>OY757020.1:7701661-7762962 GCA_963580285.1 Lucinisca nassula
AATTACATGGAAGTGGTATGTTAAGTAAAACGTCTGTAGCTTCCGGGCTTCCTTCATATACCCCCTAACCTCATAACTTGAGATGTCATTTATCTCAGTGTCGGGTAAAAGTCCCACAAACTTGGCAGCAACGTCTCCAAAATGACCAGACCAAACCAAAGAAACAAACATACCCCCGCCCCCGCCCCCACCAGCCCCCCCCCCCCCACACACACACCTACCTCGGGTTTCACTGTAACAGCAACATACATTTATGAACAATAAGCCCTATAATCATTAGTTAAATCATTTGACTGGAGAATGACCGCAGTCTATATCAGATAGGAAATGAGTGGAAATGAGTTTCATTTCCTAACTAGGCGTTATAATGAATCATATGGAATTAAAATCAGCCTTTGCAAAAAAAATGAACAGTATATAAAAGTTTAGCTAGTCTAGTCTCTTTGGCTCTGATAATTCTACGCTTGGAGACTCCACCAAATAGACTTGCTATTACTAAGAAGGTGATAGATTGTAATGTAATAAAAATACCAAAAAAAAAAAAAAAGATCAGACTTTCATCACCAGACTTCCTAACCCAATGTACACTACATAACTTAGAAATGATATGCTATCGCTTATAAACCCAAATTTTGTTTACTATCAGAACATTATAAAGCTGTCTGGCTGTTAATGCAGGAAAATTAAAATATTTTAATGAGTTTATCCTCTTATATTATAATTTGTACGCACAAAAGAATTAAGAAAAACAACATTTATCATATGACGTCGGTTCTGAGAATGTAATAACGTCATGTAATAAATTCGATAATCCACTAGTGGATTAAATATGCAAATTAGCTAGATACGCCCCGTAACGTTACATGTACGACGTTCTTAACGACGTCGCGTTTACTAATGTCGGAATACTGACATATTTAATAAACAGTCGTGAATAAAATTCGTTTTAAGTGCCATATGATAAATAGAATCTTGCATTCGTGCTCATGTTTTATTGAATTTATGAAACTCGTTGAAGAAAAGGGATAAAATGCACGGCAAAGCCTCGCATTTTATCCCTTTTCCTCAACTCGTTAAATAAATTCAATAATACATGAACACTCATGTAAGATCCTCTATATAAGGTTAATTGTACTGTCTATTAATCTATCTTATACTGAGTCGGTCATATTTGGCCATTGCCTCAGTTTAGACCCACCAACGTCCCTGAAGTTTATATTGGTTACATTAATGATAATGATACAATGTGTTACAAATTTTAATTACTTCTATATGAGTATATGCTTTGTTGTTGTTGTTGTTGTTGTTTTTTTTTTTTCAGTCATATGTATGTAGTTTTTAACTACCTGAAAGGATCCTTGATTCGAAAATTTAAACATATTCTATTCTATTTGTATGCGAGGATGCTTTTTGCTTATGGAACAGTACTATCATATGAGCCCCGCCAAGCGAATTTGTGTCTTCGAGCATTTCGTCATGACAAATTTTAACTGCGCATGCCCAGCCATTCAGAGGGGCCAGGGATATGACTTTCTGTCTGAAGGTTCCTCTTGATTCACTGCTTGTATGAGCGAGCAGCGAAGGTTCTGGCGAGACTGCGCGGATGCGCAGGCTCGCCTGAACCTTTCGCTGTTCGCATAGGCGATAAGTACCAAAATCGCTTAACGGGGCCCATATTATGTATGTAGTCTTTCTGTATTTTGAATTGAGCATTTTGATCAAGTAGTCTAAAGTGTCAAAACAAAACAAAAAAAAAAAAAAAAAAAAAAAATGGGCCGCACAGACATTAATACCTGTGGCTTACTGAAACAGTGGGTGCTTTCTGCAGATTTCTACCGGCCCATAGTTCTGCAACGCCTCAACACTTATTCCCGTCTTCTTCGCAACGCAACTGGTAGGTACATGTATATCCCAGTTCTAACAAACTGGCAATGGAAACCACTTTGAGCCAAAATTTCAAAGTAACTGTATTTTGACTTTGACCTTTCAAAATGAGTTCACATATGCCAAACCGGAGTACCGGAGAAAAAAAACAACAAGCTGACTTGGCATCTCACATTCAAGCTGAAATACAGTAAAATTCCGCTATTAAGCCCACCTAAAATTAAGACTAAATCTGGTTTAAAAGCCAGAGTAGCGTGTGTATCACTTGTGTATTTTTATTTTGGATGGCCATATGGCCATTTTGTGGGTAAGTAACTGTCCTTATGACCTTCCTTTGTTTAGGTCTCATTATGGTCTGGTCGCTTAATGTTTGTGTTTCTTTCCCTTTGGTGTCTTTGATGGGTGGAGTAAGTTAATTGTATCGATTCCTGATCTTTGTTTTACTTCTACCTTAAAAGCTTGTTGAGAAGATGTGAGTTATTCTTTCTTTGTGTTTTCTACACCCAGTCTCTCCTAATAAGAGACCACCTTTGGGTCTTAGTCGTCTTAATATATGAATTTTACTTTACTTGCAAGAAATGATAAAGAATTACAAACATATTTTTCTACAATCGAAAATAATAAGAAGAAACAACATCAATAGAAACAATTTTGGAGACCAAAAAGTCCCAGATAATTTGTTCTAGAAAGGTTTATGCTTTGGAAGCAAGAAAGACACCAAAACAAGAAAACTGTCGAGTGTGCAAATTTTCTGGGCCAGAGTAGCTAGTTTTGGCAAATTAGGCCCGATTTAAATATTGAGGATCTTACATAAGTGACCATGTATTATTGAATTTATTAAACGAGTTGAGGAGAAGGGATAAAATGCGAGGCTTTGCCGAGCATTTTATCCCTTTTCTTCAACGAGTTTAATAAATTCAATAATACATGAGCACGAATGCAATTAAGTTTCTATTTATCATATGACATTTAAAACGCATTTTATTCACAATTGTTTACAAAAATATCAATATTCCGCCATTAGTAAACGCGACGCCGTTAAGGACGTCGAACATGTAACGTTACGGAACGTATCTAGCTAATTTGCATATTTAATCCACTAGTGGATTATCGAAAATAATGCATGGCGTTATTACACTCCCAGACGCGACGTCATATGATAAATAGAGAAAACTGGGTTTACGGTGGTATACATTATTTTTTTTATATATCTGCTCCAAGACATATATTGTGGGTACTAACGAGCACCCGCAACATATGTTTGCAGTATAAATAAGAACAATATCACGGATTTTCCTAAGAAAGGTAGCCATTTTGGAGATGTGAAAAATGCACTCTGTCGCGCGGATGTGTTATTGTAATGAAATCTTTTAGGCACTGCAGCTGACATGGTGCTGCCTAGGTGTTACGAGATGGAATAGGAAACCTCTCTGGTGCTTATGCACATCTAAATTATTTTAGTAGGTATATTTCTATAAAATTTGCCTAAAAATCGCCAACCGCCAAATTGTGCCATATATAATTTTCATTCCAGTCACGTGTTGTGTGTGTGTTCGTTTTGACGGGAGTTATGCCATTGATTTATAAGGTCGATTCATCATTTTTACCCTATGGGAAATACTATCTGAACGCAAATCCATTATCTACTCGATTTTTGCTATCTGGCTTTAGTTTTGGATGGTATCTTCACCTCGCCACGATTTTAGCCAGCTCATATCAGTATGCATGATTTTCCGGTAGTATTCATAGATATAAAAACCCTGAAAAACGAACACTATTCAGCAGCAGGTCAAGTTGTAACGAATTCACACAACATAGTGACGGGACAATGAAAGTATATTGAAAGGTATGTTAAATCTATGTTTAGTATTAATTTTGTATGAACATGCTTGTAGGTTTTGGAGGGTTTACTTCTAGTATACCCCAACTTTCTGAAGCCTATTCTGAATTCACTTTTGAAGCCTCTGTGGTGTAGTGATTAGGCTACTAGCTTTGCCAGCTAGAGGTCGCAGGATCGACCCCAGGCTTCCCCAGAAGTAGAATGAGTCTTTTTAAGCGAGGTCCTGTCTTATTCTGACCCTAGATGTTGGTGAGACGTAAAGTTTGGACACCCGCTCATTCTAGATTCATTTAGGCTTCTAGACCCCTTTTGTAGAATATAATTAATAAACGCCGGGTCACTTGTTTGATCCATGACTTTTGACTAGCTGTGGTTAGAAAACCGTGGTCCCGTCTCTATATGATATTAGGTGTAGAGGGGACGTAAAATAAAGACGGGTTTAACCATATCTTCATCATCAGGACAAACTCTTACAAGAGCCTGTCGGGTTATCCGTTATGATGAACCGTGATGAATTTGATTTTACAAGCGTGTTCATGTTGAGTAGAAATAATTTTGTTCAAGAAGAATTACGAGTTCATTTTGTAATGATGCCGTTTTTGTCTGAGAACTCGGTTTGTGCATGTATGTACATATAAAGAACGTGATGATAATAATTGAGAGTATTTGGTCGCCACACGTCCTAACGGCCTGAGCGGCGTGGATGACGTCAGCTGCGTCATCAGCGTCACGAGGACGGTTCTGACGTGGTGCCTACCAAATACAGAGAGAATTTACGGCAAACAGTGTTGGCCCTTATGAGATACTAACAAATGCTGTGGGGAATAGATGAAAATCTTCCTGTTTGTAGTTTCTATCTGTTGTTAATGTAATGAATTTGTGAATAGCTATATTTGTGAGCCGTGTCGCGGAGAAGGATATGAAATAGAGTTTGTTATGTTTGCTGTAATTGGCGGCTGACCAGGTAGCGCAAAGGCATGGTCTGTTCAATTGCCTCTTACTTGTGATAATGTAGTGAGCACGAATTTGATGAGTATTATGCTCAGTAGTAGTGAGCATTAATTGATTTCTGTAGTGCTCAGTAAGGAAACATAAACTTTGAGTATTATTGTGTCAAGCGCTGGGTGCTGATAATTTGATGCTCAGTCAAGTTGAGTTCTGCTGTACGGTTGTTTGTCGCATGCACTAATCAGCCTGTGTGTCTGGTCGGCGCATGCGCAATAGCGGTATATGCATGAACATATTCTTACTTCTCCGGGAGGGGGATCATGATATAGCATGTATGTTTTGTGAACTGTATCTTAGTCCAATTATCGTAATTTGCAGGCACAACACTGTGTGGTGACCTGCTGCTCCCTGCAAAATAGCAGCAGGTACTGGTACGACGCTGCAAGGGAGGATAGACGCAATAACAGACGTCGTAACAAAAATAAACAGGTCAACTTGAGACCATTCTAAACAGGTCGTAACCTTCAGGAGATTCAAACGAAGAAGTTACCGGGACTTCAAGTTCGTTAATGGATAAATGATAAATATATACCTGTGGTCGACAAACTAGTTCACACCAGTGCGCGAGAGGGGGTTCACCCTAAGTGAACTTATAAACTGGCCAGTCGCGTCTTGTGTTGTTTCTTTTTCTTATTTTGTTTTGTTATTTGCTTCTGTAGACACTCACGTCTCCCCGTTCCGAGCACAGAACATTGTTTTGCCTTCGGGACGGACGTCGTGGGTGCGCTGTAGAAGCAAATAAATGTGATGTTTTGTGTTAGTATTGTTGTATATAGATACTGTAAATAATTCATGTCATTCATTTGATATCTTTCTTGTGTCTTACCCCACAGCTGCCCGTACACCTGTCAGAGATCACGCTCGGTTGTCTTGTCAGCAAAAGGGTTTGGGACGCCGTAAACCCACATGTAACAAACACTAGGTTCTTGTCCGTTTGGTTAGGGTCTATTTCTCAGTTGTATCTTTCTATTGAAAGACAAGACGGAAACAGTTAGATAGTGAGACAATCGGACGGACAGGAAAGAGAGAGACGTTCCCACAGACATGAGTGTTACATGTGGGTTTACGGCGTCCCGCAAACCCCCATGCTGACAAGGCAACCGAGCGTGATCTCTGACAGGTGTACGGGCAGCTGTGGGGTAAGGCACAAGAAAGATGTTAGATGAATAACATGAATTATTTACAGTATCTACATACAACACTTACTAACACAAAACATCACAATTTGTTGCTTCTGTAGCCAACTCACGACGTCCGCTCCGAAGGCAAAACAATGTTCTGTGCTCGGAACGGGTGACGTGAATACCTACAGAAGCAAACAACAAAAACAACAACAAAAACAAAAAAAGAAACAACACAAGACGCGACTGGCCAGTTTATAACTTAGGGTGAATCCCCCTCTCGCGTGAAACTTCCTCTCGCGAACTAGTGCAAACTGCACACTAGTCTGTCGACATAGTTGCCGATCACAGGTTTAGCGATCGTCCGAATATCCTGCAGGTTAGTTGACCTCTTTTTTGGTCTCACATTTGTTGACAATGATTCTGATTCTGGTCTACGCTGATTACGGCGGTCTGTCCGCCCTTGCTGGACCCTAACGCCTAGCGTCGTACCAGTACCTGCTGCTATGAAGCAGGGAGCAGCAGGTCACACATTGTTGTGCCTGCAAATTACGATAACTGGACTAAGACACGAGTCACAAAACATACATGCTATATCATGATCCCCCTCCCGGAGAAGTAAGAATATGTTCATGCATATACCGTTATTGCGCATGCGCCGACCAGACATACAGGCTGATTAGTGCATGCGACAAATAACCGTACAGCAGAACTCAACTTGACTGTGCATCAAATTATCAGCACCCAGCGCTTGACACAATAATACTCAAAGTTCATGTTTCCTTACTGAGCACTACAGAACTCAATTAATGCTCACTACTACTGAGCATAATACTCATCAAATTTGTGCTCACTACATTATCACAAGTAAGAGGCAATTGAACAGACCACGCCTTTGCGCTACCTGGTCAGCTGCCAATTACAGGAAACATAACAATCTCTATTTCATATCCTTCTCCGCGACACGGCTCACAAATATAGCTATTCACAAATTCAATACATTAATAACAGATAGAAACTACAACAGAAGATTTTCATCTATAATCCATAACATTTGTTAGTGTCTCATAAGGGCCAACACTGTTTGTCGTAAATTCTCTCTGTATTTGGAAGGCACCCCGTCACAACCGTCCTCGCGACGCCGATGACGCAGCTGACGTCATCCCCGCCGCTCAGGCCGTTATGACGTGTGGCGACCAAATACTCCCACTTATCATCATCACGTTCTTTATATGTACATACATGCACAAACTGAGTTATCAGACAAAAACGGCATCATTACAAAATGAACTCGTAATTCTTCTTGAACAAAATTATTTCTAATCAACGTGAACATGCTTGTAAAATAAAATTCATTACGGTTCATCATCACGGATAACCCAACAGGCTCTTGTAAGAGTTTGCCCTGATGATGAAGATATGGTTAAACCCGTCTTAAGTTTACGTCCCCTCTACACCTAATATCATATTGGGACGGAACCACGGTTTTCTAACCACAGCTAGTCAAAAGTCATGGATCAAACAAGTGACCCGGCGTTTATTAATTACATTCTACAAAAGGGGTCTAAAAGCCTAAATGAATCTAGAATGAGCGGGTGTCCAAACTTTGCGTCTCACCAACATCTAGGGTCAGCATGAGACAGGACCTCACTTAGAAAGACTCATTCTACTACTGGAGAAGCCTGGGATCAATCCTGCGACGTCTAGCTGGCAAAGCTAGTAGCCTAATCACTACAGGCCACAACAGTGAATTCAGAATAGGCTTCAGAAAGTTGGGGTATACTAGAAGTAAACCCCTCCAAAACCTACAAGCATGTTCATACAAAAATAATACTAAACATAGATTTAACATACCTTTCAATATACTTTCTATTTCCCGACACGATGTTGTAGGTTCACGTTACAACTTGACCTGCTGCTAAAGTGTTCGTTTTTCTCAGGGTTTATATATCTATGAATACTACCAGAAAATCATGCCTACTCATATTACCTTGCTCAATTCGTGGCGAGGTGGAGATACCGGCCACAAATAAAGCCAGATAGCAAAAATCGAGTAGATAATGGATTTGCGTTCAAATAGTATATTTCCCATAGGAAAAATTGATGAAACGACCCTATAAATCAATGACATGACTCCTGTCAAAACGAACACCCACACAACACGTGACGGGAATAAAAATCATATATGGCACAATTTGGCGGTTGGCGATTTTTAGGCAAATTCTATAGGACTCAGCCTTATAGCGGCCCCCTGTATTGTAAAAACAGCTCTCTATAAACCACTCATGCATACATCGTATGATATGTGCATGACTTGTTCATGGAGCAGCACAGTTTGCGTACCATATTTCACCTAAAATATTTCACTCGCACCGCCCTACCATATATCTACTAAAATAATTTAGATGTGCATAAGCACCAGAGAGGTTTCCTATTCCATCTCGCAACAAAGGTTTCCCCTTTTGGAGAAAAAACAATCAGAAATGTTTTTTCTTTGTGTACAGAGATGGAACAGGATGAACCTATCTAAACAAGACAGCTATTTACACAACAACCGTGCGAAGAATTACCTACTAAGGTAGTCTGCCCCCAAATTTTCCTGGCCCCGAATTGCAACAATCCGAAATCTATACGGCTGTAGTTTCATTGCCCAACGCATAATTCGAGGATTGAGAACTTTTGCTGTTTGCATATAAGACAAGGGCTTGTGGTCTGTCTCAAGCAGGAATTCTACTCCGTAAAGATACTTGCGAAATTTCTCAACACTCCAGATAATAGCCAAACATTCCTTCTCTATTAAAGAATAGTTTTTCTCACGAGGCAAAGGTTTCTTGCTGGCATAAGCAATGGGAAGTCGTCCTTCCCCTTCAAACTCTTGGAGCAAAACGGCTCCTATACCAACATCAGAAGCGTCCGTCCGGAGTATGAACGGATTCCCATCATGAAAGATAGGAAGACGAAGAATAGGACTAGACTTGAGTCTATTCTTCAGGGTCTGGAAAGCCTTTTCATGATGGTCCTGCCAGTCTGTGATCTTGTTTGGTCTACTTTTCTTAGTTAAATCTGTCAAAGGGGAAGCAATAGATGAGAAATTTGGAATGAAACGGCGGTAGAAACCAGCCAACCCAAGAAATGACTTTATTTGTCTCTTAGTAGAAGGTCGAGGAGCATCCTTTATAGCTTGTATCTTGTCTTCTTGCGGTCTACCTGACTGAGCAGCTACACTGTGACCAAGACATTCGATACTGCTATACCCAATCATACACTTGGAAGGTTTTGCCGTCAACTTGGCTGTCCTAAGTCTATCCAAAACTTCACGTAATGACGTCAAGTGGTCTTTCCAAGTTTCGGTAAAGATCCACATATCATCGACGAAGCTTGACCTCACTGGTTCCGACGTCAGCAACTTTATGTCGTGTTCTATTTGGTCAGTTCGTCCTGGTACACTGGACAGTACGTCCGGGTATTCTTTTATCAACGTCTCTATTTCTTTACGCTGATCCTGCGTTATCATTTCTGAAATATTGACGTCCTTAAACGTCTCTGGTTGCTTTGCAGTAGGAAAAGCGCAATCTTCCAATGAGAATTCGTCAACGTCATCATTTTCAGTTGACGAAATGGACTCTACAGAAAGCAAGCAATGTGACGTCACATTCTGACGTTCCACATATTGCTTCAGTATGTTAGCGTGATATGTGTTAACATTTCCATTGACGTCAATCTTATAATCCATTCTGTTCACTACCTCAACCACTTCATAAGGACCTTTCCATTGAAACAATAATTTATTACTGTCTGTCGGTAGTAACAACAGCACTTTATCGCCGACGTCAAATTTACGCGACCTCGCGCCTTTATCATAATAAGCTTTCTGCTTAATCTGAACCTTCTTTAAATTATCACGCGCTAATTTGCACGTCTGCTCTAACCGTTCCCTAAGCTCAATAACGTATTGATACGTCGAAAGAACTTGCTCATCGCGTACCTCTTCAGCCCATAATTCTCTTAATATTGCCATTGGACCTCTGACGTTACGTCCATATAACAACTCAAAAGGGGAGTATCCTAAAGACTCTTGTGGGACTTCCCTTACCGCAAATAATAAAGCTGGAATATATTTATCCCAATCTTTTGGACGTTCAGCACACATGCGACGTAACATCTGCTTTAACGTAGCGTGGAAACGCTCAATCAAGCCGTTGCAAATTGGGTGTCTCGGACTACACGTTAACTGTTGAAGAGAAAGAAGTCTGCTGACTTCCTTCATTACCTCAGCAGTAAACTGTGATCCACAATCAGTCAACATTTCATCAGGAATGCCAACCCTACTAAACATTTCAATAAGCGCTTCCGCGACACGTTCCGTCTCAATACTCGGTAAAGCTATCGCCTCTGGATACCTTGTCGCGTAATCTATCATGGTTAAAATATACCGAGATTTCCTATCAGATCGAGGCTCAATTGGACCAACTATGTCCACTGCCCCCCTCTTAAATGGCGTATCAATCAATGGCATTTTTCCTAGAGGTACTTTAGTGACCCGACCTTTCTGAATAGTTCTCTGACAAATATCACAAGATTTACAAAATCTAGCGACATCACCGCAAATACCGGGCCAGTAAAACTCAGTTACAACTCTATCCAATGTCTTCCTAATACCCATATGTCCAGACATAAGCGTTTCATGAGCCAGTTTCAACACCTTTCCTCGGAAACTTTGAGGGACCACAAGTTGGAAAGAGACTTTGTTACCCTTGGTGAACTCCCTATATGCCAAACCCTTTTTCTCAATAAACCTAGTTTCACCTCGGTTTAAACCACGACTCACAGTCTTGTTCCCAGATACAACCCTTTTCCTGATGTTTTCCAAAGTTGGATCATCAACCTGAGCTTGCTTGAAAGCCTCCTTGTCATCGTTAATGATCTGATCGGGAACCTTAAGTTTTCTGTAAGGCTTCTCATCCTGCCTAGTTTGAGACCTAGTTACAGCCGCAGCTGAGAAATGAGACATATCAGGAAGTTTTGATCCATCAATGTTACCGATAACCAAATCGTACAACGTATCATCCATACACAAAGCTTCAGTTTTCCCAGTGAAAAAAGGACAATCAATGTCAATCATTGCCAAAGGATACCTTTGTGTGGATTCATCAATCAACGTAACATTTGATTCCTTCCCTATTAACTGACTATCCGAAACCAAACTTCTCCGAACGACACAGCCTGTACACCCAGTATCTCTTAATACAACCACCTTTTTATTATTAACCAATCCTTGTGCCGTCGGTAACCTTGCCTTTAAGAAGTAACAGACACCTTCCCTAGTTTCCTTACTACACTCCTCCCTATCCGAAATCAAAGGATCACCATCCTTATTTTCAAAAATACTTCCAATCTCATCACCTTTCCTAGTTACTTCCGTCTGACAAAAACTAACTTGGTGTGCTGCGCCACGTGGTGTGCTATTATTTTTACCGCGTCCGCGAAAAGACCCTCTAAAATTACCACGACCACGTGTATAACCACGACCTACATTCTGCGTATTCTCATTCTTAACCTGAGAACCTTGAGTCTCTACGCGCGTGTTAAAATTTTCCTTAACACCGCTATCCCCAACTCCAGTTACTCCTACCTCTGCGCTATACAATTGTTTCCTGTCGGGGTTCTTAAAACATTTAATTGTTAAATGCCCCTTACCGCATATGCTACACTTGATACACCCCCCCCCCCCCCCCCAGTTGAATTCGTTTCACTGACCGTTCCAAGGCGCTGTCGCGTTTTATTTTTGTTATGGTCTGTCTTTGAGTATTTGAATCGCTTGTATTATTTTGTTTTGGACAGCAAATTGGCCACTTTGTGAGAAAGTAACTGTCCTATTGGCTTTCCGCTGTTGATGTTTCCATTAGTTATTTCATATTTGTGTTTCTTTCCCTTCGGTGGCTCTGATGGGAGCTTTGGGTTAATTGTATCGATTCTTGATCATTGCCTTCACTTCTATTTTCTATCTGCATGATGTGTGTTTAGCTTGAATAATTTAGATTTGGATAAAATTGGGACATATCGAAACGCTGACAGTACTGTAAGGTCTTTTGTCTCTAAGAGCAGGCTGGGAAATTGATCGTGAACGGTGATATAGACTGTTAACATTTCGTTAAAACCTCACACCCCAACTGTAAGCAAAAGTTTTGAACCCTGATCAGACAACACGTTCTGAAAGCTTTTTTTCGTCCAACACGAAAACACGCCTATATAATTTTGACCCCCTTGAACCCCACTTTGATACAGTAAAACTGGGGTTTGCAGGGGTATACCTTATTTTTCTTATTTCTGCTCTAAAATATAGATTGTGGTTCTCGTTAGAAAAGCCTCGATGAGCAAGCTTATACGTAAGCGGTTAATCAGTACATTGCACATTCTTTCGCCAGAAACTGACAACTGCCCTTCTTGAATCAGCTGAAGGGAGAGAATGGCCGTAAAAACGATTCCATGGTCAATCTCCACGAAGGAATGTTGCCGACCCCGGCAGGTATCGAACCCGCGACCTCCTGATCACCAGTCAGACGCTCGCGCATCCGACTGAGCTACCGAGGCCGGCACGCTCCACTATCACTTCTGTTTAATGATATCGAGCTGTCAAAATGGCGGAAAAAGTTTAAATTATCGCAATAATATTTCCAGTGAAAATATGTAGATACTCCAAAGGCGTAACGCCCATTATGCGTATTACGCATGTGCGTAATGTGAAATGTTTGCAATAAAGAGAAAGCACCTAAATAATAGTGCTCTCCATTACATATTATATATGGGCTGCTCTTAAAGGAAAGAATTTGCTCCCCTCGGGAGCAAATTCTTTCCTTTAAGAGCAGCCCATCATCTCGGGAGCAAATTCTTTCCTTTAAGAGCAGCCCATCTTTACATAGATGTTTCCTTGCAAGGCCGTAGGAATAGGGGCGGCAGGGGCGGCGGCCGCCGCCCCAATATTTTGGCCAAAAATGCATTTTTTTTTCAATGCAAAAATCTAAAACCTAAGACACCTGGGGCCAGTTTTATCAATGAACATCGTACGATTAATCTTAAATTGTTCTTACGCACTTTTTAAAGAACTGCGTACGTCAGTTTCATCAAAACATCGCAAAGTGTTCGTACGAGCTAAATTTGCGTTTCACTAAAATATGTCGCAATTTTGAATATGCGCTTAAACAGGGCCACTAATTGTCACATGCGTGATCACGTGCCGTCTTGAAATAGCCGTGTAAAGTAGATAACACATTTTAAGATATTGGTCCGGTGGACCTAGATGTATATTCAGTACAAGCATCAACGTGATTCAACGTTAATTCTACGTTGTTTCAAACTTGTGTTTCCATTTCATTATCGTAAGATACAGGACCCATTTACCACTGTAACAATGGTGAGTTGGTCTGTTTTGCGGACGTCGTGACGTCAGACAAGCGTTGATTTAACGTTGTCATAATGAACCTTTTACGAGCGCGTTTGTCAGTAAATGCGGGGTGGCGGGGTGGAGGTGGGGATGGGGATGGGCGGTTCTTCAGCATGAGTGCACGTGTATTGTTGAGTTGTTTATAATATATGATAACGTGAGACTTCGCAGAGCATTTTATTACTTTTTCACGCTCATTTTAATAAATTCAGAAATGCAAGAGTATGAATACAAAATTCAATTTATCGTATGAACTTTAAACACAGTTTATGCACGATTTTAACACAAAACGTCAATGCATGTCGTTGTTTGATAAGGATGCCGCATATAACGTTACCTGACGTAGCCTCTGTAAGTGTTCGTATTTTACGTATATCAGTTTTCAGTTCCGGTTTGTTGTTGGCAATGGTGACAGGTCAAAAGCAAATATTTTTTTTATTGATTGTTGTTCTGTCAGGCCGTCGAGCCTTTCTTTCGACCCCCGCCCATCGGGGCTTAAAGAAATAGATGGGCTGCATGATGCTTCCACGCAGAGCCGAAACCGACCGCACACGAGCCTGCCCAGGCAAAGCGGTGCGAGTCGGTCCGTCCATGCTTATAAATATGTTGTATAAAAGGGATATCCTTTGGAAGCAAGGAATACATCACTGAACTTGAAAATATGAAGTGTACATGTTTGCTGGGCCAGACTAGCTCGTTTCGTCCAATTAGGAATCATCAGTGACCCTTAAATATTTTCAGAATTCCACAATGGAATCAATGATCCCAAAGGACAAGAAAATATAAACTACACTATGATGTAGGGCAGGGAGACTTTTTACGGCCGCCACGCATTCCTAGATACCAGCTGTAGTGACGTTTAATAAACCCTATTGGTTTCATTGGGTGACAGGGCTTGAGATGTCATTTCATCTCAGTGTCGGGTAAAAGTCCCACAAAATTGGAAGCAACGTCTCCAAAATGACCTATACAGTGTTGAAGGGGACGTTAAACCTCAAATCAACCAACCAACCAACCGTCCAGCCTTTCAATGGTAAATAAATTCAGTTCATTTGCAACATAGATACTACAGCATGACTGATTTTAATTTCTATAGCTACATGTATACACAATTATACAATTGCCTGCACATAGACGAAATGACAGTACGCAAGACCACGACCCCCTCCCCACGCCGTCGACATTCAAGGTTTTCGTACATACGAACGTACGCCCATGTACGTACGTCCTTCCGCACGGAGTGTACGTACGTGATCCTGTAACCTCATATTTTCCAGACTATATGATGAAATGGTGATGGTATGTATAGGTCAAAATGTTTATTCAGCAATACACTGGCCCTTATGACCTATGACCTCTAGGTCAAGTTGTGGACTTAAAAAACTTTAAATGTTGAAATTATTGTTAAAATCATATAATGGATTTGGTTCATATTTGGTACGATGATAGTTGTACTAGTTTTATTCAGATACCCGCGCCAGTGCCCATGGCTTCAAGGTCAAGGTCACAGACTCGTAATTTTCAGCATAATCGCGCCAATGCCCATGACCTCAAGGTCAAGGTCACAGACTCAGAATTTTAGTGTCAACGTTTTTTAATAAGAACTCACATTTCCCAACCCATTTAATGGATTTAGTTCGTATTTGATATGACGAAAGATACAGGTCGTTTCTCCGGCTACCCCGTTTAGTTATCGCCCGCATCTGATTAATGATCGGCTCGAAATAAACGAAATAATCTTGAAAGGGCAGGAAAATCAAAACTCAAGGTCAATGTCACATTTGGTAATTTATTTTTTTATGGATTTTGTTCATATCTGGTATGATGATACACACTTTTTTCCAATATTTAAACGCCATTACCCACACCTACGCCGATGTTCTGAAGGACAGTTTTCCAGCCGAGCAATACTGTCTTTTTTTTTTCTTTTTTGTTGGCAACATGCTTTTTTTTTCTTGGTGAGGATGGTCCCTGGGCGGGGGCATATGTGTCGTATTGACAATTCTAGTTGGATGTGTTAATTTGAGGAACACTGAGTCTTCATTTTAATCAAAAGTCTAATCGCAGATTGTGCGTAATCGTTAGAAACTACCTGCACGCGTTCGTTCTTAAGTCCCCATCAACACGTACACATATATTTTAGGCCATTATGGAGACGCTGCTCCCGATGTTGTGGGGCTTTTACCCGGCACTGAGGTGAAGTGATATTATAAACCCTACCGACCAAAGGAACCGCTAGGGTTTAAGGAGCGGTCCCACTCGCACCACTTTTCTTGGGCAGGCTTTTACCTTCTAATCGGTTAACCAGTTATCAAGAGGCGCTTCTAACGAGTACCCTCAATCTCTAAAAAACAACTAAGAAAATCCCCACCCCAAACCCAAACTAAAGATTATAACAAAGGGGTCAGTTTCGAGGGTCTTCATTGCATGGGCTTATATAACTAATGGGCGTGATCTGCGAATGTAAGCGAAATGGTATATTACGTATTACCCTTTTTACTATGTTACTCAAGAGCTTTAACCTATGCTGCCCGTATGGTCGTGACATGTCCAAAGTTTAAGACGAAAATTTCAATGTGCGATGTCTAAATATTCATCTCAGAATTACGACAAAATGTGCGAGCATCGAAGATCTTTAACATTTGATGAAACAGGATTTTTGTCGTAAGAACTTCGTACGATCTTTTTAAGACGGAAATACGTCGCACATGCTTTGATGAAACTGGCCTCTGATCTCTTATTTAACATAAATCTACATCAATCCGCGCGTGTAATATCGCTTATTGTTTATTGGAGCGGCGGTACAATTATTGCCAGAGGCAATAAGATCGTGATTAACGACCGTTTAAAGTAAGTGGAACCTAAATTGGACAACTACAATAAAGACAATTCCGGTTTAATGGTCTATTGCGGTAAAACAAGTTACCATTTTAGGGAATATAACACTGGTTAACTGAAACGCACTTTTGAAAGTATGGTATAAATGTGCTCTCTATTGTTTGAATGCTTGACTTTAAAAGGAATAAACACAATGAAATTTACTGTTGTTTTATGTCAGAATTTGCAGGAAATCGCACCATTTTAGAGTCATATTTTCAAAAATCTCCAATCGGAAGGGGGACACCCCCTTCAGAACCTACCCCTGTCCGCCGCCCCAATCTCAAAATCCTTCCTACGGTCTTGCCTTGTTGTGCATGATAACATTTTGGTTTTGGCTACGCCCATGTACTCTTTACAGTTTTCGCGACATTTTTAAATCATCGCGTTAATAAATGTGCACAAAAAATGCATGAGATGTTTGTTTTTAAATTATCGCTTTAAGATTTGCAGTTATCGGACAGGAAACTCAAAATTATCGCGACACTTTTCTATATTACCCCGATGGCTAACTAAAGTTGTATCGCGATGTGAGACGCGAAGTATATGGATAGATTCCTTCCTTTGCTACAGGTTGTTAATGGTGAATCTTCAGTATGGGCGCCAGTTTTGTCTGGAGTCCCACAAGGGACTGTTCTTGGTCCTCTATTGTTCTCCCTGTACATCAATAATATTTCCACTGACATTGACTCAGAAATAAGACTTTTCGCAGATGACTGAGTTTGTTACCGGGAAATTAGAGATACAGATGTCTCACTGAAACTTCAGGCTGACATAGATAGATTAGGATGTTGGGTCCGAAAATGGGGCATGAGATTTCAGCCAGTTAAATGCAATATTATGCAGATAACAAGGAAGAGATCTAAAAAAAGTTGAGGCTTCTTACACTTTAGAGGGAACGGTCCTCGAAAATTTTAATTCCATTAAATACCTTGGTGTGACAATCGCTCACGATTTGAGATGGAATACACACATTAGCAATATGTGTACAAAGGCGAATAGAACCCTTGGATTCCTGCGGCGAAATCTTCATCAGTGTCCTCAGCAGGATGTGAAAGAGACAGCATACAGGGGACTTGTTCGCCCAATCTTGGAATATGGTAGTTGCATCTTGGACCCAAGCGGAGTGGTCCTAAATGAAGAAATTGAAAAAGTTCAGAATAGAGCTGCTAGATTTGTAACTGGAAATTACTGCTTTGACACTTGGAGCATGACTGGAATTCTAGGAAAATTAAGATGGGAGTCTCTCAAGAAAAGGAGAAGAGACAGTAGGCTCATACTCTTATACAAAGGTCTAAAGGGTGCTGCCAGCATTCCAACAGATGACCTTGTTCCCCCGGCTAGGCACTGTAGAAAGCACCATTGAATGACGTTTCAGACCCTTACTGCAAGAATGGATATTTATAAAGAATCGCTCTTCCCACGAACCATTAGAGATTGGAATGCCCTTCCCGATTCTATTATTTCGAGGCTGAAGGTGCTGAGGATTGTGTAGCTAAGTTTACATCTTTGGTTAGAGCTAGGGACTAACTTCCCATATCAAAGGTCCTGGTGTATGAATGTCATTTGACGTGTCACCAGTAACAATTCTGATTCTGATTCTGAAGTTCCGCAACAGAAGGTCGGGTGGTTTTTCTCCGGGTACTCCGATTATCGGCAAATTCTGATTGACGATCGGCTCGATATAAGTAAAATAATCTTAAAAGCAGTGAAACAAACAAACAAGCAAAAAACAAGCAGAAACATGCCGCTCTATTTGGGAAAGTACTGTTGTAGATGTCTAGTTCCTAATACTGTTGTGTAATTATTTCCCTTTGACTGTGTAGTGATCGGCAAATAGTAGGACCGCCAGGACAATGCGGTCAGTTACTGGCCATTGTGGAGCGGTATTTGCGGTGTGCAGGTTCCAGGAGAACGGGTACCATCTGAGGGATTCTGATTGGTTCAGCCTCGGGGACGAACGCGCCCGCGCTTTCTCTTCTATCCCAGACTTGCAGGGAAGTAGACGTGGTTGGAGACATCTCTACCAAAAACTATATTAGAAGACTTAATCCAAGGCTAGATTAACAGAACAAGATATGGTAAGTTTCCCCCTGTAGAGGAAATTACTATAATGGTGTCAGAAAGTGTTTAGAAAACCCGAATTCACGCCAAACTTGCGACTCACTCAGGCGAGACAGCAGACTGTTTGCAGCACCAGGGTTGTCTGCAAGCATAACGAGTTGTGAACCTAGACCTATCGGGAATCGGGACTTGTAACATATTGCAGATGCACCGGGGGAACTAGTACGGTATCGACGGCGGCGATTTTGATCGGATTCTTGCCCTGAAAAACTTTGCAAACTTCGCGGAAAACTTCGTCACTTTGCGCGAACCTGGCCATTTCTGCGCATCATTTCTGCGCAGCCGCCATTTTGGATGCACTTTCCTCTTCCGCTTTGAGTTTGCAAATGTAAACAAAGACGTTCTGGGATCATTTTAGCCTCATGTGGTGAGTGCTTGACAAATTAACTTTATGTTTGACATTGAGTACTTGGTGTGTCGCAGCGACATGTATCCCCCCGCCATTTTTTAGACCCAGACTTAATTTTTGTGTTAGTTTCGGTGTGCAAAATCCATATTTCACAGAAACTACCCCCACCCGCCTCCCTGTGTTAATATTTGCCTACTTGTGACTGAAGGTGAGTGTTTGTGGCAAGTGTGCTTATCACCTTACTGGAATATTAGTGCCAACGGGAACCTGTCAATGCTGGTGTTTGCATGACTTTGTGGAAATAGTTTGTTTTGTGTCGAAACAAGGGTTGCTTTGACATAGTTGGAAATAAAATTATTTCAAGACTTCCTAGTTGTGTTTCTTAATATTACGTGAGTTTACGGCAATTTTTGATGATGGCTACTGGTGAGGATAACACTCTGGTGGACGAGGGCACAGGTATGTTAGATGTCAATAGGCCTGAGTTAGTGGCTGTTAATTTTGCTACCAAGGAGCAGCTGATGTCTGTTTGCGGCATAGGGGAAAAGGTAGCCAGTGCAATTATTTCAGTCCGGGCCAGTAATGGAAATATTTCCAAAAAAGTGTTGAATTTACTGACAAAGGGTACACTGCCGGCTGAGTCATGGGATCGATTAGATTTTACACTGAATAGAGCGTTGGACTCGGTGATGGGTGTCGAGGACGGTGAAGGGCAGCCCTCTACCTCGGGCTTTGACCCTGTCCTCCACCCAACCATGCCCTCTAGCTCAATGAAGGACTCGGTTTTCTCTAGTCTTAACTTAGACTCATTGTGGAAACATTTTTCCTCTCCAAAGCAGGTCCAGGTTAAAGCTGAACCAGGTACCTCTTCTACCACAGAGAACTTGTCTGGTGCGGATTTGGACAAGTTGAAAGACTTCGTCTCTTGGGCGGCATCGTTTGCGGCATCACAGGGCTCGCGTCGGGATCAACACGGGTTGGTCGCAGACTTGCGCGAAGATGATCTTGAAAGTTTACCGTCGATACCAGCGCGTTCCCCAGGGGTACCACTGTCTGACAGTTGTTCTACCCCTCATGTGAAAAAAATTATAGCACCTACAAAGTTGCATTTTTCAACCAATACAGGTCGTAGTTCAGATGAGTCCTCGGACAGTGAAGATTCTTATATGTCGGCAGCTAGTAAACTGACGGTTAGCAGGGCTCGCCGCCACAAACCTCGCACCGTGTCTGATAAAAGAAAGCGGTCTACCGACATCATTAAGAATTTTCCAAAAGGGTTATATTTTGATGGGAAAGGCAATTGGGAAGCATTCAAACAGAAATTTAATCAATGTGCTAAGGCCCTTGAGTGGACGCCTGATGAATGTTTTACTGCTCTTTCATGGAGTTTGACGGGTAAAACTGCTGATTTTTATTCAGTCCTGGGAGATCAAAAAGGCATGACCTATCAGACTTTGTTGACTAAACTGGAACACAGGTTTGGAGCTAGGGAATTGCCAGCCACAGCTCAAGCTCGATTTCAGCAAGCCTCTCAGTCTGCGAGTGAAACTTTGGAGGACTGGGCCGACAGGGTCTTGACTTTGGCGGCAAGAGCTTTTAGGGAGCTTCCTGAAAGCTATTGTCATCAACAGGCAATTGCTCGTTTCTGCCAAGGTTTATCTGATAAGGCTGTGGCAAGTCAGGTGAGTAATATTATTCCATTAACCATGGAGGAAGCAATTAATAATGCGAGGTGGTCTCAGCATGTGCATCAGGCAGTATATGGTAAAAAGAAGGAGCGAGCTCGAATCAGTGATTCGGAATCAGATGATCAGCGAGTCTATGCTGTGCAGCAACCTGTGCCTGCACCGGCATCTCAGAGTGGAGGTGCCCCCACATTAACCCTTAATACGATGGAAAAATTACTGGCTGATTTCCGCTTAGACATGCAGAGGAAACTTGATCAGGTATCTGCCTCAGTCAGTAAACCAGCAGTCAATAGGCAGCCCCTGGCCAATCAGTCGATCAGATCGAATGGTTTTGAACCTAGGGGTGGAGGGCGTAGACGACCCCGTCCACCGCGACCACCAAGGCAGGGGCAAGCACCTGCTGATTTAGTTTGTTTTGTCTGTGGGGGGTTAGGTCACTTTGCAAGAGAGTGCAACGAAAAGAAAACAAAACAGTTAAACCAGCAAGGGTCGGGGGAGGGGGCCGAGCCTCGACCCACACAGGAATAGGCCAGGAACAAGGGGTTCTGAAGGGGGAGGAAGGTCAGTATGGTATTTGTAGGACAAAGCCACAGCCAGACATAAACCCTTCATCAGGAACCCGGGAAGCTGAAGACATCAAGGAGGCACCAAGTACATTAAGGCAGGACAAAGGTATGGGTAGTCACTTTGGGGACACAGATAACTTGACCAAGTTGCGTTCACATCCTGATGATTCGACCATTGTAGGTGAGGGACAGGGGTCAGGGACCCAGGTCACTTCTAAGATGGTTGAGGGAGGTTCCAAGGTACCTGCGGGTTCTGAACCCGAAATAGTTAATGTCCGCCAGTTGAGGTCAGCTTCTCAATTCACCATGGCCATTCAGGTTGGAGATAAGCCAGTTACTGCGGTGGTGGACTCAGCAGCAGAAGTCACAATCATATCAGATAAGGTATATCATGCTTTGAAACATCCACCGAAGAAGTTGAGAGAAGTTACTCTGCTAGCCGCAGGTAGGGAAATGGCAATGAAAGGTTCTGTTGTAGGGCCAGTTAGACTTAAAATTGGTTCAAAGTGGTACAGTGAGAATGTTTACATTGCGCCGATAGAGCAAGAGATGTTATTGGGTTTTGACATTCTGTTCCACACAGGTAAGTCTTTGCTGAATATGCCCAAGGGAACCATAATCTTTGATGACCAAGAGATTACACTGAGCATGGGTAGCTCAGGGGGTGCGCCACTTGTTGCCAGGGTAACCGTTGCCAAGAGACAGGTAATTCCTCCAAACTCGGTAAAAAGGGTCAAGTGTTCCGTGGATCAAGAACTACCGGATTATGTGATAGAGCCAGTGGACAACCTTAAGGTACTCGCACCTAGGGTGGTAAGGAGTGCAGGTGAGGAACCGGTGCTGTGTTTAGTGAATCCTTCAGATAGGTATCGCCTCATTAAAAAGGGTTTGCATATTGCAAGGGCATACCCCATTGACACTGAGGTCAAGGTGAGTACAGATCGACAGGAGGAAAACCACTTAATACAGGAAGTAAGTCGGTCGAACCTGGACCAGTCAGACCGGGAACCAGTTCAATCAAACACCTCAATAGTGGATGATGGTGAGTGTGACTCAAACTTTACCAGTGGGGCTGGGGTACCAGAACATCTAGAGCAGGTATTTCTAACATCTAAGGAACACCTCACAGAACCAGAAAGCATGCAGCTGGCTGATCTGTTGAATGAGTTTCAGGACGTTTTCGCTAAAACTGAATTCGACTTGGGTCATTTTAGTGGAATCGAACATGCAATAGACACAGGTCAGGCTAGGCCCATCAAGCAGCGCATAAGACGCACACCAGCATGTTTCGCAGGTGAGGAAGAAGCTCATCTTAAGAAAATGTTAGAAGCTGGGGTTATTCAGGAATCCACTTCCGAATGGGCTTCAGCCCCAGTTTTAATAAGAAAGCGGGATGGTTCAGTCAGATGGTGCATTGACTAGGGCTTTGAATGACGTCACAGTGAAAGACGTTTACCCGCTGCCCTTGGTCGATGATTGCTTGGATACTCTTGCAGGTAGCGTTTGGTTTTCGAAACTCGACGCTAACTCTGCTTATTGGCAGGTAAAAATTAGAGAGCAAGACCGGAAGAAGACAGCTTTTATCACCAGATACGGGCTGTTTGAGCATTTGAAAATGGGCTTCGGGCTCTGCAATGGACCTGCGACATATGCAAGGGTCATGAACTTGGTGCTCAGGGGTTTAAATTGGAAGACTGTTCTTGCTTTCTTAGATGATGTATTAGTTTTGGGCCACACCTTCCAGGATCACTTGAGTAACTTGGCTGACGCCCTTACACGGTTCAGAGAGCATGGGCTGAAACTTAAGCCTAAGAAATGTCTTTTCTTTCAGAAAGAAGTAGAGTTTCTAGGGCGTAGGGTGAGTAACAACCGTATAGCCATGTCTGACGTGGATATACAAACAGTACAAAACTGGCCGACACCGACGTGTTCCAAAGATGTGGAGAGGTTTGCAGGACTAGCAAACTATCACAGAGGGTTTGTGAAGGACTTCTCACGCTTGGCAGCGCCATTGTACCAGGTGGTAGGTAAACACAAATTTCAATGGGGCCTGGAACAAGAGAATGCTTTTACGGCCCTGAAAGACGCATTAACAAATCCACCTGTGCTGGGTTTACCCAATCGAACCGACGCATTTGTATTGGACACAGATGCCTCAGACTTTGCTATTGGAGCAGAGCTGCTTCAAATTCAAGATGGTAAGGAGAAGGTAATAGCTTACGGCAGCTACTCTTTAACCACTGATCAGCGTAAGTACTGTGCGACGAGAAAGGAGCTATTGGCTGTGGTGCGATTCACACGCCAGTTTAGACACTATTTACTAGGGAAACCATTCATGGTAAGGACTGACCATTCAAGCTTAACTTGGCTGATGCATTTTCATGAGCCTCAGGGGCAATTAGCAAGATGGCTCGAGGAGCTATCTCAATATAACATGGTGTTGAGGCACCGTGAAGGACGAAAGCACATAAATGCGGACTCGTTGTCCAGGATGCCGGCAAGAGAGGGACAGTGTCCGTCATTTGAGAGGGGTGTACGTCCAGAGGATTTGCCATGTGGAGGCTGTAAGTACTGTGTTAGAGCGGACCAGAGTTGGGGAGCTTTCACAGAAGCTGTTGACGAGGCGGTTCCACTGGCCTCTCAGGGGGTGCTGGGTATCGTCAATGATGATGGCCACATCATTGGTGTAGAAAGCACGAGAGGCAAGGATGGAAGGCGGGACGTCAACGCCTTGGAGGGGAATGCAACAGACCAGGTAGGTGAAATTGGCAAGACAGTTCAAGCTGTAGAATTAGACCTAGCAATACCGTGTCTCAATGTTGAGGCCGCCTGCGAAGGGGGTGATGATCTAGCTAATGTTGACATCATTTTCTCAGGTGAGGAAGTGCATGTGCTGGCCGTCGCAAACAGGAAAAAGGTAGAGGCAAAGGCTGGAGACAGACCATCGAGCTGGGGGTTCTCCCTGGAGGACCTCAAGGAAGCCCAGGGTAAGGATGACACACTTAGTTTCATTTTGCAGTGGTTGAATCACTCTGTGATCCCAGGGGAAGGTGAGCTATTCATTGCCAGTCCGGCAGCAAAATCGTACTGGCTCAACAAGGAGCAGTTTGTTCTCATCGACGGCGTCCTATACCAAAATGAGACAATGTCAGGGGATAAGAAATTAGTTATTCCTAATGGGCTGCGTGAGTTGGCAGTTCAGTGGAACCATGACCTTCCATCAGCGGGTCACCAGGGGGTGGCTCGAACCAAAGAAAGAGTCAAAGAAAAGTTTGCCTGGTTCGGTTTGGGTAAGTTTGTGTCCCAGTATGTGGCAGGATGTGAGGTTTGTAACAAATGTAAGAAGTCAGACAGAAAAGGGAGGTGTCCTCTGACTGAGTATCAAGCCGGAGCACCTATGGAGAGGGTTCATTTAGACTTTCTCGGACCCCTTCCCAAAACACAAAATGGTAACGAATATGTCCTCATGATGGCAGATCAGTTTACCAAGTGGGTAGAATGTATTCCACTCCCAACACAAACGGCTGAAGAGACGGCTAGAGCTGCAGTGGATAATTTCTTCTCAAGGTTTGGGTTTCCTTTCCAAGTCTTCTCGGATCAGGGTAGAAATTTCGAGTCCAAACTCTTTGTAGAGCTTTGTAAAGCTCTCCAGATACACAAGGCGAGGACAACACCATACAGACCCTCTTCCAATGGACAAGTAGAGCGCTACAATCGAACCTTGATGGATGCCGTCCGCTGCTTTATAGGTAAGAAACAGGACCAGTGGGACAAGCACTTGCAGCAACTTGCGGGTGCTCTGAGAGCCTCAGTCAACCGTCAGACAGGCTTTACAGCAAATAAATTAATGTTGGGAAGAGAAGTGAACATGCCTGCGCACTTGATGTTCCCTCATGCAGGTGAGAGATTTCAAGATTCTAGTGAGTATCTGGTTGGGCTGACCTCTACTCTGCAGAAGGCTCATGAGGTGGCTAGGTCCAGTTTAAAGACAGCCACTAAGAGAATGAAAAGAAATTATGACTTGAGACTGCTAGAGCGCAACTATGAGGTAGGTGATGTGGTCTACATTCTGGATGAAGCATCAATGAAGGGCCAGTGTAAGAAATTACGCCCTCCTTGGAGAGGTCCAGGAGTCATAGTAAAGAAGTTCTCTTCCTATTTGTTTAGAGTCAAGGTAAGAAATGCCGTTATGGTCCTTAACCACGACAGAATCAAATTGTGCAAGGATAGGTCTCTTCCGGCCTGGCTGAGGCAGTGGAAGGAGAGACCCCCAGCAGAGGAGGAAATTCTCAACTCCGGTAAAGAGTACTGTCTGTGCAGACAACCCTGGGAGGGGAGATTCATGATACAATGTGACGACTGTGATGAATGGTATCACGGTTCGTGTGTGGATATCTCTCCTATTGATGCTCTAGACATTGATCGTTATACCTGTCGGGACTGCCAGAATAGGTTGCGGCAGTAAGAAGGGCAGGGAGGGACTAAGGAATGTTTTCCTTGTGTCTTTGCAGGCTGACTACAAATACTTTACAGAGTTGAAGGAGGCCATCATCAAGGAGGCGGAGGAGGCCACCGCAAGGGGAGTGTTGGTGAGAAGTGCCAGACGTTTTGTGGAGGAGCTCGCCGAGGCTCGTGCCCCTTATGAGAGACTTGTGGAAATACTCCTTGAGCAAGTCAGACTTGCCAAGGAGCAGCGGGACCATCAGTGGTTGAAGAGGGCGGCCCAGGTAGCGAAGGATAAGGGGTTTAGGAATCACAACTGGATTTGTGAAAATATCTGGCAGCTGGGTCCACGCAGAGAGCGTCCTGTGCCTAGATGGATCCAGGTGAGCAACAGGACATTCCATCTAGGTCCCACCCGTGATGTTAGGCTACAGGAGGACCCGTCCATTCCTGTATGGGTGTCTGACGCCCAGCAGGAGGGGTCGCCTAGTGTAACTCAAGAGGAGGAGGACAGGTTGCTGGCTTCAAGCCCAGACATATCTATCCATGCTGAGTGTGACGCGGAGTTCGACTCCGCTCCCCAGCAGCTGGAAGATACTGGTAGCCAGCAGGGGGAGCAACCAGCGCTTACGTCGGGTCCTGGTGAGAACCAGAGCATGCCTCCCTCAGCCGAGGGCTGGACCTTGCTGGATGGAGAGCAGATGCTCTTCAGTATCCCGGCGCATGAGGGAAGACGCCAAGACTCGCCCCAGCCCAGCACTTCCAGAGGGGTGACGGAAGAAGCTGAGGGGCCCAATTCTCAGTCAGAAGGGCCCGCGAGAGGTCGGAAGAGGACTCGTCGCCACCGAGGAGGAAGAAGGCAGCACCGCAAGGCGGCTCCAGTTGAGGTGACCGTGACGCCCCGCGGTAGCAACAGTGGGACTAGAGAGCGTCTGTCCGAAGGATCTCGCTCTTCGGCTGGGAGTTCTGGACCGGGAGGGGTGCGTCGACGTGTGTCGTCACCAGTCGGGACTCCGGCGGCTCCAGTCGAAGTGACTGTGATGCCGCGGGGTGCTGGCAGAGATGGACGAAACAGGTCTCACTCTTCTGCCGGGAGTTCAGGACCTAGAGCGGTGTGGCAACGGAGGTCATCACCAGTTGGGACTCTGGCGGCGCCAGTCGAAATGACTGCGAGGCCCCGGGTTACTGACAGGGACGGAGGAGACACAATGCCCCCTTCTACCTGGAGGTCAACTGGACCAGGAACAGCACATGGGCGTGTTTCCTCACCAGTCCGGAATTGGGTGGCTCCAGTCGGGAGGACTGTGATGCCCCACGGACTTAGTGGTCGCGTCAGTGGAGCTCAATCTTCTGCCGGGAACTCGGGAGGGGTACGTTGGCGTTGAACTTCGCCAGTCCGGGATCGGGCGGCTCCAGCTGAGACTGTGATGCCCCACGGACTTAGTAGTGGAGGAAACAGGGAGCGCCTGTCTGACAGGCCTCACTCCTCCACCAGTACGGCAGGAGGATCAGGAAGGGCATGTCAGTTGTCTCTCCCAGCACCTAGGCGGCACCAGTCGCCGAGCAGGTCAAGCCCTTCGTCTGGCGTTCGGACTAGAGAGACCGGGATCCAACGTAGAGTGGAGACGAGGGGCGAGGGCATTTTTGTTAGAGTGGAAGGTACTCTGGGGGCTGCAGCACCTGCCCAGTCCGGGATGCAGCCTTCAGGATGCCCTGTGTACGGGTGCAATGGCCCGTTCACCAAGAGCCACTCCTATGAATGCCACCTGCCGTTGGTTTTCCATGAGGAGCTGTCCGGGGAAAATGTTTCAAATCAGCGAGTGGGTGTGCTGAGGTTTCTGCTCGGCCTCCTGTTAGGCGTCGGACGCCGATTGCAGGATTTGGTCTGGTACGTAGAAAGCCTAGGGGTCGTGGCTCGGATGCAGAAACAGCTTAGCCTTGCACAGCGTCGGGCCATGGCAGAGTTTGGGCTAGTGACGGGTATAAAGGTTCCGGATCACATAGAGATTCAACCTTCTGGAAACAGTCCCGCCATCTTAACCCATTGGGTGCCTGCCATGATGCTGTTCTCACAGATGGAGCCCAACCAACAGGAGCAGCTCAGACGTCAATATGACGTCCCGCTTCAAGATAGACGGCGTCTGTTGGGAACCCCAGATGCAATTGATGCAAGCTGCTACCTCGGGCTGTTGATTAAGGACTTGCATCTGCCATCTGACGTAGATCCGGTCATGGTCTTTGACACAGCTGTCCCCTTGCCAGGATTTGAGGTGAACCTGCGGTCGGTGGTGCTGATGCACTCCGACCCAGATGAGTATCCCTCTCCTGAGCGAATACGTTGGCTGAGGTCCCGTGGATACTTCGTGTCTTTAGGGTGTCCCCCAAAGAGACCTGCAACTGAGGCCCAGCTACAGAAACTGAAGTCTCTGCTCCTTTCTCCAGACGTAGCAGCTTTGGGGGAGATAGGAGTGGACCACTCTCTGTCAGTGAACCTCTGGGCGGGGCAGACAGCAGGATTACTGCAGCTCGTAGACTGTCTGCCACGGGGCCAGCCGAAGGTGCTGGTACTGAAATGTCGGGGGATGAAGGGCGAGGATGAAAGCGAGGCTTATGATATCTTGCGCGCCACACTTCATGCACGGCTCACGGGAACACAACTGATTCACCTCCAGTGCTTCACTGGAAGTGCGGAAGTTGTGAAAAGATGGCTGCGGTCTTTCCCGCTTACCTACTTTGGGTTTATCCTACGAGTGAGGGAATTCAATGCAGGTCAGGTGGCTGCGCTGCGCATGATAGAGGATGAGCGGATCCTTCTGGAGACCTGCTCTCCTTTCCTCAAGTTTGACGGTCGTAAGCATTCCACCCCCGTGCAGATTGGCATGACAGCTGATGCAGTTGCCCAGGCTCGGGGTGGATCTTGGAGGAGCGTCCTCGCCATGGCAACCAGGAATGCCAGAAGGCTGAATCAGGACCGGAAGGAGCCAGACTGTGACTGGTCCTTCACCCAGATGTAAATGCCGTCTAGGAGGTCGAGTGACTGTCTGACAGTCTTATGGTGTCTGGGATGTCTGACATCCCTTCCGAGTGAAAACAGAGGATACTGGGGGGTGTCTGACACCTCTCCACAGTGTTACTAAGGAGCTTTTCGGAAAAATTCCTTAGCAAATCATTGAGTTCACTCGTCTAGGTATCTGATACTTAGGCGGGAAATTAAGGAAAAACAGCGGAAGACTGACCGCACATGAGTACTGGTAACCCGCTTAGAGGATCTAAGCTTGCCCAGGCAACGTGGTGCGAGTCAGGCCGTCGAGGTATAAAAATCCTATGGTTTCATTGGGCGGTAGGGCTTTTTGGATGTCATTTCATCCAGAATTCCCACAAAGTGGAAGCAGCACCTCCGAGGTGACATGTGCAGTGTATAATCAGAACCGATTGGTACAACGAGAACATCAATCAAGCCTGCTGGACCTATAAATTGAAGTCCTGGCTGCAAAGCGATTCTTACTACATAGGGTATCCGCAAAAAATATGATTAAAGGTACCCTGGAGTGTAGGCCTTTCAAATAAAATGGGGGGGGAGTGTAGTGATCGGCAAATAGTAGGACCGCCAGGACAATGCGGTCAGTTACTGGCCATTGTGGAGCGGTGTTTGCGGTGTGCAGGTTCCAGGAGAACGGGTACCATCTGAGGGATTCTGATTGGTTCAGCCTCGGGGACGAACGCGCCCGCGCTTTCTCTTCTATCCCAGACTTGCAGGGAAGTAGACGTGGTTGGAGACATCTCTACCAAAAACTATATTAGAAGACTTAATCCAAGGCTAGATTAACAGAACAAGATATGGTAAGTTTCCCCCTGTAGAGGAAATTACTATAACTGCAAGCCATTGCAAGAAGCTTTAACTTGTTATACTATTTTTAACTTTGTTACTCCCCTTGAATAAAGATTGTAAATGACACATGTGATATGCTTTACATTAAATATTCTAAATGTTTTTGTTCCAGAACGTATCAATTTTGCTAGTATTTTTCAAAAGTTTTATTTACATTTATTTTTATAATAGCATTTCTTTTTCGAGAAAAATTCATATCTACATTATTAAATCAATATTTTAAAATATCTGGTTAAATTGTTTTTGGTCGATACCATTTATCAGAAATCCGTCTTGAAATATATATTATGACTAGACACAAACTTGACTTTACATTGGACGAAAGTCCATATTATTTATCGCTCACCTGAGTTCAACTCGGGAATTTTTCCTAACCCGTTCTGTCGGGTGTTCCATAATTGAAATGTCTTCCGGATAGTCCCTATCATATCGTCCCCGTTAACAAAGTGTAAGTCATTTTCGAGACGGGGTTTTCAACTGTGGGACTTTTACCCCCCCCCCCCCCCCCGACATTGAGATGAAATGACATCTCAAGCCCTGCCGCCTAATGAAACCAATAGAGTCTCTATGCATGGACGATCCGACTCGCATCGTTTTGCCTTGGTAGGCTTAGAATCTCTAAGCAGTTTACCAGCACTAATATGTTGGGTTAAAGCAATATCAAAATATTTTATTTTTCATTTAAAGGGTTCGGGGACAACTGACAGATTAGTTCGCCATTTTCCAAAGGGAGACACCTTCGGTACTTCCTGTTCACTTTTCTATTGACTCTATCCCACGGAAAAAGGGGTCTAGGCCTACTCATAAAGGAAAGAATTTGCTCATCAGGAGCAAACTCTTACCTTTAAGAGTAGACCCCTATTGACATGGGAGACAAAAATACTTTAGCAGGCGTTGCCTCCCATGAATGTGTATGGTGTCCCTTTTGGGTTTAAACCTATCTAATTCAGATATCTGCATTTAAAATACTGATATCTGTATATTAAATACAGATATCTGTATTTTCAAGTAATTAGAGATATTTGCAATTGAACTGCAGATATTCGTATTTCAATTGCCGATATCTGAATTACAGAATTAAATACAGACATCTGCATTTCAAATACAGATATCTGCATTTCAATGACATATATCTGTATTTAATGTTGACATTCAGATATCTCTATTTACTGCACTTATGGAAAACTGATGCCTTCCTCGCCGATTATTACATTAATCAATGGTATTTTACATACAATATGGCGGGCAAATTCAAAACAGCCTTACGGGCACGCGGCGTTGACTCAGTGTTGAATCGACGCTGAAACAGTGTTTTCAGCGTTCATCCGGCGTTGATTTAACGTTGAGTGCCTGCTGGATATCGTCTGGTGTCCTGAATGCTCCATCATTGAACCAGTTCATTTTAATTTCTATAAAGTGAGCCGGCACCCACGGTGTCTACCGTCCTTCAGGGCTCTGTAATCAAACCCTTCCCTTTTAATTTCCAAAAGTCACACTGACCTAACTTGACCGCACCGACAACACAGCTCAATACGGCTCCCCTAAAGAGACTGATTGTACTTCTGTACCAACACGGCGATCCCGGGACTGCTATTATTAGGGTTATTATCCATTATAGCCAAAATATTTGCCTCCAGTTCTTATGTAGACAGCTTCAGTTATTCCTTCTAATATTCTAGGAGCCCCCGTGGTGTAGTGGTTATGCTACTCGACCTGTCACAAACCAAAGGCCGTGTGCTCGATCCCATGATACTCCAGACTTTCAGCCGAGTCTTTAATTCAGGACCCGTATCCGTATGACCTTAGCTGTTGATTTGTTTGTTTGTTTGATTTGAGGTTTAACGTCCCCGTCAACACTGTAAAGGTCATTTTGGAGACGTTGCTTCCAATTTTGTGGGACTTTACCCGACCTTAGCTGTTGATGGGATGTAAAACTCAAACACACACATACACCTAATATTCTTATGTTTCCAGGTTGTTATACTTTTTGAGTTCATTTCTTTTTAGCTCACCTGAGCACGAAGTGCTCATAGTGAGCTAGTGTGATCGGTCAATGTCCGTCGTCCGTCGTGCTTCGTGTGTCGTACGTCGTGCGTCATGCCACGTGTGTCGTGCGGCGTCAACAATTTGCTTTAAATGCTAACTCCTCCTTAACCCTTGAGCCAATTTCAATTAAACTTCATAGGAATATGGTACAAAAATGGCTAAAATTGTTCCGCTCCGCTGAACCAGATGGCCGCCAATGCTAAACATAGAAAAATCTTCAAACGACAACTTCTCTTGTACCTTAGCGACAATTTCATTCAAACTTTATAGTAATGTTGCTTAGGTGACCCTCTACCAAAACAGCTAAAATGTTTCCGCTGCAGTGAACAAAATGGCCGCCAGAGCTAAAAATAGAAAATTCTTTAAACGACAACTCCTCCTGTACCCTTGGGCCAAATTAATTCGAACTGCATAGGAATGTTGCTTAGGTGACCCTCTACTAAAATAGCTAAAACGGTATTGCTCTGATGAGCAAAATGGCCGCCATAGCTAAAAATAGAAAAACATCGTAAATATGCATCAAACACAATCTCCTCCTCAACCCTTGGGCCAATTTGATTCAAACTTCACAGGAATGTTGCCAAAATGACTCCCTACCATAATAGCTAAAATCGTTGTGCTCTAACAAACAAGATGGCCACCAGAGCTAAAAATAGTAAAAAACTTTAAACGACAACTCCTCCTGTACCCTTGGGCCAATTTTATTCAAACTTCATTGGAATGTTGCTTAGGTGACCATCTACCAAAATAGTGGAAAAGGTTCTGCTCTGATGAGCAAAACGGCCACCAGAGCTAAAAATAGAAAAAAACATCGTAACTTTGCTTCAAACACGAACTCCTCCTTAACCCTTGGGCCAATTTGATTGAAACTTCACAGGAATGTTATGTAGGTGACTCCCTAAAGAAAGAGCTAAAATCATTCTGCTCTGACTAACAAGATGGCCGCCAGAGCTAAAAATAGAAAAATTCTTCAAACGACTACTCCCCCTTTACCCTTGGGCCAATTTCATTCAATCTTCAAAGGAATGTTGATTAGATGACCCACTACCAAAATAGCTAAAACGTTTTCGCTCTGATGAGCGAAATGGCCGCCATAGCTAAAAACAGAAAAACTTTGTAAATTTACGTCAAAACGCGAACTCCTCCTCAACCCTTGAGCCCATTTGCTTCAAACTTCACTGGAATGTTAGTTAGGTGACTCCCTACCCAAATTGCTAAAATCGTTCAACGCGCCGAACAAGATGGCCGCCAGAGCTAAAAATAGAAAAATCTTCAAACGACAACTCCTCCTTACCCCTTGGGTCAATTTGATTTAAACTTCACAGGAATATTAAGTCGTTGACTCCCTACCAAAATAGCTAAAATTGTTCCGCTCTGACTAACAAGATGGCCGCCAGAGCTAAATATAGAAAAATTCTTCAAACGACAATTCCGCCTTACCCATTGGGCCAATTTGATTCAAACTTCAGAGGAATATTATGTCGTTGACCCTCTGCCATATTAGCTAAAATGATCCCGCTCTGATGAACAAAATGGCCACCAGAGATAAAAATACAAAAACATTGTTTTGCTTCAAACTTCACAGGAATGTTGCCTAGGTGACTCCCTACCAAAATAGTTAAAATCATTCCACTCTGATAAACAAGATGGCCACCAGGGCTAAAAATAGAAAAAAATCTCCAAACGACAACTCCTCCTGTACCCTTGGGCCAATTACATTCAAACTTCATAGGAATGTTGCTTTGATGACTCTCTACCAAAATAGCTAAAATGGTCTCGCTCCGATGAACAATATAGTCTATGTCGAATGGGACAGAAAACCTGTCCCGTGCAAATTTCATGACGATTTTTGGCGACCTATATCGAATTAAACTTTGGGGCATGTGCAACAATGTCAACCAGTTCGGCACTCTGAGATCCGCGTCTGAGCTGAATAATGACGTCATCAAAATGGCGGCTATAACGCTGTCTATATATACGTTTATAAATAGTAAAGGAATTTCAAAGAATTGAGTCTAATTGAGACTGAAAAGTTTTAAAAGTCTTTGCCTTCTAAAATTTTATCAAAGAAACGACAGTTATACAAAAATGACTTTTTTAATGCAAGAGAACATAGGGCCTATATGAGCCGGTGCATGACAAAACATACAATAAGAAGATACTCAATCAACCTGCGCACCCATCCACTATGACAAGACCATTTGCTTATGTATCTCTGCATAGATCGTAGCCTATAGTAGGTACATGCAATCAGCGAACGCGCAGGCTGATCTGAGTCTTCGCTGGCCGCTCAAACCTTCTTATATGTTTTGTCATGCGCTGGCTCATATATTATATAGGGGTATTTTGGGGTATCTAGAACGTTAACTTGCCACAAATCTTACCGTGACAATATATGCACGATGTATTTTCACCATCTATTAATAGCCGGATATTGTTTTCTCTGCTTGACGTAATTCACTACGCGTTTGTTTTGTTTGTTGCCACGAGCCATAGACCACGCTTGTAGCCTTGTAATTGATTGATTTCAATCCTTTTGTTTGACAAATAACCACGCATTGAAAGTGTTATTTCGCTGTTTATGTTTCATTTTCGTGCTGTTTTTGTGACAGTTTTGTCTACCTACATTATTCGTTTAATATAACTTACTCTTTTATCAATATTTCTATATGTATGTCTATCTGTCTGTCAATCTGTCTGTCCGTTGTACCTTTTTCTATTCCTATTTCCTGTGAGCCTGTCTTCCCCAATCTGATTAGTTGAACTAGTTTTTGTGTATGTTTATTTCCTGTTGATTCATATTTGTTCTGAACTATGTCCGACGTCGACGAGGGTGGACCAAGTGACCCAAAGAGGCCGCGTATGGAAATTGTTTGGAACCTTTGTATTGTCTGTCAAACAGACGATAAAGCCAAGCTTCTGTGGGAGAAACCGAGCTCTTACGAACAAATACTTGATTCCATCCATACTCGCGGGAAATACGGGGATGGGATATACCCAGAGAGAAGTAGGCAGCTTTGTGATATATCAACCACTTTGCTGAAAGAAAAAGGTGTAACTTGGCATAAAGAGTGTTACAAAAACACCACAAGTAAAAACAATATTGCAAGAGCGAAAGCTCGGTATGAGAAAGCGATAGCAAGCCGTGCTGGACCAAGCTATGTTTTAGAGGAATCTAAACAAAGTCGGGCTAGCCCGATACTAACCCGTCAGTCTGTTGAACCTTTTGATAACAGAGTATGTTTCTTTTGCCAAAAGGGCGAGACAAAAAAGCATGCATTGATTAAACTGAAAACAGACAGTGCTGGTAAGAAATTACGCAAAGCAGTGGAGAAGTCAGGGAATGAAGTTTTCCGTGTTCGTCTTAGTACTGCCATCAATCCTGACGATGCTCATGCAATTGATGTAAGGTACCATAACAACTGTTACGTTAACCATGTAACAAATGTATTGCGGGCCGAGCCCCAAGACAGTTCGAAGTCTAAAACGGTCGAATCTGAATTGGCAGCCGAAATTGAATTTCTTGGCGAAGTTGAGAAAAGTCTCAACAGAGGCAAGATTTTAACAATGAACGATTTAGTAATAAAGTTCCGAGAAATTAGAGAAAGCAATGGGGTTGAACAATCAGGAATTTCGAAATTCAAATGAAACAAATCTTGACAGAAAATATTGATGACATACAATTCAGTAAGCCCAGCGGATTAAATGAATCTGAAAGGGTAACTCTGAAAAAGACAAGTGACAGGACCATTCAGGCTTTTGAGGAAACCCAATTAGAAACCGACATGCAAAATATGTTCAGTGTGGTCACTGATGAGGCTTTATTAGCCGAAACTACGTAGTATGACCCATCTTCTTTCTTATGAATGTTTTCATTGCTCTTAAAGGAACTCATTTTTGATTTTTATTTGCCTTCACTGCAGCTGGTGTTGTGCCGTGTGGCGGCCGTAAAACGTCTCCCCGTACATCAACCATAGTGCAGTTTATATTTTACTTTTGGTCCTTTGAGATCAGCGTGAATATTCTGAGAAATCAGAAATAAATTATTAGTTTAGACTCATATTCTAGACAGGTTTTTAATTATTTGGACCCCATTTTGATTTATATCAGTCTTGGAATCGACTGCCTATTCGAAATTCGCAAAATTGCAGTATGCTTCCTCTGGCTTTCTTTGCCGGATCGTTACAGGGTCACTGATGAGGCTTTATTAGGCGAAACTACGTAGTATGACCCATCTTCTTTCTTATGAATGTTTTCATTGCTCTTAAAGGAACTCATTTTTGATTTTAATTTGCCAAAACCTTACGTAAACAAATGTTGAATGTCGAGTCTTGGGTTCTCCGGCTCTGTAGATAACAACGAGATACTTGGTAAGTATAGTGTCGAGTGGTGTATAGAAACAGAAGACATGGGTCTACACTGTTTGTTTAATATGTACAACAAGACTTCACCCTAGCTCATCATACCCACAAGTAAGCTCTCTCTACCAAAATACATCCAGTGAATACCTAATCAAGTAGGCGGAGCTTATTGTCAGCATCTAGCCAACTCTCTTGCATCACACACACCTACTATACACTATATCCCTCCTTTTCTTTAAGATGAAACGTTAAGTGTATACTCGAGCATGCATTTAAAATGAAATGAAGAGTAGCTTCGCTTTTAACAGAATTTATAGGAAACTTCATAACGTTTTAATGTTCGAAAAACTTAAACTATAAGTTATATCCGCTAATGTTTCTTTTCTACTGACACGTCAAATAAGCTGCAGATTATATGTGTTAAAGTTTCTTTTCTACTGACACGCCAAATGGTCTCTTCCCTGAAATACTTTCTCACTTTCGCTAGATGCCGAAATGTCTTAATTTCCATGTTTATGGCTCCAGTTTGATATTAAAACAGTTATATCAGCCAACTTGATTACAGTCAATTATGTATGTCTTTAAAGGTTACTGTGTCTGTCAAATGATGATTAACTAAACATGCAAACCACACAGAGAAGTCATTAAATTTGGGGAATGGCAGATTAAATAATTCCATGAATGAAAACAATATCCTGGGTGTAGTATGTTTTCACTAATTAGCTGATAACACTTGAAATATTTATCCAATATTTTATGAGTAAGGAATTCCAGTTCACACATTTAGATAATTTGCACTCCCATTAATCTTCCTGAAATTTCTTGACAATTTTTTGTATACTGCACATAAGAAATATAAGCATCATTTGAAATACAAATTTAGTGCCATTTCCTTTCATTCCAGGAAACTTAAGAAATGAAATTGGGCAAAAAGGGGGTTTAAAATTGGGGCATAAACAGCTTTACGGCACATAAACAAAATAAATGATTATGAGCTGGAAAGCTTACACTTGAGATACCGGCACAATTTGTATACAAAATCACTTTGAAATGAAATATTATTACTCAGCACTATTTACACACATGATTAACACACGTAATCATTAAATTTCACAGGTTTCTTCCTCTCGCGCTGTGGAATACTCCTGTGTTGACCAGTATCAGACCTCATTCTTTCATATGTTCCATGCTGGTTCTGTGAATATATCCTACCCGGAATCGGCTTAAAATGTGACGCATCTCTGGTAACAGTTCTGTCATTGTGTCGAACTTTAACCATAGAACCTTTTTTCTCAATGATAACTCCAGGCTTTGGGTTGAACGGTGGAGTTAATTTGTTCAGTTTTGGTTGTTTCACAAGAACAGGATCACCTATTCTGATCTTTGAGCGTTTTGCTCCTGTTTTCTTGTCTGAATATTGTTTACGTTTTTGCTTTGCTTCAGTGTCCCTTTTTCTGATCGATCTGTCGTTACGTTTTACTGAGAACTGAGGTAACAAAGTTTTCATAGATCGATTGAACATAATGTCAGCAGGTGCAAGACCAGTTGAAGGGTGTGGACATGCACGATAATTCCTGAGAAATTTGGTAATTTCTTGTTTATAATCGTGTCCCTCAATAACGGCTGATTTGATCGCCTTTTGTAAGGGTGACATGAATTTTTCCACATGACTGTTTGCACGGGGGTGCAGTGGTGTTACTCGCCGATGTTTGAAACCCATTTGTATGGCGAATTGACGAAACTCGTTTCCGTTGAACGGCGGACCGGAATCTGTCCGGCAGACTGATGGAATTCCAAACATAGAAAATATGCGATCTAGACGTGGTATAACGGTTTTAGCAGAAATAGACGTCATCGATTCCACTAGAGGGTATCTACTATAATCGTCAATGACGACCATGAAATAATTTGACGTTCCAATGCTTCCTAAAAAGTCTATGGAGACTTCTTCCCACGGTCTGTTAGGCAAAACACTTGGTTTAATTGGTTCTGGAGTGTTATGCGGAGAAACTGACAAACAGGGTATACAGTTTTTACATTTTTCTTCTACAACAGAGTCTATGAAAGGAAACCATACCTTTTCTCGTAGAAGAGTCTTTGTTTTCACAATACCTAAGTGTCCTGCGTGTGCTAAATCCACAACATGCCTCTGTAAACTTAGAGGTATCACTAGTCTAGTTCCTCGTAGTAAAACTTCCTGTCCGTTTATGTCCACTACAGTGAATTCATGACTAAGTTTTGAAAATACACCGTATGCCCTATTAATCTGGCACAGTTTTTTATTCCATCTATTTGATTTCACTGATAGAATAACATTTTGTAATGTTTTATCGTCTTTCGTTGCAGATGCAACATCGCTCAGATTCAAAGCTTTTGGTGCAGAATTTGACGCGATAAGGCGTACATAATCCTCTGTTGAGTTATGACTAGAATAATCCTCAAAGGGATGTCTGCTCATGTAATCCGAAATCATAAGATCACCTTTCCTATATACGACCCTGAAGTCATATATAGCTAGGCGTAAACGCCAACGTTCGAGTCTCAGTGACTGCTGCTTTGCCTTGGGTTTGTTCTGTGTACCAAATATCGCTGTCAGGGGTCTATGATCTGTCACTAACGTAAATGATTTTCCAAACAGGAATAAATGAAAATGTTCTACCCCATACACAATTGCAAGGCATTCTCGCTCTGTTTGCGAATAACGTTGTTCTACTGGGCTCAATGCACGGCTTGCATAGGCCACGATCTTATTCTCCTGACACCGAATAGCGCCTAAACCGACTGGGCTAGCGTCCACCCACAACTCTGTTTCTTTTGATGGGTCGAAATACGACATTATGGTGTCACTAGTGAGGCTGTCTTTTAATGTTTGGAAAGCCTTTTCTTGCTCATCGGTCCAGAGCCATGTTTCATTTTGTCGCGTTAACCTTCGCAGGGGTTCTGTTAAAGTTGAGTATTGTGGGATAAATCGAGATACATACCCTGTCATCCCTAGAAAACTCTTTATCTCAGAAGGCGTGGTTGGCCTTTTCACTTTTCTTATGGATTCTACCATCTCTGGGTCTGCTGATATCCCATTTTCAGAAAATATATATCCAAAGAACTTTACTTGGGATTTACTGAACAAACATTTATGTTTATTTAATGTCAAATTAACCTCTTTGAAACGTTCAAACACAGCTTGTAAGTTCTTATCGTGTTCTTTTTGATTTTTTCCAAAGACAATTATGTCATCGCTGATGTTTATACAACCGTCCAGTCCTTGTAAAACTTGCCTTATCTCATTATTGAATATTTCTGGCGAGGCAGAGATTCCATAATTTAACCTTTTGTAGCGCCTCAGTCCTACATGGGTTGAAAATACAGTAATATTTCTTGTTTCTGGACTTATTTCCAGCTGATTGAAACCGTCGTTCATATCAATTTTTGTGAACACCTTAGCACAATTTAGCTTTGATGTGATATCGTCAATTGTTGGTGTGATATGTCGTTCTCTTTTTATCGCTTCATTAGCTTTTCTCATATCCACGCATATCCGTATTTCTCCATTTTTCTTTGGTGCAACAACAATGGGACTTACCCAATCTGTTGGTCCATCCACCTTTTCAATAATATCCAACTTTTCGAGTCTTTCGAGTTCTTTTTCCACTTTCTGTCGCAAATGAAAAGGTATCCTGCGGTGCTGTTGTGCCACAGGGAGTACACTTTCGTCAATGTGAAGTTTTATTTGTCTATTTTTCAACTTACCGATACCTTCAAAAAGTCCCGAATATTGTTTCACTAATTTCTCAGTATTTCCATTTGAGTGTTCACTTAATGAAGAATGTACATGTAAAGAATTTATCTCTGGAATTAACTCCAACTGAACTGAGGTATCATAAGACAACAATGAGTCACTATTACCGCTAATTACGTAAAAATCAGCTGTTGTAATTTTCCTGTGTGTTTCCGCTGTCGTGTTTATTTTTCCTATGATAGGCAACTTTTCTTTTTGTCCATATGCATAAGCCTTTGTGTCTGTTTTGTAGATCTTAGGCCGTGTTTTCATTCTGTTTATAACTGACTCATTTAAAAGATTGATTGAGCTTCCTGTATCCACTAATAATTTACATTTCAGTCCATTGATTAAGATTTCTGTTTTAGGAGGTCTTCGTTTTACCTGATTAACTGTTATTCCAAAGGAAATGTCCGTTTCGGCAATTTCCGCCTCATCAGTTTCATTCTCTGAATCTGTGCAGGTAATGGGATCTTCTAAATCCACCTGTTTCACACGATTTTGTCGTTTTTCTTTCTTGTTCTTCTTGAAGCAAACAGATACAAAATGATCTCTTTTCTTACAATAAGCACATAATTTCCCTTTTGCAGGGCATGGTCCTTGTCGGTGAGGGAAATCGCCACCGCAATTGCGACATTTAATATTTCTGTTCTGTGATGCATTTGGCTGACCTTGGTACTGTTTGTTTTGTTTAACAGCCATCCGTTTGTGTTTCTGTGTTTTAACTTTGTTTGTTTGTTCAGATCCTAACGCGCCGTTATGTCCATTTTCTATTTCTCTGGCCTGCGCACTCGCTAATTCCATTGTTCGAGCAGCTAATAGTAAATTTGGTAAGTCCAAACTTTCTTGAAGAACTTTTCGCCTTAATTTTGCAGATTTGCAGCCTTGTATAATCTGTGATTTTATTTCCTTTGTCTTGTCCGTAAATCCACAGTGTTCAGCTTTTTGTCTCAGGCGTGTCGCGAAGTCATCGACTGTTTCGAAGTCTGTCTGTTTCATCTGACGGAATTGAAAAATCTCAAACTCCTCATTGACTTGGGGCTTAAAATAATCCGTCAGTGCTGTTTTTGTCTCCTCGTACCCATTTTCGTCTCCGGTGTTATCCAAAGTTTGATAAATGTCAAACACTTCATCTCCGGAATAATGTAACAAAAGGGCCTTACGCCGCTTTCTACTGTCTATGTTCATTCCCACAAACAGATTTTCCAGTTTATGGAGATACTTCTCCCATCTATGTCCAAGTGAAGAGCTATCCCCGTTCACTTCGAATTTGGGAAAGGCTGGTAACGATGTCATGTTTCATCAAAACATTGTCTTTCTGACAATGTTTTTACAGAATTAATTCCATGAAATATATGAAATTAATATGTTTAACAAGTCGTTATCCAGTTGTTTATAATTCCATAATCACACTTTATCCGACAGTTTATCCGACAGTTTATCCTCGTCGCCAGTTATAGTGTCGAGTGGTGTATAGAAACAGAAGACATGGGTCTACACTGTTTGTTTAATATGTACAACAAGACTTCACCCTAGCTCATCATACCCACAAGTAAGCTCTCTCTACCAAAATACATCCAGTGAATACCTAATCAAGTAGGCGGAGCTTATTGTCAGCATCTAGCCAACTCTCTTGCATCACACACACCTACTATACACTATAGTAAGTGTGTACCTAAATCGCTCGTAATTTTCTTGCGATGGTTAATTCAAGGACCTTCAAAACTTGCTATGGATAACGACAATGTTGATGAGCAGGTTCACAAAAGAGCTTTGACCCTAGCTCAGCATGCAATGTATGCTTGTTTAACAAGAAAGCAGCTCAGTGAAAATAAGAAAACCCTAACATTGCAGCATTCTAATGAATGGCCGTTACAATTAAGTGTTGGTTTGACGGTACATACAACATTCCGCAGCAAGGAACTTATAGACTTTCTGCATGGACTTTGTCTATCAGTAGATTACAGGCGTATCATAGCAGTTGAAACTCAGCTCGCTAATCAAGCTGTAGTAAGCATGTATGGAAACGAAGGAGCCTATGTCTCTAGAAGCTTCATTCCTGAGAGACATATTTTCTTTGCTGTAGACAACTGTGACTTTCAAGAAGAATGAACTCAAAAATATTGTGCTACGTCCGGGTGAACTCCACATAGTTATTGCTATGCTACGGACAATTGGCTGTTTCATTGACAATTCGGGAATTGACGCAGCTTGGCTTCATGCCGACCTGTATAGTCAAACGACTATAAAACAGATACTAGATGGTAACCATGTGAAAAGGGGAGTGAGAGCACATACCGTGACCCTCCTGCCGTTGTTCACTATGAATATGGAAGCATTTTCTAAGCGAGCCCCAGAAGTCGTCGATGAATGCAAAGCTGAGTTCAGGAAATTCGTTGAGAACTGCAATGATTTGTCATCCCTTGAGAAAATTTCCAGCGGGTATGAAGTGGTAAAAGACTATATCAGATCTTCAGACTTTGAGGCAAAGTTTGCAAATTTTAACAAGGAAGGCAATTTGATGCATCAAGTCATTTTGATGTATATGAGAATGGTTGCCCTGATGTTCCAATTTATCAGAGCAGTTCGTAATGGTGACTGGGAAGGGCATTTGTATTTCCTCAAGCATTTGTCAAGTACTTTTTTGCATTTGACAAACTGAACTACGCTAGAATGACGCCACTCTATATTTCAGAAATGTTTGCATTACAGGAAAGCGATCCCGCGTTATGGCACGAGTTCTCAACAGGAAATTGGGTGGTGAACAAAACCCAAGTTGTTTCTTGTGCGCTTGGTGCAGATCATGCATTGGAGCAGGTAAATCGTTGGATGAAGGTAGCTGGTGGAATAGTTGGAATAACTCAGAATCAGACCGCAAGGACAAGGTTCTTTTTGGTAGCCCCGGAGTTAGCGAGACTTAAGGCAGAGTCAAAACAATTAGCCAACTTGACCAAAAGCCCTCATCAAAGCATTACGAGCTGTCAAACACAGCTCGTAATAAGTTGTTTTTCTCAGCTTTGTCTCTTTCAACGACATTACAAGGTTTTACAAACCCGTTTGAATACGAGGGTGATGATATTGTCAATATAGTAACAAAAGCTGTAGTTCCTGAAAATGTCCAAAGTGACCTGGCAAAGATCGAGAAAGTAGGATCAGAAAGTCTGGATGACTTTCTTGAATCAAGACTGAAGACACAGCGAATAAATGTCTGGGACCCCATGAAAAAGATTTCACTTAAAACATGGAAGGCTTCATTGAAGGAAACAAAGCTTAAAGTTGGCGACAAAACTGTGGAGTTGAAAGAAGACAGGGGTTTGTTTGCAAGAATGCTCATTGTCGCCAATTCTAGACCTGACATAAGCCTGGAGAGTACTATAGGCACTTATGAGCTATCAGTTGTGCCGAGGTCGTTGTTTGCAGCAGATGGATTAATGAATTATTGCTCTGACAAAAGTCAACTAATGGCTATTCTGGAGAAACAAGCGGTGCAACCTGTTTTGTCAAACGACGCACCTACTGTAACCAGCGAAACAGGCAGAGTTGCAGTTGTTGACGCGATGGTTATAGTGCAAGGCCTGGGCAAGTCCAAGTCCATCAAGACATGCAAAGATCTTTCAGATCATTTTTGTCAGAAAGTAACACGATTTTACAACCGTTACGAAGAAGTGCATTTGATTTTTGACAGATACGATGTTGAAAGATCACTCAAGACAGAAACTCGAACAAGAAGACTTGGCAGTAAACAAAGCATTGCATATCATATCAAGTCGAATTGAGAATGTATCTATGAAAGTGCTGCTGTCAAGTTCAACAACAAAGGATGAGTTGACAGCTTATCTTTCTGTCAATCTGATAGAATATGTGAAAGAAACAGACAAATCGTATGTGGTAACGTATCGGGACAAGGTCGTAGCTACTAAAGGCGACTATGAGCACCTCGCCAGTAGTCAGGAAGAAGCAGGCACGAATATAATCCTCCATGCAGTCGACGTGTCCAGACAAGGAGTATCTAAAATTGATATTCATTCAGCTGACACGGATGTCTTTATTCTGTGCCTTGCCCATTTTGACAAATTACCAGAGGATACACTCTTTGTCACAGGGAAGGAAAATAAAGCTAGCAGCTATATGCGATGCCCTTGGTGATCTCAAATGCAGAGCTCTTATTGGATTGCATGCCTTTTCCGGTGCAGATATTACTGGATCAATGTCAGGCAAGGGTAAAATATCATATTGGCAGGCATTCAGTAACGCAGAATCCTCTATTCATGAAGTATTCAACAAGCTTGGCCAGGTCCCATTGGAGGACGACACTAGGACAGCTCTCGAAAAATATGTTTGTCTGCTGTATCAACAAGGAACATCAATAAGTAATCTCACTGAGTTAAGGTGGTGGATGTTTCGTCGAAAACAGGCCGAATCCAACAAGTTACCACCAACTAGAGCTGCTTTCCTGGAAAGTGTAGAGAGGTCCCACTATCAGTGCATCATATGGAAATCTGCAACTGAACCTACTCCCAATATACCATTGCCTGAAAACCATGGTTGGAGACGGGATGGTGACATTTATATCCCTAATATGACTACCTTGCCTCCTGCTCCAGAGACCCTACTCCAGCTGGTAAAATATGGTTGCAGTAAATCTGCTTGCGACACTTCGCGCTGCAAATGCAAGTCCAGTAATTTGTTTTGCACTGACTTGTGCTCTTGTGGAGCTGAAGCAGATGCATGCAAGAACATTGTTGCTGAGTTTTATGACGGCGACTTTTGAGGAGTCTAGCGTGCCTTTAGTTTGGAATGTTGCCTAGATGACACCCTACATCTGGGCCCTCCTTTCAGGGAAATGTATCTTAATGATAGCAAAAACTTCGGTCATTAATCAAAATAGTATGTTACTGTTTTGTGTGACTGGAGTACAACGTACAATACTGTGGTAATGTACCTGTGATAGCATACTGTATTCATCTCAGGCATCGCCCCTGCTTCTATAAGCGCCCCTGTTTCCCATGAAAATGTAAGGATAGCTCTTTCCGAATTTAAAGAACAATTTACTTACTTAACCAAAAGTGAATATTTCTGAATCAGTAGCCTTAATCTACTTTAGAATTTATCATGCAAGGAATGTTTGTGTCCCCCCTATATCTCAGGGTCTCTGCATTCTATGACCAAACCATCCCAATGAGTCTGTGATTACTGTTTCTCACTTGATATGCGTAAACATCAAAATGCTTATGACAAGTGATATTTTACTTAGTTCCCACTCTAGAATGTGCATTCTGGTAGGAGCTTTCTTCATATTATGGACCCCTTCTTTTTATCAAATGTTAAGCGCACGGGGCGTTTTTGGAGCAAATATGGTATTGGATTCTAAAGCATCAAAATTGCAATGCTGTTTAGATAATTGCATTTTTTACATTTTAACATACTTAAATGCACAATCTGGTAGAAGCTTTGTGTATATTAAGCACCCCTGCTTTTGATCAAATTTTAAGCGCCCGGGGCGAGTACGGTATTGCGTTTTGGTGCACATGTTGATGATACGAACAGTTTCGTATCACACATAAGGACCCACAAAGACATTTAAAGTGATAAAAATAACTTTTATCAAGCTTACATACTTTCAGTTTCATTAAATATGAATGTATTTAAATAGCGCAATGGCCGCCATTTTGATGACGTCATTATTTTTACCAGACGCGGATCTCAGGGCGACGAACTGGTTGAAATCATTTCATATGCCCTAAAGTTTAATTTGGTATAGGTCGTCAAAAATCGTCATGAATTTTGCACGAGATTCCCATTCGACACAGACTAATATGGCCGCCAGAGCTAAAAAAAAGAAAAACATTGTAAATTTGCTCCAAATGCGAACTCTTCCTAAACCCTTGGGTCAATTTGATTCAAACTTCAAAGGAATGTTGCCTAGATGACACCCTACCAAAAAAGCTAAGATCGTTCCACTCTGATCAACAAGATGGCCACCAGAGCTAAAATAGAATGTACTAGAGACAGTGACATTCAGGTGAGCGAATCAGGGCCCTCTGGGCCCTCTTGTTAATTTTTTTGTTCCATTTCTACATAAGCTTGCCAGTTATGTTAGCTATCTATTGCCTTTAGATGGCCGCCGCCCATCGGGGCTTGGAGAAATAGATTGGGCTGCATGATGCTTCCACGCAGGGCTGAAACCTACCGCACATGACTACTGGTAATCCGCTTGAAAGTTGAAGGGTCTAAGACTGCCCAGACAAAGTGGTGCGAGTCGGGCCGTCCATGCATATAAACCCTGCGGCAGGGACTGAGATGTCATTTCATCACAATGTCGCGTAAAAGTCCCACAATATTGGAAGCAACGTCTCCACAATTACCTAAATTGTGTTTACGGGGAAGTTAAACCTCAAATCAAACAAACAAATCAAAATAATAGATTTTTAGTGCTGATACGAGTTAACACCCCAAACAACCTTCGCCGCCGTTACGTCACGTATTGTGTGGGTTTCAACCGTTCAGCTGTAACTAGTGTCCGTCATAATAAGCAGAGCGTCGCAATAAAAATTGTATTCAAAAATATGACCAGTGCACTAAAATGGTTAACATCTGGATGACATGTTTTCATGGAGAAAATTTCACAAACTTGTTTTCTTTTTATTTCTAACACCTCGACCAAAATCGTCTTTGCGTTACGCTTACCTATTTCGGTCAACAGGCACGTACAGTGTTATTTTTGCCGAAAATGGTCATGGTTATGATCATCACGATAACAATCCTATATAATTTTGACCCCTTTCACGCCTACGGAACGATAGAATGCGTAACCATTGGTTAAGAACGTGAAGCAATTAGAGCGACATCCGGTTAGGAATTAGATCGCTAAAAAAGTTAAAGAAACTGGCAGTTTCTGTGTTTCATAAGTTATATAATTTTTACGAGGAAGTTATTTAAAAAACGGGGAATTACATTCAGGAGCCCATTGATATCGGCATCTTTGGAGTAAATACCAAATCCCGTACTTCACACATTTTGGCTAAATTTAGTTTCTCCTGCTGAAGGTGAACTCAAGCCTTAGAAAACGAGTGGTTTTTCGAGGTGTTTGTTGCCTTTTATTTATTACTGCGCTTTGCTACAAGTTCAGCGTATTAACATGCACACACAATAAACATATATGGTTATATGTGTTGTGGATATTTTGCTTGTCAATGCAGCACTAGCGAGAAATCACCACGGAAAAGGTCGAAAATGGTTGGTTACGCATTAGATCTATAGAAATGATAACAAAACTTGCAACTATAAAGCGGATCTGTTTTCATCTCCACTGCCCCAGAATCACCCGCACCTTGTTCTACGGAACCATTTTTAGCCAACCTGATAAGCAGTGCGCTATTGATTCGATAATGACATAGTATTTTATGGAAACATTTTCAGTCTCCAGAATCATAGTACCGAATGATTTTCACGGACTTTTACGCTGTGTTTGTTTTATCAATGGTCCGGTAATTGACTGAACTGAAATAAAACAGGTTTTGGAGTTTTAATTTCTGCGAAGAACTCCTCATCTGCCAAAATTTGCTGGTTAAGCATTAGATCGTCTGGTTGAGCATTCGATAACCAGAGGAGAAAATCAAACCAGTTGCTGCCTAAGTAAATGCCAGCAGCTTACTACAATAAAAGGTGGTCTACATATGATTTCTAAATTGTGTTAAAATCACCAGAGAAAGAAAGCTGTGATAAAAAATACTTTTCTGGACAAGACCATTAAATGTCTGGGTATCATGCTTATCTGACCGAATGACGCGCCGATTCATAAATATGAGGTCATTACTTGCTTTTGTAGAAAACAAAATGGCCAGCTTACGCTTTGTAATGGCGATTAAATCTATATCCGGATGGGACGGCCATTAATGAACCGTCTCATCCGAGAATGAAAGCTGTTCGCCATCCTGTAAATGAATTTGACTAAATCTCCTATTAACAAGAATTGCCCAAAATAAAAAAATGGAGAGAACCCGTTTAAGAAACTCAGGCGTGAAAGGCTAAGGGTAAGATCGTTAACACTGCAGATACGAAAGCCTATTTGGCTTATGTAGGAGAAAATAAAATACCCGTAGTAACGCGACACAAAAGACGTAATAACGCAAAAAAGACGCAGTAACGCCAATCAGAAGGCGAAGCTACGCAAAAAAAGGCGTAGTAACGCAAAAACAAGGCGTAGTAACGCGAAAAAGTGCATACTAATGCAAAAGAAAGACGTAGTAACGCAAAAGAAAGGCGCAGTGATGCGAATCAAAGGCGTTTTTACGCGAATCAAAAGGCGTAGTAATGCGAAAAAAGGCATAGTAACGCAAAAGAAAGGCGTATTTGTTTTAGCTCGCCTCTGCAAAGCAAATAGGTAGCCGGAATATCCTACTCCTGGGACTGCGCATGCCCCCAAAATATATGTCTGTATCATGATCGATAACCCAGCTCGGAGATCCCGTGAGTTCTATGCTAACTGTCAAAACGATAAGATAAAGATATTGTCTAAAACCAACTTCTTATTAATACAAACAGCGCAAGAATGACACACCATGTATTCTTAATCATGTTAATCAAGACGAACTAGAATCCATTTGTAAAATATATAAATTTTATGTAAACAGGAGGACAGGTGCGTTCATTAAATAAATTGAGAGAAGTAAGTAAGTAAGTCAGTCAGTAAGTAAGTAAGGACTTTATTTAGTGAGGGTAGCAACATTTAGCACATACAAAAATACATGTAATAGCTAATCTTCCACGAGGCCCTCAGCTAATCTTCCATGATCTAATCTTCCTTCTTAATAAAACATACACGCTATAATATTTTGTTTCATTGGCAGTGTCATTTTTAGATATGAGGAAAAAATATAGATATAATAAATTGATAGAACATACAAGTTATAATATTTTCTTCCATCTGCAGTATCATGTTTAGATATGAGGAACTTTTGAAATCGTTTTGAATATGGAGCAATATTTTCTCACGGATGTATCTAGGCAGTGATTAGGCAGTTTACATTAAGCCAAAAGTCCAGTTTTTTGTTCACTATCGACCGACTGTTGATAATATTGTATTTAGTACTAAAAAGGTTGTAGACATTTGTTTTCTCCACATCATTTTGTTTCTTTGAATAATCATTACGAAAACACGCCTATACAAATACAATGTAACCTTTATCGCCAAAAAAAAAAACGAAAATTTTAAGATGAAAAATTGTGATATTTTTCTCATTTCTGCACAAAATATAATGTGATTTAAAAACAACAACAAAGGACTGGTGGGTCTATTGCCTCCGAGTGTAGATAGGAGAAATAGTCTTAAACTGTTTCATTAATCTCTTAAATTCCAGTGTCCAATCAAATAGTGAAGATCTTCACCAGACGCCGGATTCTGCAGCGTCTGATCAGGGTCTACACTCTTTGCCAAGCCCATCCTATGTTTCCAAGATAACCCTCTTTAGTTTTTCACAATACTCTGACCTCACTGCGACTATTTTCATTCTAATAGTTTTCCCGACAAGTCAGTGATATTCGCGTGCACTTAAGCATAGAACAGCTTTTCTTCTGAGCACCTTTGGGTCGACTGACAAACAATTCCCAGTGGAATTCTTTTCACTGACTGTTACAAGGCGGTTCTTCTTTGGCGGTTTATTTATGTTATTGTTTGTCACTGATTGTATGTATCGCATTTTGGATAGCCAGCTGGTATTGATTCCTGATCATTGCTTTACTTCTACTTTTTATAAGCACCAAGTTTATAATCATGAGTGTCTTATGCTCAACCTGGCTCTCTAATGCTTGACCATAGAAACACGATATAGATGTAATCGCCATAAAAAAGCGTAAGCTGGCCATTTTGTTTTCTACAAAAGCAAGTAATGACCTCTTATTTATGAATCTGTGCGTCATTCGGTCAGATAAGCATGATATCCAGACATTTAATGGTCTTGTCCAGAAAAGTATTTTTCATCACGGCTTTCTTTCTCACGTGATTTTAACATAATTTACACACCATATGTAGTAAGCTGCTGGCATTTACTTAGGCAGCAACTGGTGAGATTTTCTCCTCTCTGGCTATCGAATGCTTAACCAGACGATCTAATGCTTAACCAGCAAATTTTGGCAGATGAGGAGTTCTTCGCAGAAATTGAAACTCCAAAACCTGTTTAATTTCATTTCAGGCAATTACTGGACCATTGATAAAACAAACACAGCGTAAAAGTCCGTGAAAATCATTCGGTACTATGATTCTGAAGACTGAAAATGTTTCCATAAAATACTATGTCATTATCAAATCAATAGCGCACTGCTTATCAGGTTGGCTAAAAATGGTTCCGTAGAACAAGGTGCGGTGATTCTGGGGCAGTGGAGATGAAAACAGATCCGCTTTATAGTTGCAAGTTTTGTTATCATTTCTATAGATCTAATGCGTAACCAACCATTTTCGACCTTTTCCGTGGTGATTTCTCGCTAGTGCTGCATTGACAAGCAAAATATCCACAACACATATAACCATATATGTTTATTGTGTGTGCATGTTAATACGCTGAACTTGTAGCAAAGCGCAGTAATAAATAAAAGGCAACAAACACCTCGAAAAACCACTCGTTTTCTAAGGCTTGAGTTCACCTTCAGCAGGAGAAACTAAATTTAGCCAAAATGTGTGAAGTACGGGATTTGGTATTTACTCCAAAGATGCCGATATCAATGGGCTCCTGAATGTAATTCTCCGTTTTTTAAATAACTTCCTCGTAAAAATTATACAACTTATGAAACACAGAAACTGCACAGTTTCTTTACCTTTTTAGCGATCTAATTCCTAACCGGATGTCGCTCTAATTGCTTCACGTTCTTAACCAATGGTTACGCATTCTATCGTTCCGTAGGCGTGCCTTTGAACCCCACTTTTACATAGTAAAACTGGGGTTTACAGAGGTAAACCTAATTTTTCTTATTTCTGCTCGAAAATATAGTTTGTGGGTACTCATTAGAACCGCCTCGGTGAGGCGGTTCTAACAGTGCCCACAATCTATATTTTGAGCAGAAATAATAAAAAATATCACAATTTTTCACCTGAAATTTTCTTTTTTCAGGGGGTAAAATTCACAATGTATTTGTATAGGCGTGTTTTCGTAATGTATTGACAGAGTGTCATCGTTGTGTGTTTGTACAATTGCTTCTTTAAATACTGTGCAGTCTATTTGATGTACCAGGCACTATTTTGAAAGTGTTTCATTCCTTTGAGAAACAAATTCAAATGTACTAATTTTTGTGCCAGTCGAATAACAAAAAATCACAATAGTCAACGTCATCGTGACGCACTTTGTTGCCATTGAATCTTGAGCTAGAGAGTATTGATAAATTGTTGAAAATAAAAGTCTAAAAGAACCAGACTCATAAATAGAGATATTTGCATTTCAAATACAGATATCTGCATTTTAATTACAGATATCTCTAATTAAGCTTACATACAGATATCTCTAATTCAAATGCAGATATCTATCATTGAAATTCAGATATCTCTATTTAATAACCAAATAGAGATATCTACATTTCAAATGCAGATATCTGTATTTTAAATAGAGATATCTGCGTTTAAATACAGATATCTCTATTTAAATGCAGATATCTGCATTTTAAATGCATATATCTGTATTAAATGGGTATAAACCCAAACGGGACGCCGTAAAACCCTCCAATAACACATCTAAGTCTCTAGAATCCACAAGTACCACCGATTACCATAGAAAGAAATAAAATTATTGTTACAAAAAGCTTAAGTTATTTTGGTCTGATTAATTGAGTTTTGAAAAAAAAGGATATGTCTTAGCGTTGAGTCTCAGAGTGTAGGCTGGGAAAATGCTCCTGAAAGGTGACATCGGCTGTTAACATTCCTGTAAACCCTGATGAGACGCCACGTTCTGTCGCATCTGACCCATAAACTCCTGTACTGTAAGCAAACAGTTTAGACCCTGATCATACACTGCATTATGTGCCGTCTGATCTTGGTCTACACTGTTTGCGATTCAAGTTTAAATTCTAATGAAAACTCACTTACGCAACACTTTTACCCCACTTCGATAATAGCGCGTTTAAGTAAGTGAATTTTAGTTTTACGTCCCACCAACAGCTAAGGTCATACGGAGACGGGACCTCGGTTTAAAGACTCATCCGAAAGTCTGGAGAAGCCCGGGATCGATCCTACGACCCCTGGTTTACAAGGCGAGTAGCGTAACCACTGCACCACGGAGGCTTCTGCGCGTTTAACTAAACCTGTCAGTGATATTTACGTGGACTTTAGCACCGAAATTTGTAACTTTTGATTCGATTGAAAATAAAATTCGATCCAAATAGTGCAAACAAACGGCTTTTAACATTCAAAGTAACTTTATGAGCCAGTGCATTAGAAAGGGTTATTTATAGCATAGACGACCACATCACGAACACACGCCTATATAATTTTGACCCCCCTTGAACCCCACTTTTATATTGTAAAACTTGGGTTTACAGGGGTAAACTTCTTATATCTGCTCTAAAATATAGATTGTGGGTACTCGTTAGGGGTACTCGTTAGAACCGTGAGGCGGTTATAACGAGAACCTACAATCTATATTTCGAGCAAAAATAAGAAAATATCGCAATTGTTCATCCTAAATGTCTCGTTTTTTCGGCGGTAAAGTTTACAATGTATTTGTATAGGCGTGTTTTCGTAATGAGTAAAGACTCAGGTGTGCCTGCGCATGCGCCAAGTCTCGCCAGGGCCTTTTTTCTTTTTCTGCTCGCAGACATGCAGAGGAGACCTTGGGCTAGCCCTGCGTCTTGAACTTTTAAAAACGTGGCATTACGAAAACACGCCTATACAAATACATTGACACATTTATCGCCGAAAAAATGAAAATTTCCAGATGAAAAATTGTGATATTTTTCTTATTTCTGCTCAAAATATAGATTGTGGGTACTCGTTAGAACCGCCTCGTCGAGGCGGTTCTAACGAGTACCAACAATCTATATCTCAGAGCAGAAAAAAGAAAAATAAGGTTTACCCCTGCAAACCCCAGTTTTACTATATAAAAGTGGGGTTCGAGGGGGTCAAAATTATATAGGCGTGTTTTCGTGATGGTATTGTTGACAATAGGTATTTCTAAGGGATCTTTTTTCGTGTTTAGGCTTATGTGATTGGAACTTTTATTTACAAGAACAAATTACAAAGGTAAGGGTTGTCTTGTTCAGCAGGATAATCCTTGAAGCTGACGAAAACTCGGAACAGAACCACAGAGGACCGGGGAAAGACATGACGTCAGGCATCAACAATTTTAGGAAAGATTTCGGTCGGAGCTTTCATAGACCCGTCGATGCGCAACCAACGAGCAAAGCATACCCATTCACCATCAAACATTGGCACAAAACTGTCGCATGCTGAGCCCAATAGACTGATTCAAAAAGGGCTTTTGTCTAAGTGCCGACTTGCCTGAAGCTCACGATATGATCTTGGTTGTTTACTGGCCCGTCAAACAAAGAAATAAACAAAACTACCCAGTTCCATAGTGAAGTCGGCCTTGAAGTCAGGGATTTCAAACTTTATGGTCTGAGGATAAGTTACATTTTGGATTTCTTTGTGATCAACTATGTAAACTGCAGATTTTCTGTTGAAGATGTATGTTTGGAGGGTTGAAAACTCCCCAAACATCACGAAGACACGCCTGTATAATTTTGATCCGCTTGGACCCCACTTTTATATAGTAAAACAGGGGTATACCTTACCTATCGTATTTCTGCTCTAAAATATAGATTGTGGGTACTCGTTAGAACCGCCCACAATCTATATTTTGAGCAGAAATAAGAAAAATATCACAATTTGTCATCGATCACGAAAACACTATATAATTTTGACCCCCTTGGATCCCACTTTTATATAGTAAAACTGGGGTTTCCGGGGGTATACCTTATTTTTCTTATTTCTGCTCTAAAATATAGATTGTGGGTACTCGTTAGAACCGCCTCGATGAGGCGGTTCTAACGAGTGCCCACAATCTATATTTGGAGCAGCAATAAGAAAATTATCACATTTTTTCATCATAAAATTTTTATTTTTTCGACGATAAAGGTGGCAATTTATTTTATACTTAGCAGTGAAATCAATGCATATCTTAAACAAAGAAAAATGATATCAATCACAAGTGAAATGATATCGTATCATTTCACATGTGATTGATACCATTTATATCATTTCACTGTAGCGTGCCGGAACTTCTTATTTGTTTACATTCTGGTCGAAAAAATGTTAAGTTTCCTTTGATTTACTTAGAATAATAATTCCTTATGCCATTAGAACATATTCTGAAGGGTCACGGGTGGCATTAAAATTGAATGAACATGTGCAATACATGACAACAGCAGCGCTGTGATTTTGAACACATCTCCCTTTTGCCGATACACATGCATCTCGGGCACAATTTAAATGTTCCCTCACAGATTTAGGCTTAGCTGTCTTTGTTAAAATGGTCTACAAGGCGTACCAGTTCACTGAATGGCTGAGTAAGAGTTTGTGCGAGGAAATCTGTGCTCAAATCAAAGTGATGTTGTTTTTTTTTTTTTTTTTTTTTTTTAAACCGGTCGCGACGACTGCTACACATGGAATCGATTATACAGTGGCTGGGTGCATGTCACTTAGAGCCTTCAAGAATAAAATGGACTTCAAATAAGCACAACGCATTCTGTAACATACCTTGAAATGCATTCGTTGAACTAAAAATGCAGAATCCAAAATGGCGATTTGTTTATGCTTTGAAACTGACAGTTGTGACGTCATGTAGCCAGATCACAATCGTGACGTCATCTCGATCAATTACCGTAAGTGTTCTAATAAATTATAAAATAAAAAGAACATAAACTTTTTTTCGGCGGATACCAAAAGTATTTCATCTCGTGTGTTGAAAACATCCGAATTTCACTCGTGCTTCGCACTCGTGAAAATTATGATGTTTTCAACACACTCGATGAAATATTTTTGGTATCAACCTCAAAAAAGTAAATATCCTCTATTTATTTTATTTTCCTCTTGAAATGCATTCGTTGAACTAAAAATGCAGAATCCAAAATGGCGATTTGTTTATGCTTTGAAACTGACAGTTGTGACGTCATGTAGCCAGATCACAATCGTGACGTCATCTCGATCAATTACCGTAAGTGTTCTAATAAATTATAAAATAAAAAGAACATAAACTTTTTTTCGGCGGATACCAAAAGTATTTCATCCGAATTTCACTCGTGCTTCGCACTCGTGAAAATTATGATGTTTTCAACACACTCGATGAAATATTTTTGGTATCAACCTCAAAAAAAGTAAATATCCTCTATGTATTTGTATAGGGGTGTTTGCGTAATGATAAAATTTGCGGTTCTTCGTCGGTAAAATTTACAATATACTTGTATAGGCATGTTTTCTCAATGAAATATACCACGCTTTATCACAGGTGTATATTTTTATTTCCTTCTATGTTAACATCATCTTAACATGAACCAAAAGCCCCTGTAATGAAAACCACCTTTTAGAATTTAACCCTTTTTGTACCAAATGGAATTTTCCTCCTTATATATAGGAGTCCATTTCAAAAATTAGGGGTGTCAGGTTGTGTTTTCATCAAAATTAATTTGTAAAATGACTGAACTATTAGCAACCAGTGGAGGACCTGCGGCGTCTGATGTGGGCCTGCACTGTTGCCAGGGTACCCTTTTTGGGTTTCTGGTACAAAATGGATTAAACAAACAACAGCAGTTATACATGCATCACTAAAACACGCCTATATAATCTTGACCCCCTTGAACCCCACTTTTATATAGTAAAGCTGGGGTTTAAGGGGGTACACATTATTTTTCTTATTTCTGCTCAAAAACATAGATTGTGGGTACTCGATAGAACCGCCTCGTCGAGGCGGTTCTATCGAGTCCCCGCAATCTATGTTTTGGGCAGAAATAAGACAAATACCACAATTTTTCATCTTAAAATTTCTAATTTTTGCCAAACAATTGGCAACATATTTGTATAGGCGTGTTTTCGTAATGGTTACATTATTTTTTCTTAATTCTGTTTAGTGAACCGCGGTGTTCTGACGAGCACCAATAACCTATAATTGGAGTAAAATGACAAAGAAATAGAGGATCTTTACATGAGTGTTCATGTATTATTGAATTATTAAACGCGTGAGGAAAAGGATAAAATGTGAGGCTTTGCCGAGCATTTTATCCTTTTTCCCCAACGAGTTTAATAAATACAATAATATATGAACACGAATGTAAGATTCTATTTATCATATGACTTATAAACGCATTTTATTCACGATTGTTTAACAAAAATATTAATATTCCGCCTTTACTAAAATCGACGTCGTTAGGGACGTCGTACCTGTAACGTTATGGAGCGTATCTAACTATCCACTAGTGGATTATCGAAATTATTACATGGCATTATTACACTCTCAGACGTGACGTCAAATGAGAAAACAAACTATCCTTTTGAAGATATGAAAGAATGTTTTGTTTGTCTGAGTTGAAGTTTTACGTCCCCGTCAACATGATATAGGTCATTTTGGAGACGTTGCTTCCGATCTTGTGGGACTTTTACCCGACATTGAGATTAAATGACATCTCAAGCCCTATTGCCATAGAAACCGCTAGGGTTTAAGGAGCTGTCCGACTCGCATCACTCTGGGCAGGCTTAGACCTAAGCTATTTACCAGTACCCAAGTTCGGTCGGTTTCAGCTCTGCGCGGAAGCACCGTGCAGCCCAATCTATTTCTCCAGGCCTCGATGGGCGGGGGCGCATGTAAGAATGTCACAGGGAGGTGTTATCGTACTGATTTCTGCTCACGTATGCGCTAGGTTGCACCCCATCCCCACTCCCCGCCCGTCGGATATGGAAGAAATAGATTGGGCTGCATTTTGCAGCCACGCAGAACTGAAAACCAACCGCACATGAGTACTGGTGAACCGCTTAGCATGTCTAAGCCTGCCAAGGTAAAGTGATGCGAGTCGGACCGTCCATGTTTATAAACCCACCCTATTGGTTTCATTGGGCGGCAGAGCTTGAAATGTCATTTCATCTCAAAGTCAGATAAAAGTCCACAAAAGCGGAAGCAACGTCTCAAACTGACCTGTAACGTTACCTCAGATGAAACAAACAAACAAAGAAAGACATAGGATATGGGTACTCGTTATAGAAACGCCTATTTAAAAAAATAAAAACAAATCACAAGTTTTAGTACCGGTCTCCGGACGTTAGCCCCCCAGGACGTTTGCCCCCCAATGACTTAATCTAAAAATGGACATTTGCCCCCAGTTGAAATGCGACCCGGACATTTGCCCCCCCCCCCCCGAGCTTATTTTTTGGTATGGACATCTGCCCCCCAGTGCTTATTTTACAGGTGGACATTTGCCCCCACTGCTTATTTCAGAAAGGGACATTTGCCCCCCAGATAGACAGGGCTAACACAAAGGAGGAAAAAAGTTTATTATCATCAGAAATACAAAATGTCAAGCAATAAATTACTCCATCTATATAAATATTAATCCCATAATAGCCCGATGTTGTGGACAACCCCTGCCTTAGAAAGCAGTATAGATCCAGATCAGATGCCATAACTAATGGGGATCTATACTGTTTGTCATGCAATTTGTTAAGTTGACAAAAAATATACCAAGAATGTCATGGTTAATAGTGAACAATTGGAGATGCTTAATTTATTCAGCAGGATAAGGGTTAATCAAGTCAGCTACAGAACCATATATTGAGTTTGTGCCTCACGGAGGGTCCAATGTCAGACGCCTATAATCAAGTGTTTTTTACAAATGATATGCGTTATTTTTATTTATCTAATTTATTCATAGAAAATCCCAAAATATTATGGTTATGGTTTTAAAGCCCATTCAAAATCATTTCAATTACTTCAAGAATTAACCATCAGTGTATCCAGTGTAAAAACTACTTGAGTATAGGCATCTGACATTGGTCTGATCTGGATGTATACTGCTTTCTAAGGTAGAGGCTGTCCATAACAGCAGGTTATTATAGGATTGATATTTATATAGATGGAGTACTAGATTGCTTAACATTTTGTATTTATGATAATATAAACCAATAAATACATTTTTCCTCCTTTGTGTTAGCCAATACATTTTTCCTCCTTTGTGTTAGCCTGGACTATCTGGGGGGGGGGGGGGGCAAATGTCCCTTTCTGAAATAAGCAGTGGGGGCAAATGTCCACCTGTAAAATAAGCGCTGGGGGCAGATGTCCATACCAAAAATAAGCTCTGGAGGGCAAATATCCAGGTCGCTTTTTCAACTGGGGGGCAAATGTCCATTTTTAGATTAAGTCATTGGGGGGCAAATGTCCGGGGGCAAATGTCCTGGAATCTTTAGTACCCGTTTAAAGACATGAAAGAATGTCACACGGTTGTGTTGTCGTACTGATTTCTCCTCATGTATGAGCTAGATTGCTGTTATGAAGAATAAACCAGGGTCGTGGGTTCGACCCCGGCACACACAACGAGTTTATGAAGAGGTGCAATAAAACCGAAAGTCCCATTTTTATATGTAAAGTGTTCAGTGTTTCCACCCTTTTCATGGCTGGATATCAGGCTGGACACATCTTTTAAGATGTCGGTAGCCCTGTGACCATCCTTTAAATAATGTGTTTGCTGTTTGGTGTTGTAGGAGAAAAAGGAATACAAAATTCCATTCTAAGAAAAGATATTTTTTGTTTCAATTCTTTTTCATGAACAGCCATAAATGTTTTGGGCATGTAGTTAAATTCATTGGGTCAGTAGTTTGACAGCAAACAAAATATTTTAAGGTTGGTCTCATGTTTTTAAAAGACAAATCTTTAGGTATGAATTATCATTTTCATAAGAACAAATTCATTAAACAAAATTATCTTCTGTCATCGAATATTGTTATTACCAGTACCAATTTAAGACATACAATATTGATATTCTCTTTTTTGCTTATTTCTGCTCTAAAACATAAATTTATGCCTTAGATTATCAATGTTTTAGAGCAGATATAAGAAAACTGATCCTCACCTCCTGTATAAAGGAGGGTTATTTGGGACTTCAGGGCATAGAATTGGTAACATTACAGCAAATGGTAAATGAAATAGTCAGATCATTATATGGAAAACAGATCATACCATAATTATATCATACATCGTGTTAACAGGTCCGTCTAATGAACGCCACTTTAACCTCACTTGAGTGGAACAGTACTTATCCAAAAGCTCATACAATTTTTTCTTTTTGCTCTAACAGTTTCAATGATTCATTAACTGAGACACTCCCTTGTACACTTGTTAGAAGAACCCATAGGAGTATGTTTTTTTTACACCAGTTCTAGTGATTAAACTGTAGGACATAAACAACTATGAGATTTTGTTTCATCTTTTGTTACTATAATATTAGTATAAAAATTGCCTTTGATTGTTTTTCACACATGTTGAATCAGGCAGATGATCAGTATGTAGCCAGGGTGGTCTAAACAACACATTATTAAAGACAAAAAATGAGTGAAATAAATACTTATTATTATCATTAACTATTTAAAACAAATCTATGAGAAATAACAACTATTTTTATTGAAGCAAATTAATCAATATTCAAACAAGATATTTTACCATTATCCAAGATTCCTATTTGGCCTAAACAGCTTAGCCAGATCCAGAATCTGCCTAGCCAAATAGGAATTCTTATTTGGACTAAACAAAGTTTAGCCAGATCCGGAATCTGGCTAAACTATATATTAATTTAGCCAGATCCGGAATCGGCCTAGGCCAAATAAGAATTCCTATTTGGCCTAGCCAGATTCCGGATCTGCTAAATTCCTATTTGGACTACGACATATACATGTTTGGCTTAGGTGTATGGTTAAATATGGGTTTCTTCCTTCCTACATACCACAATGGCGTAAGACCATCCAACTCTATCTGTAACTGATAATTATTATTTTACGGTTGTTTCCTGATATTGAAATGTATTGCGGCTATGGTAGTCCGTGGACAAAACTCAAGTCTTGGGGACGGGATGGGCAAACGTGATAGGCAGTTTTGTCACGGCAGTCACGGTGCAGATGAGAAACCCAGCAGGAGTGTGACGTTTAAGCAGAAAATGGTTTTGGTCAGTTTGCCCACTCACGCTATTAAGCTCACGTCGAGACACTCAGTGTACCTAACCACATCTTTTTTCCTGAACAAAGGTTTTTCCAGCTTTCGATGTAAATCATCAGTGATTTCTGCCCCTCTTGAATCAGGGGAAGGGAAAATAGCAGAAAAATATTAAGCAGAAAATAGTTACATGTAACCCTGAGGAAATTTATGGTCGCTCTTAGATTCGAACTGGCGACCTAGATGCACTTTTTATTTCTTTGTGAGTGGCGAATAACTGCATGCCGTCTGGTCGTTAATCTTCCCAATGTCTACAAATCTTAACCGTTTTAAAAACGCCCAATTAAGATAGGAATAATTGACAATTAGTCATGACTTAATTGATAGGGTCGTTTCCCTCTGTTTGGCTGATAATTAATTGTGCTGGAGCAAGGAAAAAGAGCCCTTACTAAATGTCCGAATAGCTATGGTTCTGGTGAGACTGCGCATGTGCAATACACCTTCTCGCCAGAACCTTCGCTGTTCGTGAAGCTGGTATCAAAGGGCGCACCGCGGAGCTGCCATAACTGTGCATTTGAGTGCGCAGTGAATGAAAGCGAATGAAACATTTTCTTTCAAAACATGGCTGATTTAATTTCTTTCTTTCAAATTTCTTTTGTTTGTTTGAAAGTATTTTTTTTTTTTTTTCATATTGTTGTGTACACGGTATTAGACACATTATTACAGGTGACAAAAATGCCATGACACCGTAACTGTTTATATATAGACACAAGGAAAAGAACAAGTTTTTAAGGGCATGCATACAGTTGGCACATTTTCACGTCCTTTTGTACAAGTGCGGCAATTTCCTGTTTCAATTGGTGGCAGTCCCTGTTAAAAATGGAGCAAATTCTTTCCTTTAAGAGTTCAACCCTTTTGATAATGGAAAGAGAACTAGAATTGCAGGAGTTGCCTCTCCTGATTGAGTAGCTATCACTTTTAAGGTATACATAGGTGGATATACCGGAATATACCAGCCGCCATACCGTTGGGATCTACCTTAAAAATGAAACAGAAGAATATGCATCTTAGAAATAAATTCTTTCCTTTGAGAGTTATCTACTCTTATAAAATGCATCTTCAGAATTGTGCAGTCCCGTACTAACGGGTCGCATTCGCTGACGCAGTTACCATTCCCCTTAAAGGGAATGTTACCATTCCCTTCCCTTAAAGGGAATGGATACATGTGCCATTTTTCAAAGGGAGACAACTTTCGGGGCGTCATGTTGACTGTTCTATAAACTCTATCCCACGGAAAATGGGGTCTACTCTTAAAGGAAAGAATTTGCTCCCCAGGAGCAAATTCTTTCCTTTAAGAGTTGACCCCTATTCACATGGGAGACAAAATACTTTTGAATGAGTTGCCTCCCTTGAATGTTTATCCATTTGCCTTAAAAAATAAATAAATTCCTTGAAGACGTGCTTTAATTTGACCGAATGAGTAAGTTTTTTTATTAGAAAATGTTTTTTATAAATAAATAAATAGCAAATGGATACAGTTAGTGGTTTACAATGAAATAAAACGTGTTTATTGAATGAATAACGTTTTACTGATGATGCCTAATTGGCCGAAACTAGCTGGCCAGAAAAAAAACTTGTTCACTCAACGGTTTTCAGTTCTAAAATTGTGACATTTTTGTTATTTCTGCTCAAAATATAGATTGTGGGTACTCGCTAGAACCGTCATATAT
>OY757020.1:8500729-8797730 GCA_963580285.1 Lucinisca nassula
GAATGACCAAATTTTTCCACCCGAGGACTTGAAGTTGCGTAAGCCCTCCGAACGTTGTTTGTTTCCTAGCTTCCTAGTTACAGCCAGGTACTGAGAAGTTTTATCGCAGTGTTGCTCTTTTGCACTCCTGTCCTGCACTCCTGATTTTCATCATCCGGTTGCGTTATGTTACTTAATTTCCAAAGGGTGAACCAAAGAATCAAGACCATAGGAAGCAGGGAGACCTTCACTTTAGAATAAAGGGCAACTTTGAGTCAAACAATACTACAAGATAAAGAGCTCTGCACTAACTATCTATCTATCTTCATATACTGAGTCGGTCAAACTTGGCCATTACCTCAGTTGGGTGGTGCGGTAAATTTAGAATTTAGCAAAAAAAAAAAAAAACACACCCACTGGATGAGTTCTTAAAACTATTTACAATCTGCTTTCAGAGGTGTACTAAAACGCACACCTCTGGATCCCATTCTACACCATGCGGGCTTTGAACTCCTCTGCAGTTTTGGCATTTACCACAGAGGAGGGAAGACTATTCCACTGAGGAATAGTTCTAGGGAAGAAAGAATTCTTCAGGGCATCACTATAGGCCTGGTACCTACGATATTGACTGTTGTTTAGTTTTGATGCCCTTGTTTGAGTTGAAGTAGTCACAGGGGTCAAGTATTTATCTTTATTAAGAGACACTGTGTCAGAGTGTATCTTATAAAAGAAGGTTAAAGAGGACTGCTCGCGACGGGCCTCCAAGGATGGCCACTCCAGCTCATCCAGCATATCACCAACACTGCTTCTGTTCCGCCATCGCCTGCAGGTCCATCGGGCAGCCGTCCTCTGAACCTTCTCAACCTGCTGAACCTGAGTTTTAACATGGGGATGCCAAACAGGTGATGCATACTCTAATTGAGGTCTAACCAAGGTTTTGTATGCAACACCCTTTGTCTGCCTAGGTGCAAAAGCCAAATTACGTCTAAGAAACCCTAATGTCCTAGTTGCTTTAGAGGTAATCTCAGAAATATGTTGACCCCAATCAAGATTATCAGTAATGGTGATACCAAGATATTTTGCGGATTGGACATGTTCCAAAGTATGCTGATGTAATGAGTAGTTGAATTTAATCTGCTTGTCTGGAGGGTGCCGTGACACCCTCATTGAATGACATTTGGCCACATTGAACTTCATTTGCCAATCGGCCTCCCAACGTGCTAGGCTATCCAAGTCATCTTGTAAGATAAGACAGTCAGAAGTAGTATATATGTTCCTATACAAAACACAATCATCAGCAAACAAGCGAACAGATGACCTGATATTATCGGGAAGATCGTTAATAAATATCAAGAAAAGGACCGGTCCAAGTACCGAACCTTGTGGGACACCGGACAAAACAGGGACTGGATTCGACGCTTGGCCGTCAAGTACAACTTGTTGAGTGCGTCCAGAGAGCCATGAGCTAACCCACTTAAGTGTGGATCCTCTAATCCCATAATGATCTAGTTTGTACAATAGCCTCCTGTGAGGTACCTTGTCGAAGGCCTTGGCAAAATCCATGATAATCAGGTCAGTCTGTTTGTGGCCATGATTAATGGCCCCATCCAGATTGCTCACTATGTCATGGTAGAACTGAACTAATTGAGTTTCACAAGACCTTCGACTTCGGAAACCATGCTGGCAGTCAGCAAGAATGCTTTCAAAGGCTAGGTGCTTGTTAATGTTGCTAACTAATATATGCTCCAGGGTTTTGCAACAGATGCATGTGAGCGACACCGGTCTGTAATTCACAGCATCATATTTTTCTCCTTTCTTAAAGACCGGGGTTATGTTTGCTTGTCGCCAGTCATCTGGTACAGTGCCCCGAGCAAGTGATTCATTGAAAATAAAGGCCAGCAGGGGTTTCAGCACTACATTCCTTAAGCACCCTGGCATGAAGACCGTCAGGCCCAGATGCCTTATGTATGTTGAGCTTGTCCAACAGTTTTGCGACCCCTTTGGGGTCAACTGTTATGTCCCCCATAGAGGGGAACGGACTTGTACATTTTGATGGTAGCTCACCGTCAGCTTCACGTGTAAACGCCGATTGAAACTGCTTATTACATATATTTGCCTTTTCGCGCGATTCAGTTTTCAAAATTCCATTTTCCCTAAGTGAAGTGATCCCAAATGATTCTTTTTTCAGGGACTTTACAAATGACCAAAATTTCATAACTTTTCCATTCTTCTGGGGGCCCTCGGGATCAATATTTTCATCATCAAAGGTAAAGATGCTGGAAACATGCTTCCAATATGCATCTCTAATTACCTTTTGTACATGTGCTCTGAACCTTTTGTAATGGTTCTTCACGTCGGGATTGCTAGACTTACGAGCACGAAAGTACATTCTGTCACGTCTTCTGACTAGGTGTTTGATCGTGTTACCGATCCATGGTACACTATGCTTTGATTTGGTCATTTTTTTTGCACACTCAACTATCTGACAACACTCGGTTACTAGCCGTCTGTCAGCTGTACGGACAGTCCACACTCGCTGACAAGCTGATAACACAAGGCTCTTCGAAATGAAAATAACAATTCTGAATCAGAGTTTTTAACAATCAGTGTACTGACAGTGACAGCTACAAAGGACTTTTCAGCACCCTGTTCTAAATTATATACAGCTCAACACACTCAAATATCTGACAACTCACCAGCTCTTCAGACAAATGAATGTGTCTAGCCTCCAAGGGATAATTCAATTTTGCGTTTACCCACCCACTGGTGTGGTAATGGCGCGAAATTATGTCAACAATGTAAATTGATCTACAAATGAAAAAAATAATAATAATCTACGATAACCAGCAATAATATTTTGCTGGTTTGTTTGTCTGATCTGGTACAGTGCCCTGGCAAGCATACGGACGTTTACCTTAAAAGATTTTCATATTTTTCTTTTCTATTGTTTGTGATTAAATGATAAGGGAGGTAATTATCTAATGAACCAGAAAGGACATAACGGAACCGCAATGTGGTATGGCCATGTGGTATCACAATTTACCGGAAAGGAAGTGTACCGGTGTAGCGTGAGATTATTGATCCCGTGAGATTCTTCAGTCGCACCGGAAGTGGCTGAAATCCCTCACGGAGGGGTGTGAGAGAATTCAGCCGTGAGAACTGTAATACGATAACTCTGTAAGAGATTGGGGTAACGAAACTCTCTTAGTATATTAAATGATAAATTATGCTGGCACATTAATTAAACTTTGATTTTCTGCTGGAGAGCCTATCTAAGGAAATTAGAAACTGTGTAACTAGTGATTTTATTTATTTATTTATTTATTTATTTACCAAGTCCCGATAGTCGGGGGCCCAATGACAAACAGATACTATAGAATGTAGAAGGATATTATCTTGATAAAAGACAACTCGGTCAAGCTGAACTTATATTGGGGTCCGACTTGACCAAAGCCAAACTGCAACGCCCGAGATCACTCAGGGCGACTGGACTTAGGGTCGAAATGGCCCTATCAAATTACGAAAAAAAAAAAACAACCAACAAAAAGAAAAAAAAACCAAAAAAAAAAAACAAAGAAAAACTGTAGGGACATTTCTTGTTTGTTTTGTTTGATTTGAGGTTTAACGTCCCCGTCAACACTGTTTAAGGTCATTTTGGAGACGTTGCTTCCAATTTTTCCCGACCATTGAGATGAAATGACATTTCAAGCCCTGTCGCCCAATGAAACTAATAGGGTTTATGAGCATAGACGGTCCGACTCGCAGCGCTTTGCCTGGTCAGGCTTAGATCCCCTAAGCGGTTTACCAGTACTCGTGTGCGGTCGGTTTCAGCTCTGCGTGGAAGCCTCGTGCAGCCCATCTATTTCTTCACGGCCCGATGGGCGGGGGCAAGCTGACTTCGTACTTCTAACTTCTGCTTTGACGTTGTTTAGGTAGGTAAGTAAGTAGGTAGGTGGTTTGGTGGCTAGATAGGTAGGAAGATGGGTGGCTGGGTAGATATATAGGTTGGGTTTGAGGTTAAACGTCCCCGCCAATACTATATAGGTCATTCGGAGACGATGCTTCCAATTTCGTGGGACCCGACTTTGAGTTAACATGACATCTCAAGACCTTGCCAAATGAAACTAACAGGATTTATATGCATGGACGGTCCGACGCGCATCACTTTGCCTGGGCAGGCTAAAGCGGTTTAACAGTACTCATGTGCGGTCGGGCATCATGCAGCCCTTCTATTTCTTCAAGTCCCGATGGGCGGGGTAGATTTAAGTAGGTAGGTAAGGAGATGTGTCTTGGTGGGTCGGTAGGTAGGTAGGTAGTTTTGATTTGAGGTTTAACGTCCCCGTCAATACTATATAGGTCATTTGGAGACGATGCTTCCAATTTCTTGGGACCCGACTTTGAGATGAAAAGACATCTCAAGACTTGCCGCCCAATGAAACCAATAGGGTTTTATTCATGGACGGTCCGACTCGCATCACTCGCCTGGGCAGGTTTTTGCGGTTTACCAGTACTAAGGTATGGTAGGGAATCATGCAGCCCATCTAGTTCTTCAAGTCCCGATGGGCGGGATAGATTTAGGTAGGCAGGTAAGGGGGTGTCTTGGTGGGAAGGCAGGTAGGTGTTTGTTTGTTTGTTTGTGTTTGTTTGTTTGTTTGTTTGACTTGAGGTTTAAAGTCCCCGTCAACACTGTGAAACTCATTTTGGAGACATTCCGACCAATTGCGAACAATTTGTTGGACTTTTACCCGACATTGAGATGAAATGACATCTCAAGTCCTACCGCCTTATGAAACCAATAGGGTACTTAGGTAGGCCGGTAGGCAGGTAGAAATAAGTAAATGTATGTCTGACCGTCCGTTCCCATACGGAAAGAAGCCTCTGTGGTGTAGTGGTTATGTTACTGACCTCATAGACCTGGGGTCATATATTCGATCCCGGGTTTTCACAGACTTTCGGATGAGTCTTTTAACCGAGGTCCCATCTCCGTAGGAAGGACGTAAAACTGAGTGACAAACCCTTGCTGTCGAGTCCTTACCGTTGTTTCATCGCTGCCGTGGTTTGATTTTTGTGTTCACGGAGATGTTGCACTGATGTGTTAAGAGGCCTTCATGCAGACTGAACATATTATTTGTCTGAATCGCGAAGGAACTAAGGGCGAGGACTTTGACCACGTAAAATCGATTCAAGCCCCGCCCCGCCACTCCCCCATTGGAATTCGTTTCACTGACCGTTCCAAGGCGCTTCTTCTGTCGCGGTTTATTTTTGTTATGGCATGTCTTTGACTGTGTGCACCGGTTATATTATTTTGTTTTGGCTGGTCAATTGACCATTTTGTAGGAAAGTAACTGTCCTTTTGGCTTTCTGCTATTGATCTTATCACCAGGGTCTGTGGGTTAATTGTATTGATTCCTGATCATTGCCTTCACTTCTATTTTACGTACGCTCCTACCTACCTACCTACCTACCTATCTATCTACCGGCCTGCCTGTCAACATTCTTACCTACCCCACCACCAAGTTAGAAGACAGAATGTTTGAAGTTAGCGGAAAGAATAAAAAATAGAAGTAAGAAGTTCGAAATTAGAAAATCTATGTCTGTCTGTCTGTCTGTCCGTCCGGCCGTCAGTCCGGACCTACCCACCTATCTATCTATACTTAGCCACTCTACAACTCTACCTACCTACCTAGCTACCTACCTACCTACTTAGCTACATTCCTACCTACCTATCAATACACGTATTTCATATCGATATACTTACGTACATACTCTATCTACCTATACCCACCGAGCCACGAAGCCACCAGATCATTTCCCTACCTATGTACCTACCTGCCTACCTAGCTACCACGCAGTCCATCTATTTCTTCGAGCCCCGGTGAGCGGGGCCGGACTGCATACCTACCTGCATACCCCGTCCGACGGGGCTTGGATAAATAGATGGACTGCATGGTGCTTCCACGCAGGGCTGAAACTGACCTCACATGAGTACTGGTAAGCGCTTAGAAGCAAAAAGCTTGCCCAGGCAAAGTGGAATGAGTCAGTCCGTCAAAAGCCTGTTGTTTTCATTGGGCGGCAGGGCTTGAGCTGTCATTTCATCTCAATGTCGGGTAAAGGTCTCACAAAATTGGAAGCAACGTCTCCAAAATGACCAAATTAGTGTTGACGGGGACATTAAACCCCCAATTCAAACAAAAACATACCTGCTTAGTTACATTCCTTCCTACCTATACGTCTGGGTCGTACTTAATTCGCCGTCTTCTGGGTCTTCCGGGATATCCGGAAGGCTCCCGATAAATCAATTGACTTTGAGCGGGACATATAGAGCGACTTCGCCTGGAACTCAGGTAGCTACATTAAACTAACCAAAAATATGTTTGTTTGATTTGAGGTTTAACGTCCCCGTCAACACCGTATAGGTCATTTTGAGACGTTGCTTCCAATTTTGTGGTACTTTTACCCGACATTGAGATGAAATGACATCTCAAGCCCTGCCGCCCAATGAAAACAACAGGGTTTATATGCATGGACGGTCCGCCTAGCACCGCGGTTCCTGGACAGGCTCAGATCCTCTAGCCGAACAGCTACGGTAGCTACAAAAGTGACGTCATCGGTCTTCCATTCTGGGGTAGAGTTGCTATGGTACTGAAGAGAATTCAATATGGCGGTCGTGGCTGAAACGCATGACCTGCGAATGTACAAGTCACAGAGGTCGAATCAAGCACGACCCTGCATACCTTCCTATCGATATACGAGTACGTACGTAATACCTACTTACCTATATTCCTTTCTGCTTACCTACCTAACAAAACATACATATCTACGATCCTACCTATACGACCTGTATAATTTTGATACCCTTAAACCCCACTTTTAGATAGTAAAACTTGGGTTTACAGGGATAGTTATTATTTGTCTTATTTCTGCTCAAAAACATAGATTATGGGTACTCGTTAGAACCGACGCGCCGAGGCGGTTCTAACGAGTACCCACAATCTATGTTTTGTGCAGAAATAGGAAAAAATATCAAGATTTTTATTTGAAAAATTTCGTTTTTGGTTGTAAAATTTTGTCAAGGCGTGTTTTCGTGATATACCTACCTACATGCATACCTCCCCTCTATCTACCTGTCGCACCCGCCCATCGGGGCTTCAAGAAATATATGACTGCATGATGTCTTCGCGCAGAGCTGAAACCGACCGCACACGAGTACTGGTAAACCGCATAGAGGCTCTAAGCCTGCCCAGGCAAAGCGGTCGGAGTAGGACCGTTCATGCTTATAAACCTTAAAGGTTTCATTGGCCGACAGGGCTTGAGATGTCATTTCATCTCAATGCCGGACGTAAGTCACACAAAAATGAAAGCAACGTCCCAAAAATGACCTGTACCGTGATGACGGGGACGTTAAACCTCAAATCAAACAAACAAACAAAACATATCTACCCAACTTCCTACCTATGGGGCGCCGTTTTACTATTTAATCCGTATTTATAGATATCCATAATTATTTATGAATAATTATGGATATCCATAATTCGAATTATTGATATCCATTAGTATTTATGGATATCCATAATTATGTTTGGATATCCATCATTCGAATTATTGATATCCATAATTCGAATTATGGATATATATAAAGCGAACTGAATTAATGATATCTATAAATCGAATAATGGATATCCATTATTCGATTTATTGATATCCTTAAATCGAATTATGGATATCCATTATTCGGCTGATTTATGGATATCCATAAATCAAATTATGGATATCCATAAATTGAATTATGGATATCCATAAATCGATTTATGAATATCATTAATTTAGATCGAAATATGGATATCCATAAATCGAATTATGGATATCCTTAAATCGAATTATGGATATCCATTATTCGGCTGATTTATGGATATCCATAAATCGAATTATGGATATCCATAATTCAACTCTAGCTGCTCCTCGCTTGGCACTCAGATTAACGAGGAAGAGCTAGGACTGGTCGACCCAGTGTCAGGATAATGTTACTGGGTGTTGTATCATGTAATGTGTCTGGGACATGATACTTCAGTGAGGCAGCACTATAAAAGTGAGCATTGAGCCCCCTGTCGCAACCAGACACCGTCGTGATATGACTGAAAAATTGTTGAAAGCGACGTTAAACCCGAATTCACACACACACTGCTTACGTATATGCCTGCCCAGAAAAAGTGTGGATAGGTAAACTGACCGGCCCAAAAATGACCCAAATTAGTGTTGACTGGGCCGTTAAACTCAAATACAAACAAACAAACATCTCAATCCCTGTCGCCCAATGACTCGCACGACTTTGTTTGGACAGGCTAAGGCCTTCTAAACGGTTTACCATTACTCTCAGCTCATGCAGCCAAATCTGTTTCTCCAAGCAACAATGGACGGGGGCCAGGATGTATATCTGAATCTGCCTGGTACTCCATACATCTCAAGTAGAGTATTATATGGATATATGTTAATACTATATATACAGTGGAATTCTGCTATTAAGACCACCTAAAATTAAGACTAATTCTGCTGTAAAAAAATTATTTAGAAGGGTGCAGTTATTCTTTCTTCGTGTCGGAATTCTTCACACAATGTCCTCTGGTCAGGGACCACCTTTGGAACTGTTCAGAAGTGGTCTTAATATAGGAATTTTACTGTATAACGACCATGTGCATTTTCCTCCCGAAAGCATGCACGGATTTCCTGTTTGGATCATTATAATCTTATGTCCGACTTTCAGTGCCCTTAGGTGCGCAGTCCTCATATAGGTGATTCCAGAGGGACAGGATGCGTTGGCCGGAATTTCCAGATCTTACGGCTGGACACATGGCTGGCGTTCAGCGTATGGCGTCCGTTGCTTTGGAAGCCTTACGGGCTGTAAAGGCTGCACGGCAGAGAGGTCCCTTTGACTGGCCATCATCTCCCAGCGATGATGAAGACCTTAATTTTTTTTTACATTAAACAATCACGTGTCTTAGGGAGAAATCATTAAACCAAAAGGTTTGGCGGTGATTTATGGATATCCATAATTCGAATTATGGATATCCATAAATCGATCTGAATTATGGATATCCATAAATCGATTTATGGATATCCAAAATTCGGAATTATGGATATCCATAAATCAGAGGAATAATGGATATCTATAAATCGAATTATGGATATCCATAATTCGAATTAATCGAATTATTGATATCCATAAGTCGATCTGAATTAATGATATCCATATATGGAATTATGAATATCCATAATTCTATTTATGAATATCCATAATTCGATTTATGGATATCCCTTATTCGGCTGATTTATGGATATCCATAAATCGAATTATGGATATCCTTAATTCGATTTATGGATATCTATAAATACGGATTAAATTGTAAAACGGCGCCCAATACCTACCTACCTACAACGTCGAAGGTTGGCCCCCGCCCATCGGGGCTTAAAGAAATAGGTCGGCTGCATGATGCTTCCACGCAAAGCTGAAACTGACCGCACACGAGTACTGGTAAACCGCTTTGAGGATATAAGACTGCCCAGGCAAAGCGGTGCGAGTGGTATGTATGTACATGCTTATAAACCCAATTGGTTTCATTGGGCGACAGCGCTTGAAATGTAATTTCATCCCACAAAATTGGAAGCAACTTCTCCAAAATGACATATACCGTGTTGACGGGGACTTTAAACCTCAAATCAAACAAAACAAACAATCGAACAATTTCGAAGGAAGAAGTTAAAGGTAAGTCTTCCTACCTACCTATATGTCCACCAGACCATTCACCCTATCTACATACCTACCTACCTGGCCATCATGCAGCCCATTTGTTTCTTCAAGCCCCGGTTGGTGGGGTCGATTTTGATTGGTTGAAAGTGAGCAGTGGGTTCGGTAATTACTTCTGAGTTTTGTGTTTTAATTTTTTTTCATTGAAACGGTTAAGAGAAAACCTGTTTGGTTGACATTAGGCATTATTACCCCATATAAGCAGAAAGGTGTGAAAATTAGTCAGTGTGTTTTGATAAGCATGGGGACAACAGGAAATGTCAAACCATAAATCATACATATTTATCACCAAAATTTAAATTCCATGAATGGTTCAATATCCTTTGGAAGCTAGGAATACAGCATAGAACTGAAAAGGTAAGAGTGTACATGTTTTCTCTAAGCCTCGGATTATTATTAATATTATCATTATTATTTATTATAATTGTTATTATTATTGTTATATTATTATTATTATTATTATTATTATTATTGTAAAAGGGCACTTATGTTGGGATCAGGCTTATGCTAGAGTGTTCCAATCCATTTAGTAAGAAAAATAATTTTAAAATTTCCACAGAACTTGTTTTTTGAAATTGCGAGAACACGCCCATTAAAAATATATTGAAATTTTACCATCATTTTTTTTAGATAAAATATTCTGATATTTTTCATATTAATTTTCCGCTGGAAAACATAGATTGTAGGTACTCGTTAGAATCGCCTCGCCGAGACGGTTCTAACGAGTACCTACGATCTTAGTTTTCCAGCGGATATATGAAAATAATATACGCCGCTTTAAACCCCAGTTTTACTGTATAAAAGTGGGGTTTAATGGGGTTTAAGATACATGCGTGTTTTCGTAAGTTCAAGGAAATACATGTACCCGCATATATATTTTGTTCTTTTTGAACACATGGAAACCTATTTATGGCATATTTAATACTGGCATCTTTCGAATAAATAAATAAATAAATAAATAAAAATAAATAAATAAAAGCCTGTAATAAAAATGTTCTATTTAAAGCTCGTAATGTAAGCAGATTTATTTAGACATTTTAAACAAATGGGGCAGGGGCTAACAGGAAATGGATGAAATTTCTCACGGCCTTCTTGCGCATGCGCAGATATACCTTGGTATTAAGGTTCTCACGGGTTTAAAGATCTCACGCTACACCGGCACCCTAGACTCAGAGGCGGTGCCGGATCCACTGGCTAACATGACAGGCTTTCGAAGAAAGTCATTATCTCGATTCTAGGTGGCAGATGATGGAAATAACAAAGAATTAATATATTACCGGCACCCTAGTCAGCCCTTTTAGACTTGGCTAGAGCGTGATAGCTCAGTGGTTAGTGCACTTGCCTCTGATGCTAGAGGTCCCGGGTTCGATCCCCGGCAGCGGCGATAAAATTTCGGTGTCCGAACACGCTCCATTGGCATCATTTGCAGGGATGAATGTCATTAAGTGCACCGTCCTTCGGATCGGGACGTTAACTGGAGGCCCCCTGTGCAGGGAGAACCATCCCCTGTGCAGGTTAAAGATCCCTACCGTAATTACATGATTACTGTGTAGGCTTTCATCCTGCAAAACTGGAGTGTATGTAATATACACCTGCGGTAATGGTCAAATGTGACCGACGCAGGATCAGAAGATAGAGATAGATAGATAGATAGCGCCGGTACCGTAAGTCTAGCGGATCCATGACATTTCGTCTAAACACGTTTTGTCTAAAGGACATTTCGTCTAAATGACATTTCGTCGAATACGACATTTCGTCTAAATTTCGTCGAAAAGTGTCTAGATTGGTTCCCCTTCGTTATTACCTCCCCTTCGGTACGCACATAACGACAGGTAGCGAGTAAATTGGTTTGAGGTAGAGAATCCTACTCTTACCACTGCGCATGCCTACAAGAGCGCGTCTGTTAATTTTAAATACTGCAGAAGTGGGCCAACTGGCTGTGTATTAGTATTACTCATTGTAAATTGTTTCTGCGAGTGTTAAAAAGATACATGTTTCAAGATAATGATAAGAATTTCACTAGTCTATGTAAAATAAATTGTTATAAATTATTTCAGTATATTAAGTATCGATCTTTTTGTTTCTTCAGGTATGACTGACTCAGCAGTTAACCTTGTTGAACTCGGGTATTTCCAATACCGCGTCAGTGCTTATGCTATAAATAGACGTAATGGCTTCTGCTAGCTACCAATCGTTATGTTGTAGCCACCTAGCGGAGACATTTACGACAAGGGAACTAATCTAAAAAGTGTCTAAATTCGTCTAAAAATGTCTACTTTTTTCGACTATTTTTTTTCAGAGGTTTCGCCACTTTGCATGTTCGCCACCAGAGGTTTCGCATCCTCCGTGAGAGAGTTCGCCACTTTTCCGCCTTTTGCTTTTGGAGGGTTCGCCACTTTTTATATATTTTTCTTATAACTATTTGATTTTGTGCAGGGTTTAATAAAAAAGAAATAAATAAAGGCTGTTTATAGTTTAAAACGTCGGTTGTTATTGTTCTTATTATTTCCTACTTGAAAATAGACAAAACAGCTATTCTCAGAATAGATTCCCATTTGTAGTTTTTGACTGTCTTTTGCGTTTTAATCATGCCAAACAGAAGAATGTGATATCCCTGATGTTCATCATAATGACATAGTCCATACAATTCAAAATACTACTTATTACTCGTTATCATTTTTGCCCTTGATACCATTGCCTAAAGTAGTCAATTATTTGGCCAAAAATCGATGTCCTTCCTTAGAGTGCTAAACATTGTGAGTGTTTATTTTCTGTATTTGTATAGATATATTGCTGCAAAACGTTTGCTTTATTTTAATTAACATGCTTAGCTAATACTTTTAAGTGGTTTTCTTTTATTTAGTTTGATTTCATTTTTTCGGCGTCTTTCGTTGAAAATGTCCTCGATATCGGTGTAAGCTACGTTACACTGGTTAAAATAAAAAATAAGTTAAGGCATAGTTTGTTATTTCGACTCAAATATCCATTTTCGGTGGCGAAACCTCTGAGTGGTGAAACCTCACGGGGGGGGCGAAACCTCCTGGTTGCGAAACCTCTTGGTGGCGAAACCTCCGATGGCGAACTTGTTGGGTGGCGAAACCTCTGTAAACCTATAATGGTAAGGAAAGGCAAGTGGTCGAGATCTACGAAGGCTGATCTTTATTTGCCAGTGACATGAAATTTATATGGTTTCAAAGTTAATAACACCTATATAATTTTGACCCACCTTGAATCCCACTGTTACATGTACATTGTCAAACCGGGGTTTACATTGGGAAACCCTATTTTTCCTATTTCTGCTCCAAATATAGATTGTGGGTATATACTTGTTAGAACCGACTCGATGAGTATTTTTTTAGCAGTAATAAGAAAAATATCACAATTTTTCATTTGTATTAATATAGACAATAGGCAAATTGTCTAAAAATCGCAAAAAAAAAAAAAAAAATACAAACGTGCGACATTTCGTCTAAAATCCTTAATTTTTTTTTTCGACGAAAAGTCGTACCAGACCGGTTTTTTAGATCAATTGTCGTATTAGACGAAGTGTCTATTCGACGAAATGGGTTTAGACGAAATGTCGTGCACCCAAAGTAGAAGTAAAACAAAGATCAGGAATCGATACAATTAACATACCCCATCCACCAAAGACACCAAAGGGAAAGAAACACAAACATTAAGCGACCAGACCATAATGGAAACCTAAACAAAGGAAGGCCATAAGGACAGTTACTTTCCCACAAAATGGCCATATGGCCATCCAAAATAAAAAGACACAAGTGATACACACAGTAAGTAACAAACAACACCATAAATAAACCGCCACAGAAGAACCGTATGGCCATTTTGTGGGAGGGTGGCTGTCCATGTGGCCTTCCTTTGTTTGGGTTTCCGTTGTGGTCTGGTAGCTTGGTGTTTGTATTTTTTTTCCTTTTGGTGTCTTTGGTGGGTGGAGTAAGTTAATTGTATCGATTCCTGATCTTTGTTTTACTTCTACTTTGCAAAGGTTCCGAGAAATGGATAGAATGTGAGGACTGTAACAAGCGCTTTCACTCCTCATGTTCTGATTTGGATAACAGTCAATCGTTAGAAATTGAATCTAAAGCTGGAACTTGGTATTGCAAAGACTGCAAAGCTGACTGTGGTCTTTGCAGTGGTCCTGTCCTTAATGGCCACAAAGTTGTTCAGTGTGATCAATGTGAAATGTGGATACACACTGAATGTCCCTTCATTTCAGATGCAGAATATGGCGCTTTGGTAAACTCAAGCTGCCACTGGATATGTCCAAAATGTGAGGTCTGTAACTTTTCAGACTCCTTCTTCGATGAATATGTAGAACTGAGTAAGCCAAACAGGTTTGAACCCCTGTCAGAGGATAAAAGAGGCAAATCTTCGACTGCTGATGAAACTAAGTCAAATTTTGTGAAAGGTTTGAAACTTTGCAGTATAAACATAAAATGAAAATTCTTGAACTTTTAGCTTCCCTTGATAAATCTCAACCTCATATTGTTGCTATTCAGGAAACAAAGATTGACAGTTCAATTACCACATCTGAGCTTTTCCCTGAAACTTGTCAGTACTGTGTCTACAGAAAATATAGGAACTCTCATGGCGGTGGAGTGATGTTGCTCATTCATATAGACATCCCTCTCATGCCTTTTATGGGACTGGAAAATGACACCGAATCGGTCTGGGTTAAGATTTTTGCAAATAAAACTTCCCGCTTCGTAGCAAGTTGGTATCGACCACCAAATGGTACGGTCGAAAACTTCCAGTTGTTTAAAGACCAACTGGATTGCATTAAATCGCAGCATAAGGGTAAAAAACTCCCGGCTGTACATGTTCTAGGTGACTTCAACTTCAGAGACATTGCTTGGCCCGACATGCTCAGCAAACAAGGCACAATGCTGAGTCAGTCCGAAAAACATATATTAATTGACATTATGAACGATCATGGACTGGAACAAATTGTGAACTTCCCCACTCGTGGTAAGAACACATTGGATCAGTCCCTTACGACTTCGCCAGGACAATTCGAAGACATTCATTCCCCAGATAAACTAAGTGACCACGATATTGTCTCCGGATATTTCAAAATTCACATTCCACCAATAAAGAAACCTCAGAGGAAGGTGTACTCATATCAGAAAGGTGACTAGGAAACTATGAGGAAGGATGCACTCAGATTTGCAAAGGAGGAATACTTTAATGGTCATTCAGATGCTCGGTCTGTACAGGAGAATTTTGATTTGATAACTTGATTTGATAACTTCTTTCATTCATACTTCGGCCGAAAATCATATCCCCTCAAAAACGAGTAGGTCTGTATCTTCTATTCCCTGGATCACCCCAGAGATAAGAAGAAAAATTCGAAGAAGGCAAAAAGACGGGAAGTGGTAAACTCCGGACAAAATTTAAAAACTTGAGACGTGAAATCAAGACTGATATAAAAAATCAGCATGATTTGTATGTGAATACGAGGACTGTTCAAATATGAATGCAACTCAGCACATAAAAATGTTTCTGTGATAGATTTCGATGAAAAATTTATTTTGTCCCCTCAAAGTATTCCCCTTTAACAGATATACAAACTTTCAGTCTTCTGATCCAATCATTGAATGCATTTTGGTAGTCTTTTCGAGGTATACTATGAAGGCACTGGAATATTGCAGAACCGAAATGTTTGCGCTGTACAAATGTTCGACCAGAAAGGTATTTTTCAGCCGCGGGAACAAAAAAAAAAGTCACACGGGGCAAGGTCAGGGGAATACCGGGGGTGAGGGAGTTCAACAACCTTTTCCTGCTTCAGATAGTCTTGCACAATGAACGCCTTGTGCGATGACGCATTGTCATGTAGCAATCTGACATTGGCCAACCCAGTTGCGGGTCTTCGTTCTTTGAAATATTTCTTCAATTTTCGAAGAACTTTATTCTTGTAAAACTTCGAATTTACAGATTTGCCTTTAGGCACAGCAACCTGAATAGCAGGTCCCTGATTTGAAAAGAATATGGCATACATTACCTTCTTGAATGGATGCGAAATGTGTCCGCTTTGAAATGTTTGGTCTTTTGCAATACTTTGTTGCCCATATTTTGCTCTGAATCTTTCGTTTTGGCTAAAAACAAGTGAACCCATGTCTCGTCACCTGTGACGACATTAGCGAAAGACAGTGCATTGTAATTTGGAAACTTTTTAAGCAACTTCTTGGCGCACTGAACGCGTGTCTTTTTCTGCTCATCTGTCCACAATTGGGGAATCCATCTAGCACAGATCTTCCTCATTTTCAAATCCCGTTTCAGAATTGTATGAGCTGCTCCTAATGAGATGCCAACCATACTAACTATTTGCCTAGCCAGCATATGTAACAAACAGTTCCAATCTGCATTTACGCGTGAAACTGATGGTGAGCTACCATCCAAAGGTAATAGTCAGTTACCCTCAACGGGGGACATAACAGTTGACCCAAATGGGGTCGCTAAACTGTTAGGTAAGCTCAAGATACATAAGGCAGCTGGGCCGGATGACCTGAATGCCAGGGTGCTTAAGGAATGTGGTTCTGAAATTTCACCCGTGCTGGCCTATATCTTCAATGAATCACTTGCCCAGGGCACTGTACCAGATGAATGGTGACAAGCAAATGTTACCCCGGTCTATAAAAAAGGAGAAAAATATGACGCTGGAAATTATATGACTCAGAAATAAGACTGTTTGCAGATGACTGTGTTTGCTATGGGGAAATTAGAGATACAGAGGACTCGCTGAAACTTCAGAATGTTTGAAATAGATAGATTTGGATGTTGGGCACGAAAATGGGGCATGATATTTCAGCCCGTTAAATGCAACATTATGCAGATAACTAGGAAAAGAACAAATATAATTGAGGCCTCTTACTCCCAAGAGGGAAATGTCCTCGAGAACGTGGATTCCGTTAAATACGTTGGGGTGACACTCACGCACGATTTGAGATGGAAGAAATATATATTAGCAACGTGTGTACAAAGGCAAATAGAACGCTTGGTTTCCTGAGGAGAGATATTCATCAGTGTCCTCAGGATGTAAATTAGGCAGCATATAAAGGACTTGTTCGCCCAATCTTGGAATATGGTAGTTGTATCTGGGACCCCAGCGGAGAAATTGAAAAAGTTCAGAATAGAGCTGCAAGATTTGTAACAAGCAATTACTGCTTTGAAACTGGAAGAATGACTGGAATACTAGGAAAATTAAGATGGGAGTCTCTCGAGAAAAGGAGAAAGGACAGTAGGCTCATACTTTTAAACAAAAGTCTAAACGGTGCTGCCAGCATCCCAACAGATGACCTTGTTCCCCCAGCTAGGCACTGTAGAAATCACCATTCATTGGCGTTTCAGACCATTGCTGCAAGAACTGACATTTATAAAGAATCATTCTTCCCTCGAACCATCACGGATTGGAATACCCTTCCTGATTCGATCATTTCAACGGCTGAAGGTGCTGAGAATTGTGTAGCTAAGTTTACTTCTTTGGTGAGAGGTAGGGACTAACTTCCCATCACAGGTCCTGGTGTATGAATGTCATATTTGACGTGTCACCAGTAACATTTCTGATTCTGATTCTGATTAAGGCGTAACTATACCAACTTTAGTGACATAGAGGCCTTTCTGATATTCAATCTTCATCAGTGTGTCTCAACCCCAAAGTTCTGAAACCGAAACGGATGGTGGACAAGACCCGGTAAACACAGCACATCCCCCTCCGAGGGGGAAACGGATGATGGACAAGACCCGGCAAACACAGCACATTCACTACCGGCACTATAGACCTATTGGCTAGAATGCCGGTACCCGGCACTCAAGCCCCTGAGTCTAGGGTGCCGGTACCGTCATTCTAGACACTTCCTACCGGAAAAGTGGTGATAGCAGGTAGCGGTTTTCTTTCTTTCTACTTAATCTGCCGTCGGTCACATCTGACCATTACTCCCAGGTGTACATTACATACACACCAGGTTTGCAGGATGAAATCCTACACAGTAATCATGAGCGTGATAGCTCAGTGCTTAGTGCACTTGCCTCTGATGCTATAGGTCCCAGGTTCGATCCCCGGCAGCGGTGATAAAATTTCGGGTCCGAACATGCTCCACTGGTATCATTTGCATGGATGAATACCATAAATGCACCGTCCTTCGGATCGTAAAGTTAACTGGAGGCTCCCTGTTCAAGGAGAACCATCCCCTGTGCAGGTAAAAGACCCCTACCGTAACTACATGGTTAATGCGTAAGCTTTCATCCTGCAAATCTGGAGTGTACCTAATGTACACTTGCCGAAAATGTCCGCGAGGACGTAGGCAGTATAGATAGATAGATAGATAGATAGATAGATAGATAGATAGATCGATCGATCGATCGATATGGTAGGGGTCTTTAACCTGCACAGGGCATGGCGGCCTGCACAGGGGGCTTCCAGTTAACGTCCCGATCCGAAGGACGGTGTACTTTATGACATTCATCCCTGCAAATTGAAACACAGTCAAGGAAACAAGAACTCACGGATGATGTTCAAATCGCTTTATTTCTTCTCTAACGTAGCTGAGTGAAATACTGACTGCCGACTATAAAACAAACCCAGTTTATATACATCCATAACTGACCATAAAAAATGACACATCCATGCATGAGCACTTAAGAAGTCAATAATCGGCAATTAAACTGACTTTGACCGGGTCCACTTGACAGCCATCGCTCGGGGCTAGTCATTAGTATGAGTGTTTGTCACAATTATGGTCTGATACTTCTTCGCATTTTTCATCTACTGTGAAAATGCACTAGGGTTGTCGTCTCGCCTGGCCCTACCTATATGATATAGGTAATTTTCTAATATAAGAAAACAATACATACAAGAACCACTACTGTGTTACACCCCCCCCCCCCTAACGTATTTTAAAAAGAAATATGCTACCATTTGTTAGCATATTCTTTTTTTATAACCAATTCACCTCAACTTGTAGTGGTCAGTAACACAGTAAGGTTAAGTCATTAATTCGTAACATATTTAAAACACTCTCTGTATACAATACTCAGTATGTCTGAGTTCCTCAAGTCTTTATTATATATACAAGCTATCACAATTAGCAGTCTCTAGTCAATAGAATATTTCTTCTATTTTGTTCTGTAACATTCACAGCTGGTGTCTCGTTTAACGTAGTACCATTAAGTTGTACCATAGTTAGTCGTACCAGAGTAGTACCATGACTGTTGTGCCATTGAGTCGTACCATAGTAGTTGTACTATTCCCTTGCAGTACCATTTTATGTTGTGCCATTTGTCGTACTACTATGTCGTACCATTGTCGTATAGTACCATTTATGTTGTACCATGTGACGTACCAGTATGTCGTACCATTATGGTATAGTACCATTTGTGTTGTACCATGTGATCGTATAGGTTTCTTTGGATTACACGTTGTGTTTTCTTTCTCTTCATAGTGTTGACCATGTGTGACATGTATCATATCGGTTCTCGTAGCGGGTTATGTCTAGACAGACATGACTGAAGATTAAGTTGGAGAATTAAACTAACGGTAAAGTCTTGACTATCACTGCTCTAATTAACTAGTCACGTGGATTCAAGCACATTTGGCTGAAGTTCATTTTGTGATAATCTCACATTGTCCACTGACCATAAGTTTATTTAACATAAACTGTTCATAGTTACTGTTCTCTAGCAGTTGTTGACTGGTTGGTTGGTTGTAGTGGGGGTAGTCGTATCATCCCACCTGCTGACCCTTGATTGTCTGGCTGGCTTGTCGGTTTATCTTTCTCTAGCAAAGCTCTCGTTTGCTGCAACATGTCGTCATCTCCCATTATGTTCTCCCGTCTGTATATAATGCGAGGCTGGCTCTCTTCTCTACTGGTTAGTTCAGCCATCTCTTGACCAGGGTCGTCGGAGTACGGAACGCTGGCTCGTGCCCCTCGATCACCACTCTTCCCGCAGGCGGCAGGCAAGAAACCAGCAACAGCATCGCCCCACTTATGATAGATCAGAATGCCCATAATAACTGAAGTTACACTACCAAGAATCATTAAACCGTAACCCCACCAAGGAAAAGGTAGGAACTTCATGGGTCTGACTTGACCCACTTGATTTATCCCTTCGAGAAGTTGATCCACCGGAACTTCTTTAAGATGCTTAAGTTTCTGAGGTAATCTCACAGCGCCCCTCAAGTTGGGCATGTTTGCCTTAAATGGCTCCCAAATGTTTAGATTGGTGAAGTTGTAAGCTTGCAAAATACTCAATGCATTATTGTGAATCGTATGTGAAGACCCATGTTCATAGACCCCCGTAAGGGTTACCCTGTCAGAAGTTGCTTTACAACCCTTCCTGACCCTAATGAACCCATAAGGTACAGAGATGTCAATCTTTTGGCGTACTGCGTTTTGACCTGCCAGGTTTAATATCAGGGGAACCCTAGTGATAATGATATATGTATCATCGCTTAAGTATTGAACATGTGGAAGGTCTTGGCTAAAAGTTACAACTGTAGTACACAGGCGTTTTATTATTTTTTTTCTTATCATTGCTGAATACGGCTAAGATGCACATGCTGGCTAAAGTGCATAGCTTAGGAAACCCCACTTTAAATACATCCCTATCATGTTGATTTAAGATCATGTACTGAGTGCGTTCAGGGTTGATAGCGATATATTCTGATTCAAGTGTATAGTATTTCCGTTTCTGTCTTATTATTGGATCGATAAACCGTGCTTATGGGTAAGGGCAAGATATAGACTTTATATAGATCCATCTGTTTTGTATAGTCTATAAAAAATATGGGTCTTATAAGTATGATTTTATGATCTTCCAATATTGTTTATTTTTATTATTTACACAATGTCCAGGCAGCTTTATAACACATCAACAAGGCTCTGGAGCAAAGTTTTAACTTTACTCTTTTCCGTTTTAACTCAACGGCATTTCTTTTGTTTGTTTCTGAGGACATTATCTACTTCCATTTTTCTGACCCTGCCCTCGTCAGAGCTTCGTTCAGGGCCACTTAGGTCATTGTTTTCATTATCTGAAGAGAAACGGAAATGGAAACCATACGAAAAAAATGAAAATAGAAAAAATGAAAACCATAGAATTTGAACATGCCAAACTTCTTTCTTTATATCGCAATTTGAAATTATATGACGACATTTTAATGAACAGCACGATGGAGGATTTGGTTGCTATAAACAGTGAAGATCCAGATACATTCCATAACACGATTTTGTGAGCACAATGATTTTACATTGATCCTGCATCTCTAAATATACTTTGAGGTAATAGAAAGGCAGCATAATAGTATTACAGCGTAATAGTGTTACAACGTAATAGTATTACAGCGTAATAGTACTATGGTAAAGTAGAAGTAAAACAAAGATCAGGAATTGATACAATTAACTTACACCACCCATAAAAGACACCAAAGGGAAAGAAATACAAACATTAAGCGACCAGACCATAATGGAAACCTAAACAAAGGAAGGCCATAAGGACAGTTACTTTCCCACAAAATGGCCATATGGCCATCCAAAACTAAAAGACACAAGTGATACACACAGTAAGTAACAAACAACAACATAAATAAATCGCCACAGAAGAGCCGCCTTGGAACGGTCAGTGGAAGATTTCCACTGGGGCGGGGGGGGGGGGCTTAAATCGATTTTACGTGGCCACAATCCTCGCACTTACTTCCGTCGCGATTTAGACAAATAATTAGTTCAGTCCGCATGAAGGCCTCCTAACTCATCAGTGCAACATCTCCGTGAACACAAAAATCAAAGAACCACAGAGGTGAGACAACGGTGAGGACTCGACAGCAAGAAACCACTGAAATGCTGGAGCAAAAGAAAACCAACAGTTAGACTCCGATGAGCCCGACCAGAGACAGAGCATCAGGCACCAACCAACATTATCTCTCTAATTCTCAATAAGCCTTTACGTTGGAGCCGTCATAGAATCTGAGGCCTGACCCACCGACGTGCAATTAAAGAGGGAAGCAAAGTTGCCAACCGTGATTGGGTTAACTACCATGCATGCAGTCTGTCGTATAATATCCATGTTGTACCCAATCTTTTTATATCGAAGAATGATTTTACGAAATTGGGTGCTGAAGTCATTGCGGTTATATATTTTTCTGAATTTATATACTAAGTCACCATAAAATTCGGGTTCCGATAGACCTTGTTGCAGAAGAGATTTAAGTCCAATATTGAATTTTGAAATTAAATCAGAATGGCGTCTATAAAATTTTGAAAAGGCTTTGCGTAGTTTATGGTACCGATAACCCTGATTAAGGAGTTTAGCCGTTAATAATTTATTACGAGTGTTGAAGTCAGTTACATGACTACACACACTAGCAAATCGAATTAATTGCGAAATATAAACGCCATAGGATAGCGCACGAGGAACATCACCATCCAAAAAAGGAAAATTTGCAATCTCAATATCAAAGTCATCGCGTTTATCATAAATTTTGCACGAAACAAATCCATCTACAAAAGATAGATGTAAATCCAAAAACGGGGCCTCGGTATCAGAAGAATTTGCTTTATTTAACTGAAGTTCTAGGGGGTAAATCTGACTGATCAAACCACCAAAATAGGTATTATCAATATTTAATAAATCATCTAAATATCTAGAAGTAGAGCTAAAAGCTTCAATAATTTCAGATTGGTTATCAATGGAAAGCGACAAAATGAAGTCTCTTTCATAACAATACAAGAACAGATCAGCCACAAGAGGTGCGCAATTAGTACCCATCGGAATACCCACAATTTGTCTAAATAACTTAGTACCGAATCTAATATAAATATTGTCAAGTAGAAAGGTGACGGCATCACACACTTTCTGACATGACCAAAGTGTATAATTCTTATGCTCTTTAGAAGGGAAAAATGCATTTCTGACATTACATGCAAGATAGAGAGAATCTTCTCTGTGAAAAGCCCATTCAATTAAATCATTAAGCTTTTCTTTTATAAGATTATGAGGAAGTGTAGTGTAAAGAGTGGAAAAATCGTAGGTAGACAGACTAGAAGCACGAAAATGTCTAGATTTCAATTTATTTAAAACCTCATTCGATTTTTTATAGACCAAAACAGATTTCTTCCTGATCTTTCAAAGACTTTATCACAATATTTAATTACATGCGTTTTAATAGCAGTAAGACAGGAAGTTAATAATTAAGAAAGTTCAGTGGTAGTGCAAGAGCTTTTTTATGAAGTTTTGGTAACCAGTATAGCGTAGGAAGCTTGTCTTGGCCTTCGTTAACACACACAGCAAACTTGGTGGCTGAAAGACAAACATGTTTATCTACTATAGCTCTCTCTTCAGCTAAAGGCTGAAGTTCATAGGCCTTATTACCACCAAGCTCCTGCTTAAGCGTGTTAACATAGTGGAGCCGTCACACAACGACGACGTTGTTAGCGGCCCTGTCTGCAGGGGCCAAAACAAACTTCTTATGAAATTCTTGAATACCTAGTTTAAGATGACGTAAAGACGTCTTGGGCTTAGGAGGTAATAAGTTAGTATTTAGAGAATAGAAAGAAATTCGTTTATTCACTAGTTTTAAAATGCTAAGTTTCCAGTCCTTAAGGGCTTTATGCTCAACATACTCTCGCTTACACCATCGATTACCGAATTCATTCAAGGAAGCAGCGATTTCATCTCTACATTTACTGAAATCAATTTTAGAAGGAAACCGATATTTCGGTCCTTTAGAAATTATATTCCTTATCCTAGAATCAGGAATAATTTTCAAATTGCCAGTAATTACATGACCAGCAGCAGGATAGCAATACTTTGAGTTTTTACAATCACATGAATCAGGAATATTAATATCAATATCAAGATCTGAAACAAGTTTATTGAAATTAAAAATGATAGATCTAACAGGTTTGTTATATTTATAGCAAATTATAGGTATTTCAGTATTTTGAAAATAAGCAGGAATGGAAGAAAGCACCGATCTCTCACGGAAGATACTGGGCAAATCTATAAAATCCATACCCTTATTAATGAAGGATATTTTGTAGAAATGGCGTTTATGATTAATTTCAGAATCAGTGTAAGGACGGAGAGTATGCTGAGTATAGCCTCTAGTTAAGAGAGCCGCATCATATAACTGATGAGAACTATCGTAGAATTTATTCGCCTCGGTGTCCAGAAGACGTAAAACAGAAACGGGTAATGAACTTAAAAATGAAAGCATAGAGTGGCGTCCATGATTTAATAATATAATTGACAGTCACTTCAGTCTAGTATTGTTTCGTTTAAACGTACGTGATTTACGTTTAAAGTTACCATTTTTCCTGGTGCCGTGAGATCTAGTTCTGCGTTTTCGACATCCCAGGAGTGAGAAAATATCAAAGTCCGGCATTCTGGAAATATTACCCTCATGATAAATGTTGTCATTAAATCCCAGTGGAAAAGGGGTCTGTAAAAATTTAATCCATTTCAGTTCAGCTTCATGTCTTTTGATTATTTTGAATCTAGATGTAGAATAAACCCTTAATAGAAAGACAGCATAATAGTATTACAGCGTAATAGTATTACAGCGTAATAGTAACACAATGTAATTGTATTACAGCGTAAAAGTACTATAATTGTTAATATGTTATCAAGCACATCTAAATTACGTTGTTTTTTTTTTATCAATGTTAGAGATCCAAACATCGATACGATCGATCGATTTTTTTTTCTCTCATTCCCTTACCCAAAATTGTTTCCTGCCGGATTTTAATTTTTTCCGAGGCCACTCTAGAAAGTGTTTTTTGGGGAGGAGGTAAAAAAATTGTTTTGGGTGGTGGTCTAGAGAAGCCAATTTTTAGGCTGGTCTGAAGAAGCTAAAAAAATTTTTAGGGGGTGGTCTGGAGAAGCAAAAAAATTTTTAGGGGTGGTCTGGGGAGGAGGTAAAAAAAATTTTTTTTGGGGTGGTCTGAAGAAGCTAAAAATTTTTTTAGGGGGTGGTGGTCTAGACTCGTCCAAACCCTATACTACTGTTGTCCATGAAAAGTAGCCAACAAAATTTATTGCTTGTTGGGTATTTTAGGGGCATTTTTGCCGATTGTTGGGTACTTTGAATGGGAAAATTAACATTGAAGTACCCAACAAATGTCCATTCATAGAGATTCCGTCCGTCCGTCCGTCCGTCCGTCCGTCTGTCTGTCTGTCTGTCTGTCCGTCCGTCCGTCCGTCCGTCCGTCTTACCGGATTCTCACTCCTAGACGGTTATAGATAGAAACTTGAAACTTTGGGAACTGATAGCTCTTTGGTCTGGGGAATGCATGACAATTTCGATCACACCCCTAGGGGTGGACCCAGGGGTTGGGGTCCGCGGGGTTCAAAAATCAAAATTTCCAGAACATGGTGGTGTATCATATCAAGTGAGTGAGTTTTAGTTTAACGTCCCACCAACAGCTAAGGTCATACGGACACGGGACCTCGGTTTAAAGACTCATCTGATAGTCTGGAGAAGCCCGGGATCGATCCTGCGATCCCTGGTTTACAAGGCGAGTAGCGTAACCACTGCACCACGGAGGCTTCTATGTGTAACATATCAAAGCGAACGTCATGATGAGTAGATTATGTAGTGGCGTTGGGATATGCGATGGCGTGCCATCGACTGCGCGGTTCTAGTTTTGTCAAGTTTTGGCATGCAGAGAGATTGACAAGACCAAACAAATGAGTTTGTCTAAAGGCTGATATCTTTATCATTCGCCTCGCCGAGGCAAAAATTTCACTAACTGACATAGACTTTAAAACTTTCAACCCGCAAGAAATATTTTGATATGTTTTTGCAGGTAGATATATATTGACAAGATCTAATTAATTATATTGTTTAATGCGAAATTTTTTTATACTGACAGCCTCTTCGGGGTAAAATAATAACAAACTGATTTTAGATATATTATCCGCAAGGTATATTTCAATAATTTTGGCATGAAGATGTATATTGGCATGACCTAACCAATTTGTATAATGCAATATTTTTTATATAAACAGTCTCGCCGATGCAAACTTTTCACCAGCTGATGATGGACACATAATTTTCAAACTGCTAGGAATATTTTGATAATTTCCCCCGGCATGAGAAGAATGTTGAGCTGTATGTAGTTTTCGTCCTGTGTCTTTTTCTTCCATCTGTTTGTCCTTCTTCCCACAAAATTGGAAGCAACGTCTCCAAAATGACCTTTACAGTGTTGACGGGGACGTTAAACCTAAAATCAAACAAATCTGTTTGTCCTTCTGTCTGTCTTGAAATGATTGTTAACTGGTTTCTATAGAATTATTGCGAAACAGTCACAGCCAGTTTTTTCCGTCATACATTCTATCAATTTAACGCTCATTTCATGAGAACAAATAGATTTTTAAGTGACTGTCACACAAAAAAGTGACACATAACGATCTGTCCTGTCTACGAAAAATCACATATTGACTGTTTGGTGACAACGCGTGGACGTCCGTCAACACTTAACTTCAAAGTTTTGCTTTAGTTCTAATATCTTGCTAATCACTTGTCTAATACATTTTTATTTGGTATTTGGTTGGTTGATTTGAAGTTTAACGTCCCCGTCAACACTGTAAAGGTCATTTTGGAGACGTTGCTTCCATTTTTTTGGACTTTTACCCGACATTGAGATGAAATGACATCTCAAGCCCTGTCGCCCAATGAAACCAATAGGGTTTATTGGCATGGACGGTCCGCCTCGCACCGCGATTGCTGGTCAGGCTTAGATCCTCTAAGCGGTTTACCAGTACTAGTGTTCAGGCCGGATTTAGCTCTGCGTGGAAGCTTCATGCAGCCTATATATTTCTTCAAGCCCCTATGGGCGGGGGCGTTTTTAGCTCACCTGTCACATAGTGACAAGGTGAGCTTTTGTGATCACTTTTCGTCCGTCGTCAGTGCGTGCGTGTGTGCGTGCGTGCGTGTGTGTGTGCGTAAACTTTTTCTTCAAATGACATCTCCTCCTAAACCACTGATCGGATTTTGACCAAACTTCACAGCAGTGATCCTTAGGTGGTCCCCTTTCAAAATTGTTCAAATGGTTCCGGTCCATTGCACATCTGGGTCACAGGAGCTGAAAATAGATTTTTTAAATGAAAACTTTAAAAATCTTCTTCTCTGAAACCGCAAGGCCCAGGTCTTTGATATTTGGTATGAAGCTTCATCTAGTGAACCTCTACCAAGATTGTTCAAATTATAGCCCTGGGGGCCAAAATGCCCCCGCCCCGGGGGCCTTTGGTTTTACATAGGCTTATATAGGGAAAATCATTAAAAAATCTTCTTCTCTGAAACCACAAGGCCCAGGTCTTTAATATTTGGTGTGAAACTTTACCTGGTGGACCTCTACTAAGATTGTTCAAATTATAGCCTACGGGCCAAAAATGCCCCCGCCCCGGAAGGCCTTTGGTTTTAAAAAGGCTTATACAGGGAAAATCTTTAAAAATCTTCTTCTCAGAAACCGCAAGGCCAAGATCTTTGACGTTTGGTGTGAAGCTTCATCTAGTGGACCATTACCAAGATTGTTCAAATTATAGCCCTGGGGGCCAAAATGCCCCCGCCCCGGGGGCCTATGTTTTTACATAGGCTTATATAGGGAGAATCATTAAAAAATCTTCTTCTCTGAAACCGCAAGGCCCAGATCTTTGATATTTGGTGTGAAGCTTCATCTAGTGGACCTTTACCAAGATTGTTCAAATTATAGCCCTGGTGGCCAAAATGCCCCTGCCCCGTGGGCCTTTGGTTTTACATAGGCTTATATAGTGAAAATCATTAAAAAATCTTCTCTCTGAAACCTCAAGGCCCAGATCTTTGATATTTGGTGTGAAGCTTCATCTAGTGGACCTCTACCAAGATTGTTCAAATTATAGCCCTGGGGGCCAAAAATGCCCACGCCCCCGGGGGCCTTTGTTATTACATAGGCTTATACAGGGAAAATCTTAAAAAATCTTCTTCTCTGAAACCGAAAGGCCCAGATCTTTGATATTTGGTGTGAAGCTTCATCTGGTGGACCTCTACCAAGATTGTTCAAATTATAGCCCTGGGGGCCAAAATGCCCCCGCCCCGGGGGCCTATGGTTTTACATAGGCTTATATAGGGATAATCATTAAAAAATCTTCTTCTCTGAAACCGCAAGGCCCAGATCTTCGATATTTGGTATGAAGCTTTATCTAGTGGACCTTTACCAAGATTGTTCAAATTATAGCCCTGGGGGCCAAAATGCCCCCGCCCCGTGGGCCTATGGTTTTACATAGGCTTATATAGGGAAAATCATTTAAAAATCTTCTTCTCTGAAACCACAATGCCCAGGTCTTTAATATTTGGTGTGAAGCTTCACCTGGTGGACCTTAACTAAGATTGTTCAAATTATAGCCTTAGGGCCAAACAAGTCCCCGCCCAGTGGGCCTTTGGTTTTACATAGGCTTATACAGGGAAAATCTTTAAAAATCTTCTTCTCTGAAACCACAAGGCCCAGATCTTTGATATTTGGTCTGAAGCTACATCTAGTGAACCTCTTTCAAGATTGTGCAAATTATAGCCCTGGGGCCGAAAATGGCCCCACCCTTGGACCCTTTGGTTTTTTCATAGCCTTATATAGGGAAACCTTTAAAAAATCTTCTTATCTGAAACCACAAGGCCCAGGTCTTTGTTATTTGGTATGAAGCTTTACCTAGTGGACCTCTACCAAGATTGTTCAAATTATAGCCCTGGGGCCAAAAATTGCCCCCGCCCAGGGGGCCTTTGGTTTTCACCTAAGCTTATGTAGGGGAAATCTTTAAAACTTTTCTTCTCTGAAACAGCAAGGGCCAGGTCATTGATATTTGGTGTGAAGCTTAATCTAATGGACCTCTACCAAGATTGTTAAAATTATAGCCCTGGGGCCAAAAATGCCCCCACCCCTGGGGCCTTTGGTTTTACGTAGGTTTATACATGGAAAATCTTTCAAAATCTTCTTCTCTGACTCCGCAAGGCCCAGATCTTTGGTATTTGGTGTGAAGCTTCATCTAGTGGACCTCTACCAAGATTGTTCAAATTATAGCCCTGGGGCCAAAAATGCCCTCACTCTGGAACCCTTTGGTTTTCATAGGCTTATATAGGGAAAACCTTTAAAAAAAATTTTGTCTGAAACCAGAAGGCCCAGGTCTTTGATATTTGGAATGAAGCTTCATCTAGTGGACCATTACTAAGTTTGTTCAAATTATAGCCCTTGGGCCTAGAATGTACAGGAAACACTAATTCTCAGGTGAGCGATTCAGGGCCCTCTGGGCCCTCTTGTTATTTGGTATATCGTGTTTCTTTGGTATTACCTTAAACATGAGTCGGTCACACTCCTGAGTCAAGTGACTGGGTTTGGCTAGCACCAGTAATTAGAATATATAGCGATATTGGTAATTTCCAGATTTATTTTTTTCCTTTAACTTTGCAGTGTGAACTTATAATGCCTAACGGGTATTACTTTTAAATAGACACGTATAGATTATTGTTCCAGTTATGTGGCTGCTGCTGCTGACAGAAGGTCATGGTCGTATAAATTGAATGGTCATTGTATAGTTTTGGCATTCATCGTGTTGATTGGGGTTTTGTATGATATATTATAATCAACAGCACATAATGTATAGTTACAGTCACGTGGCTGCTGCTCCATGACATAGAAGGTAAAGGGAACAGTGACAGAACTTTGCGTAATATTCATGTTACTTGTTTATGTAAAACATTTGATCTCTATCTTTTAAGTTATTGGAAGTTGATATGTGGTATTACTGGCCAGCTGACAAAGTACAGTAACACTGATTTGACTTTTGCTGCCAAGATCGCACACTTTGAACTTTGATTGAGATAGTCATGTAAAAGTTTTTGTATTGTTGTGGTTTCAACATACGATTAGGGTTGATATGTAGACACTTTTATGGGTGCAGAAAAGATACTGCTGTCAACAGATCAAGGTCAAAAACTTAATATTTAGAAATTGAGATCAAGGTCTTAAACTTAAAAAATGTGCTTTGCAATACATAGTTGCATCTGCCGATGGTATCCATGACCCCGTGGCCACTTTCTCTATTTTTTTCCTTGCCTTTCGCTGGCAAACGTTTGGCAGCTATTGTTGTATTTGCCAATTCTACCACTGATTTGTTTTGAGGTCTCAGCTAAAACGAAGTTTAAAAACAGGAAATGCAAATTATACAACTTTAGAATTTCTCATCTTAGTTCTAAGTATGACTGCTATTGAAAAATAAAAGCGGTTCACAAAATGACAGTGGTATTTGATCATTCTTGATTTTAAGGTTCTAAAGCGAATAATTAAGGGTTGGTCATGTTTGCAAAACACAACTATTACGCACGTTTATTATTATTATTATGTTTATTAGTATTATCATTACTATTGTGATAATGCTCTGTTCATTCTGCTGACTAGACAGCAGCAGACCTTTCCTTTGGATTCTTTTTAAAGAAGCCAACTTGTTATATAGTCGGTACAAAAACAGTACACACAACAAAAAGTTCCTTAAACACTGCGTAGTAATATTATGTGCACACAATGTGGATTAGTCGTTATCCGTTTGATAAATGCCAGCACAAAGGTTCCGGTAATCAGACGTTGATAGATTTCAACTTCTAATAGATTTTCTGACATAAACAAACATGTGCTGCCTCAGAACAGACTTTCTATGCTCGTCAAAAGCGCCATTTTTAAGGTATTATGAATTGTTGAGAAAACATATATTTGCATTATGGTGGTACGTGCGGAGCAGAACAATAGAATTGGCAGACTTTTGTTTGTCGCAGCAGATACACACGCAGCCAAATAATAGTTTTGAGAGCCGATGGAGTTTAACGAAATAGTCCACACTGCTTAAACACGCTTTTCCTGGTGAGTGAGTGAATGGTTGAGTTTTACGTCCCACCAACAGCTAAGGTCATTCGGAGACGGGACCTCGGTTTAAAGACTCAGGTGAAAGTCTGGAGAAGCCCGGTATCGATCCTGCGACCTCTGGTTTACAAGACGAGTAGCGTAACCACTACACCACGGGGACTTCTACACTTTGCCTGGTAGGCGGTTAACCAGTGCAGTGCACGTTCTTTTGGCCAGAAATTGTGAATTGCCGAGAGGAGAGGATATCATCGTAGAAAAGATTTCGTTAAAATCAATCTCCACGAAAGAATGTGGCTGAGCCAGCAGGTGAACTCGTGACCTCCTGATCACCAAGCAGACGCGCATTGTTACAACTCCTCGAGGAAACCTGTCGTCGCGGTCTGCGTCCATCACGATTACACATCCTCAAGAGATAGTGCATTGTTTATATCAAAAATGGTTATATTGTGCTGGCAAAAATTTGTGATATTTTCATTATTTATAATCGGGACATAGGTTGTAGGTACACGTTAGAACCGCCTCATTAGCAGCAGCAAAAAATGTATACCCATATAAACCCCAGTTTTCTATATAAGGTGGGGTTGGCGGCGGTGTTCATTTCACGGACTTATTAACCCTTGTCCTGCTAATCCCGGATATGCCTTATCTTTGAAACAATGTAGATCCAGATCAGATGGCTTCTGACGAAGCCATCTGATCAGGATCTACATTGTTTGCCATTCAGATTGTGAATTTGTTGCAATAATTTGCATCAAGTAATATGATTGGTTGATAATCGGTAGTGGGTGTGGCATATATGAATATTCAGCAGGACAAGGGTTAATGTGATGTTAGGTAAGTAACAAACTAACCTGCGCAGCTACACACAGGTTCCAATAGCAAAAACTAGAGTGTCGATCAGATGCACCGGCTTTTCAGCACACTTGTTGTTCGAAAATGACAAAACAGGTTTTCATTAAAAAAACAACAAAAAACAACCCAAAAACAATCAGAACGTATTCATCTTCACTGCAGCTGGTGTTGTGCCGTGCGGCGACCGTAAAAATTCTTCCCGTACATCATCATAGTCAGTGCAGATTATATTTTGTGGTCCTTTGGGATCATTGAGTGTATTCTTTGCTTCCAAAGGATCTAACCATTCAGAACGTATTCATTTTCACTACAGTTGGTGTTGTGCTGTGTGGCGGCCGTAAAAAAATCTCCCCGTACATCATCGTAGTGCAGATTATATTTTCTTGTCCTTTGGGATCATTGAGTTCATTTAGAATTATTTTGAAAATAGAGTTCTGCTTAAGTCGATGCTAGAGGGCGTGGCCGGTGTTACACATTTCAATGATGATGATGATGATTTCGTGTTTAACGACGCGTCAACCCTCTTTATGGGTCATAAGAGTCAAACGGTTAATGGTTACGGCATTGAGAATTATGAGGATATTAAAAGTAAAAAAGTTAGTTTGATATGTATAAAAATCTTAAACAGTTAAATCTTATGAAAAAGTCCAATTTCTTTTAAGAATAAACTAATATTTTCAAAAGGTACATCTTGAAACAATTGTTGCAAAGTGTCAGCTTTGAAGTATAAGTTACGGGACTGTGAAAAGTCTACACATTCAAATAAAATATGTTTCACAGTGAATGGCTGACCACAGCACACATTTCAATACTGGTGATGAACAGACTCAGTAAAACCGATTCTGCTATTTTCGTTTATTTGGTGTATTCTTTGCTTCCAAAGGATCTAATCATTCAGAACTTATTTATCTTCACTGCAGCTGGTGTTGTGCCGATTGGCGGCCGTAAAAGGTCTCACCGTACATCATTATAGTGCAGATTATATTTTCTGGTCCTTCGGGATAATTGAGTTCATTTAGAATCATTTTGAAAACAGAGTTCTGCTTAAGCCGGTACGAGAGGGCGTGGCCGGTGTTGCTTATTTCAGTACTGGTCATGAACAGACTCTATTAAACCGATTCATTTTTTTTTTTGCGGAAAAATTGTGAAATTTAAGATAAAATCCAATTTAAAGTGGTCATATGATAAAAAGAATCTTACACTCGTGGTCATTTCATATGATATTTCTGAAACTCGCCCATGGCTCGTCTCATAAATATCATATGTGTGTGTGTGTGTGTGTGAACTCGGGTTTAACGTCGCTTTCAACAATTTTTCAGTCATATCACGACGGTGTCTGGTTGCGACAGGGAGCTCAATGCTCACGTTTATAGTGCTGCCTCACTGAAGTATCATGTCCCAGACACATTACATGATACCACACCCAGTCACATTATCCTGACACTGGATCGACCAGTCCTAGCTCTACCCCGTAAATCTGAGTGCCAAACGAGGAGCAGCTAGTACCATTTTAACGACTTTGGTATGTCGCGGCCCGGGATCGAACCCGAGACCTCCCGTTCCCCGGAGCGGACACTCTACCAACTGAGCTATCGGGGCCGGTAAATATCATATGAAATGACTACTCGTGTAAGATCCTCTATTTCTCATATGGGCCCCGTCAAGCGATTTTGGTACTTATCGCCCAAGCGAGCAGCGAAGGTTCAGGCGAGCCTGCGCATCCGCGCAGTCTCGCTAGAACCTTCGCTGCTCGCTCATACAAGCAGTGAATCAAGAGGAACCTTCAGACAGAAAGCCATATCCCTGGCGCCTCTGAATGACTGGGCATGCGCAGTTAAAATTTGTCATGACGGAATGCTCGAAGACACAAATTCGTTTGGCGGGGCTCATATGACGTCACTGTTATTTAGTGGATGACGTCATGTCATAGAAATGATATGACCAGACGTGTGATAACACATGGTTACTGGCGCGTAACGTCATGACGTCGTCCATGACAGCACTATTTTTTCATCGAAATTCTACTTAAGTTCTTTAGCAATAACTATGTTCTAGAAAGGGTTATCCTTTGGAAGCATGGAATACACGACAGAACTGGAAAATATGGAGTGTACAAATTTTTTCTGGGCCAGACTAGCTAGTTCCGGCCTCATCAGTGACCCTCAAATATTTTCAAAAATCCACAATGGAATCAATGATCCCAAAGGACAAGAAAATATAAACTACACTATGATGTAAATCCGATTTATAAATCGTTATATGACAAACAGAATCTTACACTCGTTGTCATTTCATATGAAATTTATGAAACTCGCCGAAGGCTCATTTCATAAATTTCATATGAAATGACCACTCGTGTAAGATCCGCTAAACATTTATGGCTGTGACGTCATTAAAAATTAACGTTTACCAACACAGGACGCTATTTTTCCGAAGTGTCCGTTTATTTCTTTCAAAAAAACTCCTGATTTCCAAAAAGGAATTATTGAAATTCTTAACAGATTTAAGGTAAACAGGTCATATTTTGGCAGCAAAAAATGTGCTTTATGCACTTTGAGACAATCTATATTGGTTTTGTTTTTCGTTCTTTCAGTCGACCGGCCCACGCCCATCGGGGCTTGGAGAAATAGATTTGGATGCATCATGCTTCCATGCAGAGCTGAAACTGACCTCAAACGGCTTAAAAGGTCTAAAGTGGTGCGAGTTGGACCGTCCATGCATATATAACCCTATTGGTTTCATTAGGCGACAGGGATTGAGATGTCATTTCATCTCAATGTCGAGTAAAAGTCCCACAAAATTGGAAGCAAGTCTCCAAAATTACCTAATTACTGTTGACGAGGACGCTAAACCTCAAGTCAAACAAAACAAATATTTCAGTCGGTACGCATGATAAGATGTTTGCCTAAATTGAATCTATTGTGAACGAGACTGGTTATCAACGGGCAATATGCACTTGACTACGGGCAATACGGACAAATATTGACCGGTAACTTCTGTACAAAGCAAACGGGACATTTTCTGGGTACATAATAACACACGGTTATACTAGCAACGTCAGTGGCGTAACGTCATTTCATACTTGTAAAAATAAACTGTTAGCAACGACGCGAAACGTTACTACCCACGTTGAACTCAACCAACAAAGACCTCCCCTCATTTACAGATTGTTTCCTGTGTGTCCTCTGATTTCACGCCCCATTTCCTCGAACTTACCTACAGCAATCGGATATCCTTGTCTTTTATCGAATAAACTGGTAATCTTTTCCGCTGATCTGCGAAATCAATCAGGGATGATAAAAATTCTTGTTGGAGAAAATGATAAAGCACAGTGGTGGATTTTATAGCCGACCCAAGAAGATTTGTCTATTTTTGAATAGTCAAAATTCAATGGCTCGAACAACTTTCAGTACGATTAGACACCAGTTCGACATAGTGCATATTTTACATCTCAAAAGTGGCTACTTTTCTGATGAAACAATGTGATATTTTCTGATTTATACTGCAAACATAGGTTGTGGGTGCTCGTTAGAACCGCCTCATTGAGGCGGTTCTACCTAGTACCAACAACCTATGTATTGTAGGTTGTGGGTGCTCGTTAGAACCGCCTCATTGAGACGGTTCTAACGAGTACCGTATGTATTGGTGCAGATATAAGAAAATAATGTTTTCCCACCTAAAACCCCAGTTTTCTCTATATAAAATTGGGTTCGGGGTGTGTCCCGCACTTGTTCACGTGATTGTTCGGGACAGGGAAAGTTCGAGCTTCTGAGGGTTAGTTACTGTGCCAGATTTCGATTTTCGATGTTCTGAAAGTATGTCGTGTATACTCATTGCACTCATTGAAATCATGGTCCCCGCCCATCGGGGCTTTGGAGAAAAAGATTGGGCTGCATGATGCTTTGACGTAGACTGGTAAACCGCTTAGAAGGTCCTAGCCTGCCATGGCAAAGTGGTGCGAGTCGGACCGTCCATACATATAAACGCCATTGGTTTCATTGGGCGGCCGGGAATTGGATGCTATTTCATCTCAATGTCGGGTAAAAGTCCCACAAAATGGGAACCAACGTCTCCAAAATAACCTAAATAGTGTTGACGGGGACGTTAAACTTCAATTCAGACAAACTCATTGAAATCGCCCCTAATGAGTCGAACGAAATCAATTTTCGAGATAAAATAACTGAAGGATATTTCCTTGTTTGAGCCGAACGTATACAATAAAAAGAAATTTTACTTGTTCTTTTATAAATACCAAACCTATGTCATCTCGTGTGTTGAAAACATCAGAATTTTCACTCGTGGTTCGCAGTCGTAAAAGTTCTGATATTTTCAATGCACTCGATGTAACAGTTTTGATATTTATTTATTTATTTATAAAGAAAAAAAGAGTAAAATTTCTCTTTATTGTATACGTCAACCAACCCCACCCCACCCCACCCCACCTCCAAAACATGTACATGTAGTACTGGCTGCTACTATGAAAATGACAAGAGTTATGTTATTTTTCACAATGTGAAAATATCATATATAGAGGAAAGTTACACTTTTTAGGTCGATACCAAAAATATTTCATCGACTGTGTTGTAAATTCGGATGTTTTCAATACACGAGATGAAATACCTTTGGTATCCACCGAAGAAAAGTAAAGCTTTTATTTTTATTTTATAATTAATTAGGACACTTACGGTAATTGATCAATCGTACGTCACAACTGACACACAACTGTCAGTTTCAAAACATAAACAGATCGCCATTTTGTATTTTACAGTTCAAAGAATGCTTCTGAAGGTATTTTACAGAATGATTAATGCATATTTGAAGCCCATTTTATTTTTGAAGGCACCCAGCTACTGTATAATCGATCCCATGTACATGTAGCAATCGGTCGCGGTCGGTTTTTCACGTTGTAAAAAAATCACTGATTTGTGGACAGATTTCCCTAGAAAGTAGGCTACTTCATCCCACTAACTCCTTCTCGGCCATTAATCCTTATCTTGCTGAATATTCATTTAAGCCACACCCATTTCTGTCTAACAACCAATCAAATTACTGGATGTAATTTATTGCTACAAATTCATAAACTGAATACCAAACAGTGTAGATCCTGATCAGATGGCTTCTTCAGAAGCCATCTGATCTGGATCTACACTGTTTGCAAAGATAGGGGTTGTCGTGAACAGCAAGATAAGGGTTAAGCATGTTCATGAACTGACATGGCTTGCACATTTCTACCAAAAATGGAATGTAGCTAAATCTTTGCGGGAGCATTTTTTGCACCATTTATTCCCGAGATGTGTGTCATCAAAAGGAAGATATATTCAAAATCACAGTGGTGATGTTGACGGGGCGCCTATTCAATCAGTTTGTAAAATTAATGTCACACTGCACTGTATATTCTAACGGTATTAGCAAACAGTATTCTTTGTAAATGAAAAGAAAATTTACTCTTTTTTTCGACCAGAACGTATATTCTAACACAGCGCGCCTATATAGTCAATGGAAAATAACTGTGTTTTATTCTACAACAAATCACGATAAAGAAGAGCGTGACGAGTGACGTCATTAAAACTGAAAATTTATGACGTCACTAGTCGATTTCCTTGACGTTGGACGGTGTAACGTCATTTTCTCGCATCGAAAACGTTAGAAAAGGATATAAATGCATGTGTTTCAGTCGATAATTTTAGCGGGAAATCTTCTAACAATGGCGAAAAGTTGTGAGAATTTGAAGGAAACAACAGCATTATTGCCGAGTTTCAGCGTGTTAGAATCGAAATAGATCAGCTCTAGCCAGTGATTTGTTAGGTAATAAATCACAGTTTGTCGGTCAGTTGTAAGTAGACAAATCACGCGCGCTACGCGCTCGTGATTTGTCTACTTTACAACTGACCTCCAAACTGTGATTTATTACTCAACAAATCACAGCTAGAGCTGATCTATTTCTTAACTAAAAGTAGTTCCCGCTCATTACAGTGAAACAATATAAATGGTATTAGTCACAAGTGAAATGATACGATATTGTTTCACTTGTGATTGATATAAATTTTATTTGTTTCAGATATGCATTGATTTCTCAGTTAAGTATAAAATAAATGAAGGATATTTACTTTTTTGAGATGAATATAAAAAAATATTTCATCGAGTGTGTTGAAAATATCAGATTTTTCACGAGTGCGAACACGCACACGAGATGAAATATTTTTTATATATATCGAAAAAAAGTAAATTTTCTTTTTATTTTATAATAATTTGGGACACTTACTGTAACTGATCACTCGGATCATACGTCACAATTTTTGACTTGGCTATGACGTCACAACTGTCAGTTTCAAAACAAAAACTAATCGCCATTTTGATAACAGCATGTTTTCAATATAAAAAGTGCTTTTCAAGGTATTTACAGAATTATTTTATAGAAAACATAGGCCTATATGAAGGCGAGAAAAGTAGTCCAGGCTGCTACTGCCATGTTATTTTTCACACTGTGAAAATATTTTCTCAGTGTTAAAATATCACTATTTTCACAGTGTGAAAATATCACTTTTATTTGTTTCAGATATGCATTTTATTGATTTTTTATTGTATAAGATAAATACACTATTTTCACAATGTGAAAATGTCACATTTGTTCGTTTCATTCATGCATTGATTTCACTGCAAAGTATAAAACAAACAAAAGTAACTAAGCACAGTAGCCTAATGTGCTGATTTCACGTGACTACCATTGATTTGTTCGAAATCCATTATTATATGACGTCGAGTATGAGAATGTAATAACACCATGCAATAAATTCCGTAATCCACTGGTGGATTAAATATGCAGGTTTGTTAGAAACGCCCCTAACGTTACATGTACGACGTTCTTAACGACGTCGCGTTTACTAATGGCGAATTATTGACATTTTTGTAAAACAATCGCGAATAAAATGCGTTTTGGATAGCCTATTGGCCATTTTGGGGGAAGGTAACTGTCCTTTTGGCTTTCCGCTATTGATGTTTCCATTAGGGTCTGTTGTTTCATGTTTGTGTTTCTTTCCCTTTGGGGTCTCTGATGGGAGCTGTGGGTTAATTGTATCGTTCCCTGATCGATGCCTCTGCTTCTGCTTTAAATATCACGTGATATTTAAAATCTTGCATTCGTGCTCATGTAAGATCCTCTATTTAATGGTTATTTATAGCTGCGCTATGCTTACAGTTGTGACAGAGTGTTGTTATAAAGGTTTACCTGTAGAAACGTTTTGGAATGGACTCATGTATTGGGTCTGGCAAGCATTGTAGACCCAGATCAGATGCGGTTAGCTTAAACAACTATTTTAGGGGAATGGAAACACGTGGCAGAGTTGTATGCCATTTTTCAAAGGGAGACAACTTTCGGAACTGTCTGTTCGCTTTTCTATAGGCTCAGTTATTTTGAAAAAGGGGTCAACTTTTAAAGGAAAGAATTTGCTCCTCAGGAGCAAATTCTTTCCTTTAAGAGTTGACCCCTATTGACATGGGAGACAAAAATACTTTTGCAGGAGTTGCATCCCCTGAAGGTGTATCCATTGCCCTTCAGTAGTAAACGAAACAGTTCTGGAAAAATTTTCCCGACTAACATTCAGAGACAATCTACCCATCAGTGCTGTTCAGAATCAGAATTGTTACTGGTGACACGTCAAATGACATTCATACACCAGGACCTGTGATGTGGGAAGTTAGTCCCTAGCTGTTAGTACGGAACAGAACAGAACATTATTCCCTTAAAACTCAGGCCACGCAGAGGTGGCGTAACAGCATAAAAAACATTACGAAGACACGCCTATACAAATACACTGTAAATTTTACCAGTTTATGATGAGAAATTGTTAAATTTCTCTTCTGCTCAAAATATAGATTGTGGGCGCACGTTAGAACCGCCTCATCGAGGCGGTCCTAACGAGTACCAACAATCTATATTTTAGAGAAGAAATAAGAAAAATAAGGTTTACCCCTGTAAACCCGAGTTTTACTATATAACAGTGGGGTTCGATGGGGTCTAAATTATATAGGCCTGTTTTCGTGATGATGAGATAGATATCATCGAAAACTATTTACAAGGTTTAGATCTACATAACAAAAACTATTTAAACAAGATGTGTTTGTGAAGCACTGATGCCCCCGGACAGCGCATGTTAAATATGAAAGCAGTATCACTAAGCAATCGAAAGGTATGGACAATGTTCAAGTCTTAAAAACGTAGGTCAAGGTCACAATGTAAAAAAGGGATTGTTGGAAAGGTCTTGTGAAATAGAATGCACATGTGAAATATAAAAGCCCTATCACTTACCAATCGAAAGTTATGGCCAATGTTAAAGTTTTTAAAAAGTAGGTCAGACGTCAAGGTCAAGAATTATGGTACCACTGGAAAGGTTTTGTGAACAAGAATGCACATGTGAAACATGAAAGCCCTATCACTTACCAATCGAAAGTTATGGACTATGTTAAAGTTTTTTAAAAAGTAGGTCAAACGTCAATGTCAAGGTCATGAGGTCAAAAATTATGGTGTCACTAGAAATGTCTTGTGATAAGAAATACACATATGAAATATGAAAGCCATATCACTTACCAATCGAAAGTTATGGCCAATGTTAATATTTTTAAATAAAAATGAAAAAAGTAGGTCAAGGTCAAGGTAACGAGATCAAAAATTATGGTACCACTGGAAAGGTCTTGTGAAAAGGTATACACATGTGAAAAATTAAAGCTCTAACTATCACCATTCAAAAGGTATGCCCAATGTAAACAGACAAAAAGACAAACCGACAAACAGACAGACAGACCAAAAACTATATGCCCCCCGTCCCCCGAATCTCGATTCCGGGGGCATAAAAAAAAAAAAAAACTATCATAAAGTTTGTGCTTCGATTTGTTATTTATTATTAGCTTTACTCGAGAATAGTAAATTCTTGTTTGAGTCATTCCGTATTAATGGAATAATAATGTTTTCTCCACCCTGCAGCTGTTAAACTGAAAAAAATATAGTTCCAGGAAAATCCAACAAAATTCCAAGTGTGTTTTGAGCAAAGAAAAAATACACTAGAAGAGAAACGGTTGGAAACGCTTTGAATATGGGCCCCGTCAAGCGATTTTGGTACTTATCGCCTATGCGAGCAGCGAAGGTTCAGGCGAGCAGTCTCGCCAGTACCTTCGCTGCTCGCTCATACAAGCAGTGAATCAAGAGGAACCTTCAGACAGAAAGCCATATCCCTGGCCCCTCTGAATGGCTGGGTATGCGCAGTTAATATTTGTCATGACGGAATGCTCGAAGACACAAATTCGCTTGGCGGGGCTCAATTATGATTCTGATACAACGCGCCTATAGAGGTAATGGAAAGAAAGAAATAATTCCTATTCACCATCATTATATGGGGCCCCGCCAAGCGAATTTGTGTCTTCGAGCATTCCGTAATGACAAATTTTAACTGCGCATGCCCAGCCATTCAGAGGGGCCAGGGATCTGGCTTTCTGTCTGAAGGTTCCTCTTGATTCACTGCATGTATGAGCGAGCAGCGAAGGCTCTGGCGAGACTGCGCGGATGCGCAGGCTCGCCTGAACTTTCGCTGCTCGCATAGGCGATAAGTACCAAAATCGCTTGACGGGGCCCATATACATTTCTAGCGATCTGATTGGTCGAAATAAAAGTTTTATACTTCGATAAATTCCACGAGCACGGAGGGGTAACCCCTATGTGCTTATAGCGCCCGGTTACCTTAAAAACCAGTTCATTCATGAGCAAGGATCTCAGAACTGTTTCACACAGCGACAGTTGTGTAACGTTTCATCAAAGAGTACGTTTATAGCCCGCGCATTATGTCATTGTATATGAAATGAGACAACAGTGTTCGATTATAACAGAAGACAAATAAACTGGATTTAAAGACTTGATGTGTTTTTTGGGGGGTTCCTTTCAAAGACAGCAGCTTCTAATTGAATAATCATCCCGCCGTGACCGTTGTAAGTTCATTCTTACGCCTTCGAAAGAAATAAAATGACCATTTTAGTGGCATTTTTAACATTTTAATATTTTTAATATTTATTGAGTCGGTTCTTGAGCAAAAATATTGAAAATGATGTAGGTACCCCTGGAATCCCCACGTTTCTCTGTACATAGTGGGATTTTACAGGGGTGTTCAGTACACGAACGCGTTGACATGATGTGCTGATGCACCGTAAAACGCCTATCAATCAATCAATCAATCAATCAATCAATCAATCAATCAATCAATCAATCAATCAATCAATCAATCAATCAATCAACCAATCAATTAACCAATCAATCAATCAAACCTTGGGGTATATGAAAATTTGTTCGACACATTACGAAAACATGCCCATACAAATACATAGTAAACTTTTCCGCCGAAAAAAAAAACCCGAAAATTTTAAGATGAAAAATTATGATATTTTTCTTATTTCTGCTCAAAATATAGATTGTGGGCACCCAGTTAGAGGCGGTCCTAATGAGTAACCACAATCTATAGTTCAGAGCAGAAATAGGAAAAATAAGGTTTTCTCATGTAACCCCCCCCCCCACCCCCACCCCCCCAAATTCTACTGTATAAAAGTGGGGTTCAATCGGATCAAAATTATATAGGCGTGTTTTCGTGATGATAGGGGTATTTCTGGGTTAAACATACAGTGCAAATCCGCTATTAAGACCACCTAAAATTAGGACTAATTCTGCTATAAAAAGCTTATTTTGAAGGCTACACTTAATTTTTCTTTGCATTTTCTGCCTACAATGTCCTCTGGTCAGGGACCACCTTTTGGGACTGTTCAAACGTGGTCTTTAAGACCACTTTTGAACAGTCCCAAAGGTGGTCTTAATATAGGAATTTTACTGTAGTTGATAATTAAGGGGTATTTTGTCGATTTTCTGTAAATACCATGTAGGATTCTTGTCTATTAAATTCATTCGTTAGAATCGCCTCATCGAGTACACAACGTGATAACATGACGGAAGTGCAGTTTAATCTATCATTGTTTCCCAAATCTAAAACCACAAATCCATCACCACGCAAAATACTTTTGTTGAAAACCTGTAGACAATGTAGACAATATACCTACTGCCGAAAAAAACATACTAACATTATAAATAGCTGCACAGGTAATAATCGGAGAGACTCGGACTCCGTAACACGATGATAGAGGATTAATGTAACACAGGTGTGAACACCAAGTTTTGACAAAATACTACGAATTCAGTATTTTCTCTACTTAATCTGGCATGGTTTTGGGTTAAATGGTGTATTTGGATAGCACACATACATGTATATCAGAAAACATCACGAAAACACACCTATATATACAAATACATTGCCAATTTTTTGGCCAAAAATTAGAAATTTTAAGATGAAAAATTGTGATATTTTTCTTATGTCTGCTCAAAACATAGATTGTGGGGACTCGATAGAACCGCCTCGACGATGCGGTTCTATCGAGTACCCACAATCTATGTTTTTGAGCAGAAATAAGAAAAATAATGTATGCCCCCTTAAACCCCAGTTTGACTATATAAAAGTGGGGTATGAGGGGGTCAAACTTATATAGGCGTGTTCTCGTAATGATTTAGTTGGATTTGACTGCAGAAATTGACATTTTTTTTCAGTTTTTTTTTTATTATTTTTGGCCTTTTCTCTGTAGTCCAAAGTAATTATAATGTTTTAAAACATAGAGTGTTGGTGCAGGTTAGAAACTAAGAGTACCCACGATCTTTGTTTTAAAGACCAAATAAGGGGAAATTGATATACACCATTTTTTCTATAAGTCCAAACATAGATTGTGGGTGCTCGTGAGAACCGCCTCGTTGAGGCGGTTCTCACGAGCAACAACAATCTTTGTTATACCGGCAAGTTAAACATTCAAGCTGATATAGAGCAATAAGGGGCATCCTACAAGCCCTTCTTTTTAGCGTGAACTGGTGTAGAGCATTACGGAGTGCAAATATTTTGGATATTAAATAATTTTTTCTTGATCAAGTTAGACCATTGAACTTAACGGACGTATGAAAGGAGGCCCCTGAATAAGACATTAAAACAAAGATAGAAAAGTTTTTCGTTCAAGCTTCGAAAGTGTAAGAATATTCTGTAAACTTTTGAAAGACATTAAAGACTATCTTAAGAAAGAACAAAACAAAATAAAAACACACAAAAACAGAGGTTTGAAGGAAAATTAAACATGGACTATTGTGGAATTATATTTCTCTCGCTGGCTTTTGCTGCACTCTTGGACAGGTAATAATTTTATTGCATGTTACTTGCCATGCTCTTACTATAACACCCCATAAGAGGTCACAGTTTTTGTTTTTTTAACGTCTCAAAAATGCCCTTTTTTAAGATGAAATTGTTTTATCACGCTATCAAGTCCGTGCGATGAACACACCGATAAAAATCACTTAATATAGAGAAAAGCGAGCTTTACTGGGGTACGCATTATTTTTGTTTAAATGCATAGAATGTCGGTACCCATTCGAACCGCCTCAGTGATGCCGTTCTAATGACTACACACCATCACTAAAACACGCCTATATGCTTCCGACCCCTTTGAACCCCACTTTTATATAGTAAAACTGGGGTTTATAGGGGTAAGCCTTATTTTTTTTATTTCTGCTCTAAAATATAGGTTGTGGGTACTCGTTAGAACCGCCTCGATGAGGCGGTTCTAACGTGTGCCCACAATCTATATTTTGAGTAGAAATAAGAAAGATATCACAATTTTTCATCTTAAAATTTTCGTTTTTTCGGCGGTAAAATTTACAATGTATTTGTATAGGCGTGTTTTGGTAATGCTCAATGACTGGATTAGATATACGAAAACTATAAAAAATATCTGAAGGATGTTAGTTCTAGAAACAAATGACGGTATTTTTCAAGCATACGGGAGGGTAATCGTTTAGCAGTATTTTCCTAACCTCGGATCAGGATGCTTGTTAGATCCACCTCAATGAGGCGGTGGTAACGAATACCTATAAGACATTTTTTCTGAGAAAGGGCTTAGACGTGATGCTCCAAACAATACTATGAAATTTCGCTATTAAGACCACCTAAAATTGAGACTAATTCTGCTTTAAAAAGCTAATTTAGTAGGTTATTCTTTCGTTGTGCTTTCTGCATACAGAGTTCTCTGTTCATGGACCACCTTTGGGACTGTTCAAAAGTGGTCTTAAAGACCACTTTTGAACAGTCCCAAAGGTGGTCTTAATACAGGAATTTTACTGTACTTGGTGATGGCCTAGAAATGACATGTTTTATGCAACCGTTAAATATTTCCCAATTTCTACGAACACATAAGTTTGGACTCTCGTTAGAACCGCCTCATTGAGGTGGTTATCAAGTGTTTTGTTTGTTTGATTTGAGGTTTTACGTCCCCATCAACACTGTAAAGGTCATTTTGGAGATGTTGCTTCGAATTTTGTGGGACTTTTACCCGACATTGAGATGAAATGACATCTCAAGCTCTGTCGCCCAATGAAACCAATAGGGTTTATTAGCATGGACGGTCCGCCTCGCACCGCGGTTCCTGGACAGGCTTAGATCCTCTAAGTGGTTTACCAGTACTAGTGTGCGGGCTGGATTCAGCTCTGCGTGGAAGCATCATGCAACCCATATATTTGGGCGGGGGCGCAGGTTATCAAGTGTATAGGGCAAAAATAAGAAAACCAATGTAAAACTGCAAAGAAATTTGAGGATTGTGACTGGACAGCGCAAGGACAATTATTTTTCCATATACCCCGTGAGTAAAATATTGCCCTCTCGCGCTCGCCTTCGCTGAATTGCGATGTCCGACATCTTGGATTTACTGCACAGCTGCACAGTTGATGAGAAATAAAAGGAAAATAATTTCCACACCACAATAATTTTCGTATATTCTATTCAAAACTGTGTTGGATCCACCTCCAACAGGTCCCCATCTTAAAATGTTTTAGTGTTGGCTATACATGATGCATCTTTCAAGTTATATCTTATTTATATTAGGCTATTTGAATCTTGAAGTGGAACATGGGATCTCATTCCCGGCCTGAGGGCGATGTTTGCCCGAGCCGTACGGCTTTCAGACGGGAAATCCGGTCCCATGTTCCCCGTGAAGAATCCACACGATCGGTGTGTTATACTGCAAAGCTTTTCATTGTTGCAACGTTTTCCAAAAATTTCTTTTGTAGCGTAGGTCGTGAGAATATTGACCTGCTGAATATTTAAATATGCCACACCCACTACCAATTATCAACCAATCAGATTACTTGGTGCAAATTATTGCAACAAATTCACAATCTGAATGGCAAACAATGTAGATCCTGATCAGATGGCTTCTTCAAGCCATCTGATGTGGATCTTCATTGTTTGGAAAATTAGGCATATCCGGGCTCAGCGGGACAAGGGTTAACATAAGGCGACATCAAGCCGCCCTTCTGCATGCACTACGTTCGTCAGGGTACTCGGTAGGAAAACCGTTACGTCATCTTAGGGTGAGATAAAAACAAACAAACATTTTGATTTATTTATTTACTAGTTGCTGGAAATGAATTATTTGGCTTTTATTTCTCTTTCACAGTGCAGTAAATCCAAGATGGCATTTCAGGGAGGGCAAGCGCTAGAAAGTGATATGATTTTGTAAAATAATTGCCCCTGCACTGTCCAGTCGAAAGTGTACAAGTTTCGTGTAGCCTGGGTTCAACTTGTATAAACCAGTGCAATGACTGGTTATACAGTACTGTTTGTTTGTTTGAAATGAGGTTTAACGTCCCCGTCAACACTATTTAGGTCATTTTGGAGACGTTGCTTTCAGTTTAGTGGGGCTTTTATCCGACATTGAGAAAAAAATGACATCTCAAGAATGTTCGTATAGGTAAGGGGTGACAACAGAGGTGTATTGTATGTAGAATTGTGTTTTGCTATAAGCATTGAGGTTAGTATGTATGTTCATTGCATACATCTCTTCCCTCAACCAGAGTGAACTTTTGGACGGAAAAGTCATGACACGGTGCCTTTTTCGGATCTTGATTAAGTACCAAAAGAATATTTTTATTTTATGACTTAATTCATTTTACTTACGAGTATATGATGTTAATCTATAATCGAAATGAGTATTTATTTAAGTCGCCCCATGTAAAAATGATACTCGTTTTAGGCGAACAGAGGCGGAATAGGTGAGACTACGTTGTCTCGCCTTGCACGAGGTAACCACGTGCAGAGACCAGACACGAAGCTCTAAACAAATAGCCAATAGTTGTACCAGCTGTGTTTCGGTGTATGCGTAGTCGAGGTTGCAGTATTCGGACAGCTCGCAAGCTCGTTTTCCAGCAGACTGGCTCATTATATGACTTTTCGACATTTATATAATTCGTCGGAAACAACTGATGATGGGAGAAATGCCGTTAAATCTACACTACCATCATTACATTGATGTTTAGCACCTGTTAGAAACTCCTGACAAATTACTTTCGTTTCCAATAAAACGCATACGAGGGGAAAGTGTGCATAGAATTTTTGTACTAATATTTAGAAACTACCCAGCAGGCACACCTTGCTAGGGCAACGTCAAATCAACGTCGGTGCAACGTCATGATAACTTAATGACGTCAAATCAACGTCGGTGCAACGTCATTTAGTTGTTGTATATGATGTCATTACGTTGTGATAAGTGATGAACGTGCTGAGCGGGTCGTTTCCAACCCTCGGGATGACCGTGCTGAGCGGAACCGAGGCTATGCCGAGGTTCTGCTCAGCACGATCTTTCCGAGGATTGGAAGTGCGCCCATTTACAACAGAACCCCAGATAAGATTCCTTTACTTGCACCAACACCACCGAACATTTTTATTTTACTTTATTTAACATTTTATTTTTCGCGCACTATACTTGTGTAGTTTGCCTAGGTAAGAACACCATGTTTCTATCCCAGGCTAAAACCACGGATTTCCTTACATGGAGTTTCCATTACACATTATATATAGGGAAAGAATTTGCTCCCAGTAACCGCTGCACAACCCCTATTTCACAGAAAAGATTATTTTTTATAGATTTTCCACGTTGTGTGTAATAATATTTTTGTCCGGGCTTCGCCACTTGGGCCCTAATACTCATACTCTTGTATAAGCGGAGATTTAACAAGCAGACAACGGGCGTCCGTGGCCTAAGGGATAAGAGCGCTGGCTCTTACCGCTGGGGTTCGCACCTCTCTCGACGCCAAGTTCAGCAGTTTTTTTCTCCAGGTACTCCGAGTTTCGCCCACCTTTGACCAACGATCGGCTCGAAATAAGGGTAATGATTTTGAAAGGGTCGTGATACCAAAAAAAAAAAAAAAAAAAAAAAAAAAACAAGAGGCCCATGGGCCACTACGCTCACCAGAGGTCATGTAGTTTACACCATATACAGGCAAAGTGTCCATCTTGGTCATGTGACAACAATACCACGAATAATGTTCAATTGCCTCATCCCCATAAAGGCTTTTAATGTAATTTGGTTTCAATCATCACAGCCCTTTTACTGGAGAAGAAGATAAAAATACTGAATCTGAGCTATCCAAGACAAAGGTCAGTAATGACCTTGACCTTTGGAATTGATTAACTTCCATTCATCTGATTGTATATAATATTAATGATGGATCCGGCTGCCATGCAATCAGTAAAATCCACTGTGCTGCTCTTTTTCGATACAAATGTCTAAGTGACCAAATTTGACCTTGACTTAAAACAGGTCAAGGTCAGCTAAAGGTCATCAGTTGAATAAATTTGGTAGGGCCTGAGTCCCCAAGGCTACATTCCAAATTTCAAGATCATCAACCATTCGGCTTTTGAGAAGAAGATATTCAAAGATATTTAACCATATATGGGCATGGTGGCCATATTGGTCATGTTACCCAGTCCTCACAAACAATCGATGAGGCGGTTCCAACGAGTACCCACAACCTTTGTCTAGGAGTAGAAAAAAGAAATACATCAAAATTTTTCATTTAAAATTTACAATTTATTTGTACAGGCGTGTTTTCGTAATGGCGTACATTCAGGGGTGGGGGGGGGGAGGGGGGGGGGGGGGGGGGTAGGGAGGGTAGGGGGTCGACACTCCGGTGCTGTCAGTGCTTTGATTTGGTAATCATGTTGGCGGGAGGTTATCGGTACTTAACTCGAAGTCATTTATGTCAGTTCTTCCTCGACTTTACCGTGGGATAGAATGTCTTTTCTTGCACACCAGACAAGGAAATCCGTGATTTTACCCTGGGATAGAAATTTATGTTCTGATCCTGGTGCTCCGACCCAGGCAACTAATATAAATGCGCTTCAATTCTATTCAACTGCCGGAACTACTTCCGCACTACTTTATTTTGTAAACAATATACATGTGCGAGCTGTCAAAACTAACCGGAGGTGTTGTGCAAGAAAAAGATTCCAATATGGGGTTCTGTTGTAGATGGGCGTTTCCAACCCTCGGGATGACGGTCATCCCTAGGGTTGGAAACGCTCATCTACAACAGAACCCCATATCAGATTCTTATAAGCTTACCCATGCATGGGATGAAAACCGAGAATTTTCACTTGTTTGGTGTGCACTGGTTGAATATGACGTACGCCGTCGTTAAGTTTGACGTCGTTAAACCATTAACTCACGTTACCTTTATATGTCACTTCAACGACTCGAGTACCATGTTTAGAGCAATGTTCACCTAAAGGATATGCAAAACACTGACTGAACACGTCGTCGTTAAGTTTGGCGTCTCTGTACGCACAGTGACGTCAAAAACACCGCATAATTGCCATCAAAATATGACAGACGTCAACAATCGATGTGACTGCATTATAAAAAAAATCTACTCTCAGAAATTAAAGGTATGCAAGGAAAAAAAGTACATCACGAAAAAATCCGCCCCCGCCCATAGGGGCTTGAAGAAATATATGGGCTGCACGATGCTTCCACGCAGAGCTGAATCCGGCCCGCACACTAGTACTGGTAAACCGCTTAGAGGATCTAAGCCTGTCCAGGAACCGCGGTGAGAGCCGGACCGTCCATGCTAATATACCCTATTGGTTTCATTCGGCGACAGGGCTTGAGATGTCATTTCATCTCAATGTCGGGTAAAAGTCCCACAAAATTGGAAGCAACGTCTCCAAAATGACCTTTACAGTGTTGACGTGGACGTTAAACCTCAAACCAAACAAAACAAAACATCACGAAAACATATCTATATAATTTTGACCCCCTCTAACCCCACTTTTATATAGTAAAACTGGGGTTTAAAGGGGTAAACCTTATTTTTCTTATTCCTGCTTTAAAATATAGATTGTGGGTACTCGTTAGAACCGCCTCGATGAGACGGTTCTAACGAGTGCCCACAATCTATATTTTGAGCAGAAATAAGAAAAATATTGCATTTTTTCATCTTAAAATTTTCATTTTTTCGGCGATAAATGTGTCAATGTATTTGTATAGGCGTGTTTTCGTATTGATAACATGGACGTGCGGGCTAGATAGAAAAATCCATACCTCGGGATCGTTGTTCGGCATCGTGATGCCAGACAGTGACCACCGGGACGGATTTTTCTACATCTTTATATCATGTATATTCCTGCATATCACTCTGCCATCGTACTGCTTTGTCTATGTTTATCATGCTAACACGAATCTTGACAGAGGAACTAAACAGTTTACAAGCATCGGCGCATTCTGTCTGTAGTATTTTCCTTGTGTAGAGACGTTTTGTTGCCAAAACATAACAAAATAACATAACACAATGTTTTATATAGGATGCATCCATTGTTTTTGTCCTTTTCGACATAGACATGGACGCACAAATGAAATATAAGCACGTTAAATATAACAGTACACATTCATTATGCACCATCTCATCAAATTGCAATTATGGAACGTGATAGCTCAGTGGTTAGTGCACTTGCCTCTGATGCTAGAGATCCAGGGTTCGATACCCGGCAGCGGCGATACAATTTCGGTGTCCGAACACGTTCCATTGGCATCATTTGCAGGGATGAATGTCATAAAGTGCACCGTCCTTCGGATCGGGACGTTAACTTGAGGCCCCCTGTGCAGGGAGATCCATCCTCTGTGCGGGTTAAAGAACCCTACTACTGTGTAGGCTTTCATCCTGCAAAACTGGAGTGTATGTAATATACACCTGCGAGTAATGGCCAAATGTGACCGATCGCAGTATTAGTAGGAAGAAATTAAGAAAATTTAAAATTTATTGCAATAAATGAAAATATGCCTTTGCACTGACGAAGACCACCTCGGACTGCGCCCAATTTATCCAAAAGGACAGTTTTCAAGAGATTGTCCTGAACTCCTAGGGAATAACCTGCCCTGGAACAGTTGATAATTTGATAGAGCAGGTCTACAGTGTTACTTGTATGCAGAAATGAATACCTGTATGCCATGTTGATTTGCCCCCCCCCCCTCCCCACCACCCCCACAAAAAATGCTACTCTAGGCACGCACCAGGTTTTTGTGTTTGTTACGAGATGGAATAGGAAACCTCTCTGGTGCTTATGCACATCTAAATTATTTTAGTAGATATATGGTAGGGCGGTGCGAGTGAAATATTTTAGGTGAAATATGGTACGCAAACTGTGCTGCTCCATGAACAAGTCATGCACATATCATACGATGTATGCATGAGTGGTTTATAGAGAGCTGTTTTTACAATACAGGGGGCCGCTATAAGGCCGAGTCCTATAGAATTTGCCTAAAAATCGCCAACCGCCAAATTGTGCCATATATGATTTTTATTCCCGTCACGTGTTGTGTGGGTGTTCGTTTTGACAGGAGTCATGTCATTGATTATAGGGTCGTTTCATCAATTTTTCCTATGGGAAATATACTATTTGAACGCAAATCCATTATCTACTCGATTTTTGCTATCTGGCTTTGTTTGTGGCCGGTATCTCCACCTCGCCACGAATTGAGCAAGGTAATATGAGTAGGCATGATTTTCTGGTAGTATTCATAGATATATAAACCCTGAGAAAAACGAACACTTTAGCAGCAGGTCAAGTTGTAACGTATACCTACAACATCGTGTCGGGAAGTAGAAAGTATATTGAAAGGTATGTTAAATCTATGTTTAGTATTATTTTTGTATGAACATGCTTGTAGGTTTTGGAGGGGTTTACTTCTAGTATACCCCAACTTTCTGAAGCCTATTCTGAATTCACTGTTGTGGCCTGTAGTGATTAGGCTACTAGCTTTGCCAGCTAGACGTCGCAGGATTGATCCCAGGCTTCTCCAGTAGTAGAATGAGTCTTTCTAAGTGAGGTCCTGTCTCATGCTGACCCTAGATGTTGGTGAGACGTAAAGTTTGGACACCCGCTCATTCTAGATTCATTTAGGCTTTTAGACCCCTTTTGTAGAATGTAATTAATAAACGCCGGGTCACTTGTTTGATCCATGACTTTTGACTAGCTGTGGTTAGAAAACCGTGGTTCCGTCCCAATATGATATTAGGTGTAGAGGGGACGTAAACTTAAGACGGGTTTAACCATATCTTCATCATCAGGGCAAACTCTTACAAGAGCCTGTTGGGTTATCCGTGATGATGAACCGTAATGAATTTTATTTTACAAGCATGTTCACGTTGATTAGAAATAATTTTGTTCAAGAAGAATTACGAGTTCATTTTGTAATGATGCCGTTTTTGTCTGATAACTCAGTTTGTGCATGTATGTACATATAAAAACGTGATGATGATAAGTGGGAGTATTTGGTCGCCACACGTCATAACGGCCTGAGCGGCGGGGATGACGTCAGCTGCGTCATCGGCGTCGCGAGGACGGTTGTGACGGGGTGCCTACCAAATACAGAGAGAATTTACGGCAAACAGTGTTGGCCCTTATGAGACACTAACAAATGTTGTGGATTATAGATGAAAATCTTCTGTTGTAGTTTCTATCTGTTATTTATGTATTGAATTTGTGAATAGCTATATTTGTGAGCCGTGTCGCGGAGAAGGATATGAAATAGAGATTGTTATGTTTCCTGTAATTGGCAGCTGACCAGGTAGCGCAAAGGCGTGGTCTGTTCAATTGCCTCTTACTTGTGATAATGTAGTGAGCACAAATTTGATGAGTATTATGCTCAGTAGTAGTGAGCATTAATTGATTTCTGTAGCGCTCAGTAAGGAAACATGAACTTTGAGTATTTTTGTGTCAAGCGCTGGGTGCTGATAATTTGATGCACAGTCAAGTTGAGTTCTGCTGTACGATTATTTGTCGCATGCACTAATCAGCCTGTATGTCTGGTCGGCGCATGCGCAATAACGGTATATGCATGAACATATTCTTACTTCTCCGGGAGGGGGATCATGATATAGCATGTATGTTTTGTGACTCGTTTCTAGTCCAGTTATCGTAATTTGCAGGCACAACAATGTGTGACCTGCTGCTCCCTGCTTCAAAGCAGCAGGTACTGGTACGACGCTAGGCGTTAGGGTCCAGCAAGGGCGGACAGACCGCCGTAATCAGCGTAGACCAGAATCAGAATCATTGTTCATTGTCAACAAATGTGAGACCATAAAAGAGGTCAACTAACCTGCAGGATATTCGGACGATCGCTAAACCTGTGATCGGCAACCTGTGATCGGCAACTATGTCGATAGACTAGTGTGCAGTTTGCACTAGTTCGCGAGAGGAAGTTTCACGCGAGAGGGGGATTCACCCTAAGTTATAAACTGGCCAGTCGCTTCTTGTGTTGTTTCTTTTTTTTTTGTTTTTGTTGTTGTTTTTGTTGTTTGCTTCTGTAGGTATTCACGTCACCCGTTCAGAGCACAGAACATTGTTTTGCCTTCGGAGCGGACGTCGTGAGTTGGCTACAGAAGCAACAAATTGTGATGTTTTGTGTTTAGTAAGTGTTGTATGTAGATACTGTAAATAATTAATGTCATCCATCTAACATCTTTCATGTGCCTTACCCCACAGCTGCCCGTACACCTGTCAGAGATCACGCTCGGTTGTCTTGTCAGCATGGAGGTTTGCGGGACGCCGTAAACCCACATGTAACATTTGGTGTCAGAAGTGGGATTTGATCTCTGGCTGGTGTTCCCGGCTGTGGAACAGCACATTGATACTCTGAATCATCAACTTTAAAAAAAAAGAGAAGAAAATGCATTGACAGCCACATTTAGAAATTAACTTTAATCTTCCTTCCTGCGTTGATGAAGTGCGAAACCCATGTATTCAACTGAATGGATACTGACAAGTCGATAATTTCTGAGCAGGAATGCAAGGCAAACCCCACTTTTTCTTGGTAACGAAAAATTTAAGTAGACCCCACTTAATTGTGTTACCTGACATTCTAATAAGTTAAACTGGAGTTACTAATTGATCTTACCCACACATGGTTCTGACGTAGTGACGTTAACAAGTTACTGACGTTGACATAACGGTAGCGTTAATATTTACGCTGTGGCTTGAGGTTAGGTATGACGTAATAGAAACATTAATGGTGACTTGTTGTGATCGGAGTTTTGTAATGTGATAAAACTTCGGATTGTAGCATTTTACTGTAAACGTCGTCAGTTTATGACGTCATATTAGACTACCAGTGCGCAACGTCATACTTTGCTGAAAGCATTTGACATTTCAAATCGCGTGTGCTTTAATAACTAACGTTTTAGTTAGATTAACGCGTATAACACATATCTTAACGTTTTAGTTAAGCCCATTCAATCATCACTGATCATAACTGATCAGTTTATAGTGGTTTTGATAGTAACGTGAGATTTACGTTATCAATAATGGAGCGTTTAATGCAAATGGGAAAGGACTTAGGTTATGAGGGGAAGGAGTTACAAGGTTTTGTTAAAGAGCAGCAAGATATTGAGCGGGCAGAAAGGCAAGAGCAAAGGGATTTAGAAAGGTTAAGGTCTGAGGAAAAGGAAAAGGAAAGGGTACATGAACTAGCTAAGTTAGAGGAAAAGGAAAAGGAAAAGGAAAAGGAAAGGGCACATGAACTAGCTATGTTGAATGTTTATAAGGAACTTGAAATGGCACGCATTAAGACTGAAAGGGAGGCAAAAGAGATTAGTGAGGCCCATTTAGAACAAATAAAACATGGGTTTGAGCTACAGCACCAAGAATTAAGGAATCAGTTAGAAATGCAGAGAGCGAAGCTCGAGCTAGAATTGGAAAAGCAAAAAGCTGAGAAGGTGGATCATGCCCGGGATCCTAAGTTACCTTATTTTGAAGAGGGTAAAGATAAAATGGATAGTTATTTATCTAGGTTTGAGAAATATGCTACGGCCAATAAATGGGATAAGAGTGTTTGGGTCGCGTATTTAAGTGCATTGCTCAAAGGGCGCGCACTTGATGTATATGACCGGTTGTCAAATGAGGATGCGGCGGATTATGAAAAGTTAAAGGACGCTTTATTAAAGAATTTTGACATGACAGAGCGCGGATTTAGGAAGCAGTTTCGTTATAGTAGGCCCGAGAAATCAGAAACGTTCATACAGTTCAGTAGTAGACTGAGAAGTTATTTAGAAAAAATGGCTTTATATGGCAAAGATAGAAAAATCTTTTCCGGCTGTCTGTGATTTCATGGCAAGGGATCAGTTCCTGGAGTCATGTAATAGAGAACTGTATGTACATCTGAAGCCAAAACAGTTTGGTAATTTAGATGAAATGGCTAGGGAGGCAGATTTGTTTGCAGAAGCGCGCGGGGGCGTATATAGTTGCATTAATAAGGGGCAATGCGATAATAGAGGCGCAGCGCAGGGTAAACAGGACAAAGTTGACTCCAACAAACCGAGTGGTAGACCGGATATCAAGTGTAGCATATGCGGTAAGGGGCATTTAACAATTAAATGTTTTAAGAACCCCGACAGGAAACAATTGTATAGCGCAGAGGTAGGAGCAACTGGAGTTGGGGATAGCGGTGTTAAGGAAAATTTTAACACGCGCGTAGAGACTCAAGGTTCTCAGGTTAAGAATGAGAATACGCAGAATGTAGGTCGTGGTTATACACGTGGTCGTGGTAATTTTAGAGGGTCTTTTCGCGGACGCGGTAAAAATAATAGCACACCACGTGGCGCAGCACACCAAGTTAGTTTTTGTCAGACGGAAGTAACTAGGAAAGGTGATGAGATTGGAAGTATTTTTGAAAATAAGGTTGGTGATCCTTTGATTTCGGATAGGGAGGAGTGTAGTAAGGAAACTAGGGAAGGTGTCTGTTACTTCTTAAAGGCAAGGTTACCGACGGCACAAGGATTGGTTAATAATAAAAAGGTGGTTGTATTAAGAGATACTGGGTGTACAGGCTGTGTCGTTCGGAGAAGTTTGGTTTCGGATAGTCAGTTAATAGGGAAAGAATCAAATGTTACGTTGATTGATGAATCCACACAAAGGTATCCTTTGGCAATGATTGACATTGATTGTCCTTTTTTCACTGGGAAAACTGAAGCTTTGTGTATGGATGATACGTTGTACGATTTGGTTATCGGTAACATTGATGGATCAAAACTTCCTGATATGTCTCATTTCTCAGCTGCGGCTGTAACTAGGTCTCAAACTAGGCAGGATGAGAAGCCTTACAGAAAACTTAAGGTTCCCGATCAGATCATTAACGATGACAAGGAGGCTTTCAAGCAAGCTCAGGTTGACGATCCAACTTTGGAAAACATCAGGAAAAGGGTTGTATCTGGGAACAAGACGGTGAGTCGTGGTTTAAACCGAGGTGAAACTAGGTTTATTGAGAAAAAGGGTTTGGCATATAGGGAGTTCACCAAGGGTAACAAAGACTCTTTCCAACTTGTGGTCCCTCAAAGTTTCCGAGGAAAGGTGTTGAAACTGGCTCATGAAACGCTTATGTCTGGACATATGGGTATTAGGAAGACATTGGATAGAGTTGTAACTGAGTTTTACTGGCCCGGTATTTGCGGTGATGTCGCTAGATTTTGTAAATCTTGTGATATTTGTCAGAGAACTATTCAGAAAGGTCGGGTCACTAAAGTACCTCTAGGAAAAATGCCATTGATTGATACGCCATTTAAGAGGGTGGCAGTGGACATAGTTGGTCCAATTGAGCCTCGATCTGATAGGAAATCTCGGTATATTTTAACCATGATAGATTATGCGACAAGGTATCCAGAGGCGATAGCTTTACCGAGTATTGAGACGGAACGTGTCGCGGAAGCGCTTATTGAAATGTTTAGTAGGGTTGGCATTCCTGATGAAATGTTGACTGATTGTGGATCACAGTTTACTGCTGAGGTAATGAAGGAAGTCAGCAGACTTCTTTCTCTTCAACAGTTAACGTGTAGTCCGAGACACCCAATTTGCAACGGACTGATAGAGCGTTTCCACGCTACGTTAAAGCAGATGTTACGTCGCATGTGTGCTGAACGTCCAAAAGATTGGGATAAATATCTTCCAGCTTTATTATTTGCGGTAAGGGAAGTCCCACAAGAGTCTTTAGGATACTCCCCTTTTGAGTTGTTATATGGACGTAACGTCAGAGGTCCAATGGCAATATTAAGAGAATTATGGGCTGAAGAGGTACGCGATGAGCAAGTTCTTTCGACGTATCAATACGTTATTGAGCTTAGGGAACGGTAAGAGCAGACATGCAAATTAGCGCGTGATAATTTAAAGAAGGTTCAGATTAAGCAGAAAGCTTATTATGATAAAGGCGCGAGGTCGCGTAAATTTGACGTCGGCGATAAAGTGCTGTTGTTACTACCGACAGACAGTAATAAATTATTGCTTCAATTGAAAGGTCATTATGAAGTGGTTGAGGTAGTGAACAGAATGGATTATAAGATTGACGTCAATGGAAATGTTAACACATATCACGCTAACATACTGAAGCAATATGTGGAACGTCAGAATGTGACGTCACATTGCTTGCTTTCTGTAGAGTCCATTCCGTCAACTGAAAATGATGACGTTGACGAATTCTCATTGGAAGATTGCGCTTTTCCTACTGCAAAGCAACCAGAGACGTTTAAGGACGTCAATATTTCAGAAATGTTAACGCAGGATCAGCGTAAAGAAATAGAGACGTTGATAAAAGAATACCCGGACGTACTGTCCAGTGTACCAGGACGAACTGACCAAATAGAACACGACATAAAGTTGCTGACGTCGGAACCAGTGAGGTCAAAAGGTTATGCAATTCCATATAAAGTACGGGATGTAATGGAAAAAGAAATTCAAGATATGTTAGATTTAGGAGTTATTGAGCCATCAATATCTCCATACTTATCCCCTGTAGTACTTGTACCTGAAAAAGATGGTTCGGTGCGGTTCTGCATTGACTTCCGTAAACTTAATAAAGTGACGGAGTTCGATGCAGAACCAATGCCAAATATGGAGGAGGTTATAAATAGAATGTCGGGGCACAAATACTTTAGCAAATTAGATTTGTCAAAAGGTTATTGGCAGGTAAAAATGACGTCTAAGGCAAAACCCCTAACTGCGTTCGAAACCCCCAAAGGCTTGTTTCAATTCAAAACTATGCCCTTCGGTTTGGTAAACTCAGGAGCAACATTTTGCAGGTTGATGAGAATGATTCTGTCCGAACTTTCTAACGTTGATAGCTTCGTCGATGATATGTGGATCTTTACCGAAACTTGGAAAGACCACTTGACGTCATTACGTGAAGTTTTGGATAGACTTAGGACAGCCAAGTTGACGGCAAAACCTTCCAAGTGTATGATTGGGTATAGCAGTATCGAATGTCTTGTTCACAGTGTAGCTGCTCAGTCAGTAAGACCGCAAGAAGACAAGATACAAGCTATAAAGGATGCTCCTCGACCTTCTACTAAGAGACAAATAAAGTCATTTCTTGGGTTGGCTGGTTTCTACCGCCGTTTCATTCCAAATTTCTCATCTATTGCTTCCCCTTTGACAGATTTAACTAAGAAAAGTAGACCAAACAAGATCACAGACTGGCAGGACCATCATGAAAAGGCTTTCCAGACCCTGAAGAATAGACTCACGTCTAGTCCTATTCTTCGTCTTCCTATCTTTCATGATGGGAATCCGTTCATACTCCGGACGGACGCTTCTGATGTTGGTATAGGAGCCGTTTTGCTCCAAGAATTTGAAGGGGAAGGACGACTTCCCATTGCTTATGCCAGCAAGAAACTCTTGCCTCGTGAGAAAAACTATTCTGTAATAGAGAAGGAATGTTTGGCTATTATCTGGGGTGTTGAGAAATTTCGCAAGTATCTTTACGGAGTAGAATTCCTGCTTGAGACAGACCACAAGCCCTTGTCTTATATGCAAACAGCAAAAGTTCTCAATCCTCGAATTATGCGTTGGGCAATGAAACTACAGCCGTATAGATTTCGGATTGTTGCAATTCGGGGCCAGGAAAATTTGGGGGCAGACTACCTTAGTAGGTAATTCTTCGCACGGTTGTTGTGTAAATAGCTGTCTTGTTTAGATAGGTTCATCCTATTCCATCTCTGTACACAAAGAAAAAACATTTCTGATTGTTTTTTCTCCAAAAGGGGAAACCTTTGTTACGAAATGGAATAGGAAACCTCTCTGTTGCTTATGCACATCTAAATTATTTTAGTAGATATATGGTAGGGCGGTGCGAGTGAAATATTTTAGGTGAAATATGGTACGCAAACTGTGCTGCTCCATGAACAAGTCATGCACATATCATACGATGTATGCATGAGTGGTTTATAGAGAGCTGTTTTTACAATACAGGGGGCCGCTATAAGGCCGAGTCCTATAGAATTTGCCTAAAAATCGCCAACCGCCAAATTGTGCCATATATGATTTTTATTCCCGTCACGTGTTGTGTGGGTGTTCGTTTTGACAGGAGTCATGTCATTGATTATAGGGTCGTTTCATCAATTTTTCCTATGGGAAATATACTATTTGAACGCAAATCCATTATCTACTCGATTTTTGCTATCTGGCTTTGTTTGTGGCCGGTATCTCCACCTCGCCACGAATTGAGCAAGGTAATATGAGTAGGCATGATTTTCTGGTAGTATTCATAGATATATAAACCCTGAGAAAAACGAACACTTTAGCAGCAGGTCAAGTTGTAACGTATACCTACAACATCGTGTCGGGAAGTAGAAAGTATATTGAAAGGTATGTTAAATCTATGTTTAGTATTATTTTTGTATGAACATGCTTGTAGGTTTTGGAGGGGTTTACTTCTAGTATACCCCAACTTTCTGAAGCCTATTCTGAATTCACTGTTGTGGCCTGTAGTGATTAGGCTACTAGCTTTGCCAGCTAGACGTCGCAGGATTGATCCCAGGCTTCTCCAGTAGTAGAATGAGTCTTTCTAAGTGAGGTCCTGTCTCATGCTGACCCTAGATGTTGGTGAGACGTAAAGTTTGGACACCCGCTCATTCTAGATTCATTTAGGCTTTTAGACCCCTTTTGTAGAATGTAATTAATAAACGCCGGGTCACTTGTTTGATCCATGACTTTTGACTAGCTGTGGTTAGAAAACCGTGGTTCCGTCCCAATTTGATATTAGGTGTAGAGGGGACGTAAACTTAAGACGGGTTTAACCATATCTTCATCATCAGGGCAAACTCTTACAAGAGCCTGTTGGGTTATCCGTGATGATGAACCGTAATGAATTTTATTTTACAAGCATGTTCACGTTGATTAGAAATAATTTTGTTCAAGAAGAATTACGAGTTCATTTTGTAATGATGCCGTTTTTGTCTGATAACTCAGTTTATGCATGTATGTACATATAAAGAACGTGATGATGATAAGTGGGAGTATTTGGTCGCCACACGTCATAACGGCCTGAGCGGCGGGGATGATGTCAGCTGCGTCATCGGCGTCGCGAGGACGGTTGTGACGGGGTGCCTACGTGCAAATACGAGAGAATTTACGGCAAACAGTGTTGGCCCTTATGAGACACTAACAAATGTTGTGGATTATAGATGAAAATCTTCTGTTGTAGTTTCTATCTGTTATTTATGTATTGAATTTGTGAATAGCTATATTTGTGAGCCGTGTCGCGGAGAAGGATATGAAATAGAGATTGTTATGTTTCCTGTAATTGGCAGCTGACCAGGTAGCGCAAAGGCGTGGTCTGTTCAATTGCCTCTTACTTGTGATAATGTAGTGAGCACAAATTTGGTGAGTATTATGCTCAGTAGTAGTGAGCATTAATTGATTTCTGTAGTGCTCAGTAAGGAAACATGAACTTTGAGTATTATTGTGTCAAGCGCTGGGTGCTGATAATTTGATGCACAGTCAAGTTGAGTTCTGTTGTACGATTATTTGTCGCATGCACTAATCAGCCTGTATGTCTGGTCGGCGCATGCGCAATAACGGTATATGCATGAACATATTCTTACTTCTCCGGGAGGGGGATCATGATATAGCATGTATGTTTTGTGACTCGTTTCTAGTCCAGTTTTCGTAATTTGCAGGCACAACAATGTGTGACCTGCTGCTCCCTGCTTCATAGCAGCAGGTACTGGTACGACGCTAAGCGTTAGGGTCCAGCAAGGGCGGACAGACCGCCGTAATCAGCGTAGACCAGAATCAGAATCATTGTTCATTGTCAACAAATGTGAGACCATAAAAGAGGTCAACTAACCTGCAGGATATTCGGAAGATCGCTAAACCTGTGATCGGCAACCTGTGATCGGCAACTATGTCGATAGACTAGTGTGCAGTTTGCACTAGTTCGCGAGAGGAAGTTTCACGCGAGAGGGGGATTCACCCTAAGTTATAAACTGGCCAGTCGCGTCTTGTGTTGTTTCTTTTTTTTGTTTTTGTTGTTGTTTTTGTTGTTTGCTTCTGTAGGTATTCACGTCACCCGTTCCGAGCACAGAACATTGTTTTGCCTTCGGAGCGGACGTCGTGAGTTGGCTACAGAAGCAACAAATCGTGATGTTTTGTGTTTAGTAAGTGTTGTATGTAGATACTGTAAATAATTAATGTCATCCATCTAACATCTTTCTTGTGCCTTACCCCACAGCTGCCCGTACACCTGTCAGAGATCACGCTCGGTTGTCTTGTCAGCATGGGGGTTTGCGGGACGCCGTAAACCCACATGTAACAGTGTTGTTGTGTGTTTGTTTTTTGTTTGCCGGTGTCCGGCACCTGAAAGAAATCCGCATTTACGTCGTTGATAAAAAGGTCAAGAACAGTCTTTGTTTTCAATATTTACAATAACTGACAAGCATAAGATTCTAGTTTTTGCCAAAATGTCCAGCAACAAGTATTTACAGACTGGTTTCTAGCCCTACCCCCAAATATTTACATTTTTGCCTAGCTGTGAAACGCTCCCTTAAGTTATGGGTATATAGCTAACTTGTACAGCTTTTCGGTACAAGCCGACTTATAAAGCGACATGATAGTGTTTGTTTATCACTCTGGTCGCCCTGGTTCGATTCCGGCCAAAGCAGTACCGGCCACAACGTGTCATAATATCACATAGTGTAGCATAACATAAAAACATGATTGCACAGCATTACACAGAAAAGCATAACATAACGTAACGTAACATAATGTAAAGTAACAGAGCACCAACGTTATTTAAACTCAAGACACCCGAGGAAATTACATAAGATGCAAAGCGCACCCCTCCCCCCCCCCCACACACACACACCCATCGAGGCTTGAAGAAATATATCTGGCTTCATGGTGCTTTCGCGCAGAGGTGATACCGACCAAACTTGAATACTGCTAAACCGCTTAGATCTAAGTTTAGCCAGGAAAAGTGATGTGGGTCTGACCGCTCCTTAAACCCTAGTGGTTTCTATATGGCCTGGAATGTCGTTTCATCTTAATGTCGCGTAAAACTCCCACAAAATCGGGAGCAACCTCTCCAAAATGATCTAAATTGTGTTGACAGGAACGTAAAACCTCAACTTAAACTCAAACAAAAAAACCATACATGAGGTGCAATTGTATGTTTGTTTGTTTGTTTGATTTGAGGTTTAACGTCCCCGTCAACACTGTAAAGGACATATTGGAGACGTAGCTTCCAATTTTGTGGGACTCGCAATTGTATGTATTACGCGCCAGTAATACGTGTGGTAATACGACGTTTATGACATGACGTTGTCCACTCAATAACAGCGATGTCATGTGATAAATTCTTTTCTGTTATGTTTGACATAATATATGTCTGTAAGATTATCTAACATAGAAGACGTCTCCTGATAAATGGAACCGTATGATCAATATATGTAACAGTACGTTCAACATAATTATGTAACCGTATGGTCGAAAGATGCATGGGCGATGTACGTTAATGTATGGTCAGCATAGGTGCAAGGACAGTCACCATATGTAACCATGTTGTCAACATAATATGTTTTGTCTGTTTGAAATGAGGTTTAACGTCCCCGTCAACACTATTTAGGTCATTTTGGATACACTGCTTTAAATTTTGTGGGACTTTTACCCGACATTGAGATAAAATGACTTCTCAAGACCTGCCGCCCAATGAAACTGAAAAGATTATATGCATTGGACGGTCTGACTCACAACACTTTGCCTGGGCAGGCTTAGTCAGTCTAAGCTGTTTACCAGTACTCATGTGTGGTCAGTTTCAGTTCTGCGTGTAAGCAACATGCAGCCCAATCTATTTCTCCAAGCCTCAATGGGTGGCGGCGGTCAACATATTATATGTATGTAACCATAACATATGGTCAACATTTGTATGGTCAATATATCTAACTGTATGGTCAACATATATCACAGTATAGTCAACATATGTCAACATATGTTACCATATGGTAAACATATTTATGTAACGTATGGTCAACATACTTAAGATCAATATAGCTTACTTTATGGTCAATATATGTCACAGTATAGTCAACATATGTAATCATATGGTTAAAATATATATGTAACCGAATGCTCACATATGTATGGTCAATGTAATTAACTTTATGGTCAACATATGTCAAAGTATTGTCAACTTATGTAACCGTATGGTCAAAATACATACTTGATACTTAATGGTCAACATACATGATTGATACAGTATGGTCGATGCATGTAAACATATGGTCAACATAGTTAACGGTATATACAATCAACATAGGCAACAATATAGTCAACATAGGTAACCGTATGCTCAACATAGTTGCTTATTTGTTTGATTTGAGGTTTAACCTCCCACTCAACACTACAAAGGTCATTTTTGAGATGCTGCTTCTAAGTTTGTGGTACTTTTACCCTACATTGAGATGAAGTGACAACACAAGCCCTGCAGCCCAATGAAATCCATACGGTTTATATGCATGGACGGACTGACTTTCACCACCTTGCCTGGACAGGCTTAGACCCTCAAAGCGGTTTACCATTACTCATCGGCAGTCGTTTTCAGCTCTGAATGAAAGCAAATTGCAGCCCAGTCTATTTCTCCAAGCTCCGATTGGCGGGGGGGGGGGGGGGGGCGTCAATCGTGTATTTAACAGTGTGGTTAACATATGTAACCGTATGGTCAACATATGTAACAGCAAAGTCAATATATGTAACCGTATGGTCAACATAGGTAACAGTATATTCAGCAAATATAACAGTATGGTCAAAAGTGTAACCGAAAAGTCAATATAGCTAACACTATAACAGTATGGTCAATATTGTAACCGTATAGTCAATATAGCTAACACTAACAGTATGGTCAATATTGTAACCGTATAGTTAAAAGCGGAAACAGTATATTCAGCAAATATAACAGTATGGTCAATATTGTAACCGTATGGTCAACATAGGTATCAGTATATGCAACAAATATAACAGTATGGTCAACATTGAAACCGTATGGTAAACATAGGTAACAGTATATTCAACAAATGTAACAGTATGGTCAACATTGCAACCGTACGGTAAACGTAAGTAACAGTTTATTCAACAAATGTAATAGTATGGTCAATATTGTAGCCGTATAGTCAACATAGGTAACAGTATATTCAGCAAAGATAACAGTATGGTCAATTTTGTAACCGTATGGTCAAAAAAGGTAACAGTATATTCAGCAAATAAAACAGTATGGTCAATATTGTAACCGTATGGTCAAAAAGGTAACAGTATATTCTGCAAATATAACAGTATGCTTAACATTGTAACCGTATGGTAAACATAGGTAACAGTATATTCAACAAATATAACAGTATGGCCAATATTGTAACCGTATGGTCAGAAAAGGTAACAGTATATTCAGCAAATATAAGAATATGGTCAATATTGTAACCGTATGGTCAAAAAGGTAACAGTATATTCAGCAAATGTAACAGAATGGTTAATATTGTAACCGTACGATCAAAAAGGTAACAGTATATTCAACAAATATAACAATATGGTCAATATGGTAACCATATCGTCAAAACAGGTAACAGTATATTCAGCAAACATAACAGTATGGTCAATACTATAACCGTATGGTCAAAACGGTAACAGTATATTGAGCACATATAACAGTATGCTCAACATTGTAACCGTATGGTAATCATAGGTAGCAAGAAATGTTACAATTTAGTCAACATATGTAATCGTATTGCCAACTATTACGTAACAACAAAACAAAGGTTTCATAATAAACAGTATGTTTCCTAAAGCAGCTACAACAGACACCGGATGTCTTTTTGCACCATTTCCATTGCTGGAGAGTGTGCTTGATGATATATTTGGATTACATAACGATAACAGACCCGTGTGCTACACTGGTGTCATTCACATATAAAGATCTAGCTATTTTCTGACATTTTTATATGTTTTCATTTAACATACATGTACGTCTGACATAGATTGTTTGTTCATTTGACTGGAGGTTTAACGTCCCCGTCATCATAATATAGGTCATCTAAAGAGAAAACTGGAGTTTATAAGGGTATACATTATTGTCTTTATTTTGGCCTGTCAATGTAGCTTATGGGTATTCGTTAGAACCACCCCACTGAGGTGGTTCTAACAAATACAATATGGGCCTCCGCCCATCAGGGCTTGGAGAAATATATTGGGCTTCATGGTGCTTCCACGCAGCGCTGAAACCGACCGCACATGAGTACTGGTAATCTGATTAGAGGTTATAAGCCTACCCAGGAGAAGTGGTGCAAGTCGGACCGCCCATGCATATAAATGAGATGCCATTTCATCTCACTATCGGGCAAAAGTCCCACACAATTGGAAGCAACGTCTCTCATTTAAAGGCATATATTCTTGTAACAGTAGGACGCACCGTGTGTTCATAATTGTTTTATTTCCCCTTGTGATAGACTGTCTGTAGCAGATCAAAGACGGCCCTCAATAGGGTGATTGGTAGTTCTTGTTGAATCCTCTGACTGAGGCACTTAAGGGGAAAATCAATAATGTACACTGTAGTCACCAGCAGTCATCAATAATCAAGAATATACTGTCTTTAACGTATGTTCCTCCATTTCAAGCCGTCTACTGTACATGAGGAGACTTTTATTGTTAAAATATATATGGAGAATGGATACATGTTCAGGGGAGGTAATACCTGCAAAAGTATTTTTGTCTCCCATATCAATAGTTTACAACTCTTAAAGTAAATAAATGAAAAGGGATCAACTCTAAAAGGAAATAATTTGATAAATTCTTTTCTTTGAGAGCTGACCCATTTTTCCGTTGGAGAGAGCTTATAGAAAAGTAAACAGGAAGCTCCTAAAGTTATCTCCCTTTGAAAATTTGAAAAAAAAAAATGGCTGAAAAATCTGCCAGGTGTTCCCATTCCCCTTTAGAACCGAAGGTAATTTGAACGTTCATTAAAAGAAGGAACAACTTTTGGTCACGTGCAAATTTTAAATAAATCCCGCTTGCTTGCTCATTACTACATCGGGGTGAACGCCAGCTGTGCTTGCCCGTGACCCCTTCGAGGCTCACTTTAAACTTTACTTGTCCTTTGACGTTGTTTCTCATTCAATGGACGTTAATAAACAAAGGGTATTTTTTTCTCTGTATGAACACCAAAAGACGTATTTTCACGAGTGGCGAAGTCACGAGTGAGTGAAAATGAAAATACTCCTTTGCGTGTTCATGAGTGAAATAAATTGTGATCTAACACTGAAAAAAAAAAAAAACAAAAAAAAAACATTTTCTGGTTTTTTCATGCTTTAAATTGTATTTTAATGCAATTTCAAAGCGTCAGCGTTTCAATATCGCGTCGATGTAGAGGTGTTCAGCGGGTTTACAGGGTATAATATATGGTTTAACCTGGAAAATAGCTTGGTATAGCACGCTATGAAACAGCGCATTTTGTTTAGATGTTACAGTCCACCGTTTATTAGCATGCTTTTCTTTTACAAAGATATGTACAGTGTGTTTTTCCATGTGCAGCTCTGACGTTCAAATAAGACCAAAATATGCAGATAAAAGACGCTGATAAGGCTGAGAAGAAGCCGTCTGATCTGGGTCTGCACTGATTGTTTAGATCTGCATGCCCCAAATCATATGATCATTTCAGTAGAGGAGAAAAGATCATTTAAATGTCCAACCAGAAGTAACCCATTCTGTGCGGGCCTTTGTGGCCTAATGGGTAAGAGCGCTGACTCACTAAGTCTTTCAATGCTGCGGTTCAAGCCTTCCTCGAACCATAATGTGAGACGCAAAGTTCAGCAATGGAAGGACAGGGTACTCCGTTTTTTGTTTTGTTTGTTTGATTTGAGGTTTAACGTCCCCGTCAACACTGTAAAGGTCATTTTGGAGACGTTGCTTCCATTTTGTAGGACTTTTACCCGACATTGAGATGAAATGACATCTGAAGCCCTGTCGGCCAATGAAACCAATAAGGTTTATTAGCATGGACGGTCCGCCTCGCATCGCGGTTCCTGGACAGGCTTAGATCCTCCAAGCGGTTTACCAGTACTAGTGTGCGGGCTGGATTAAGCTCTGCGTGGAAGCATCATGCAGCCCATATATTTCTTCAAGCCCCTATGGGCGGGGGCGATGGGTACTCCGTTTTCGCTCACAGGGTGGAAATAAGTCAAACAATCTTGAAAGGGCCGTGAAATCGAAAAAAAACACAAATGTACTGGAGTAAAAGAAAGAAAGAAAGAAAAAAAAAGAAATCACGAAATCCATGGATTGGTGAAATACGCAAAAAGATACTGGTTTAGATTATGCATTTAAACGCATTTCGTCCGAAATCGATGACGTCACAGCCATGCTGCAGGATGCTCATTAAAAGTGCACTTAGGATTTCGTATAAACGCAATGCACATTTTGGAAAGGAAACCGGGAAAAATATATTGGAGTCATACGGACAGCAACTTACATAGCACACATATAACTTTTAGAAGCAGGCCAATCTCTGCAAAACTGCGTTTATATTAAAATGAGCTACGTCGTGGCAAAGCCTGTTTCCACCAAAGTCTTGCGAATAGCAAAGGTCCAGATCAGCCTGCGCATCTGGACCTTTGAATTCGCTGATTTGATTGGACAATACCTCTAGTGTATTTATCAAAAGTTGGTCTGTGTAGCCGAGCAGATTGGTTTCTGACTTACCAAGTCGCAAACCTGGAAGACAAGTTTTCTGGTGGTCTGGCGCAAATGATGCGGAACGCGTTCCGGCATACTGCAGATTATAATTACTCTGTCTGAATAGCATATTTTCAATCAAAAACCTAGTTCTATAAAAAGCTTATGTTCTGTTTATAAGAACTGCAATTTTTTAAGAACAGTCTCCTTGTCTTGTCTGCAAACCATCTTTTATGATCAAAAACCTACTTCACAGAAAAAAATCTGCTTATAGGAACTTCATTTTTGTAAGAGCAGTCTGCAATCCATCTTCCCAATCAAAACTATTATTTTGTGCTTGCAAGAACTTCACTTTTATTTGGCCAGTTGTTCAGAACTGACGATGTCGTAAGTTAAGGTATTGTTAATCTTTTATACATGTAATTATACTGATATTTTTGTTGGAAAAATGTGAGTAGCTTTTTGGCTACTCCCATTTTCCAGCAAATATATTATAGTAATCGATACTTGCTAGAACGGTGAAAAACTGGAGCTAGAACGGTGAACAACTGACAAACTGGAGCTAGAACGGTGAAAAACTGATAAGCTCGCTAAGCAAACAGTCTATTGGCCAACTTGATTCTGATCTAGACACAAGTTGTTCAAAGCATTGTTAGCTTGACGAACACGTTTGTGGTAAAATTGTTAACTGTTCTAGTAAGCACATGTAGATTGATACTCAGTCCCATATTAAAATACCTAGATGTTTCCTCTTTAATAGCAGCGGAAAATGTCCTACCTCAAGCCAAAGTAAAACAGAAAATAAACAAGACTGGAAAGGAGACAGAAAAAAAGAAAATAAATGTAGAAAACTTGTACAAGTCTAGAACAAAATCTAATATAGTGTTGTTTTTAACAAAAAAATGAGAGCAGTTTTTTATTATTTGCAGAAGCTGCACACATTTGCTTTTCAGCAAGAGTGTAAGCAATTTGCCATATTAAATGATCAAAGTTTTAGCAATACTTAAACTAACGACGTTGAGATGGTCAAAATGTCTTTCCAACTGCCATTCTCACTCTTCTGCTGATTCAAGAAGGACGGTTGTCAGTGCCTTGCGAAATAGTATGCACTGTACTGGTTAACCGCTTATGTATAAGGCAGCCAAGGCAATGTATGGTTAGGTAAACTGGAAAACTCGACATGTCCAAAATAGTGCCAACTAGACCGTTAAACTAAACAGCACAACAAGTGTCATTCTTCAGTCCATGAGGGAGTTCTGCTCTTAGCTACAGATACAAACTTAGGGAGGCATTTAGGGAGGCTAGTCCGTGTAGTGAGCGCCGTGACAACAGAACGGAAGCCAATGATCATGAATCGATACAATCGATCAAAGACAATAGAATGCAAGGATACAATTAGCAATGACACCACAATGAAAACACAACAATCAGAAAGCTAAAAGGACAGAATCGTTTCCCCTAAAATGGCCAAAAGGTTATCCAAAATAATTTTAATTATTTCCAGGACATACATGTAAAGGGCAATTATAACAAACAACAACAGAAAACATCGCCTAGGAACGGTCAACCGAAGAGCGAAGTAAAGTTGTCCACGGTAAAAAGGTCGACAACCAAACACGCAGCCTGTCACATAACATCTATGCTATAATTTTGTTTTGTAATTCGCCGCAATTTTTCCTGAAAAATTATCACTACCTATTATTCCTCTGAATTTATGAAATATATATTACCAATATTTAAAAGACCATCCAAATATTGAGATTTGGAGTTAAACACCTCAATAGCATCGATTTGTTTATTTTAGAAAGGGACAGCAGGACTTCTTTTTCATAACAAAACAGAAACAAATCTGCAACAAGAGGAGCACAGTTTGTACCGATCGGAATACCAACTACTTGTCTATATAATATAGAAGATTTTGTCCAGGAAAAAGGAAAATACTTCGCAAAACTTTTGACATGTACCCTGAAACCAAACCGAAACGAGCCTACAAAATGTAAAATTGATTTAAGCCCAAGTCTCAACCGCCAGTCCCATCATCCCCAGTAAACATTGTTACTAACCGGTCCAAGGCGTTGTTTCTGTTGTGGTTTATTGTGATCGTTGCATGTCTTCACATATGTGTCCTAGAAATATTTCATGCTGGATAGCCATGCGGCCAGTTTAGGGTGTGTGTGTGTTTGGGGGGGGGGGGGGGGGGGGTGGAGATATTGCCCTTGTAATGTTTAAATTATAATGCCGTTGCTTTATATAGTCGAACTTCGATGACTCGAACCCCTTTGGGACCATGGAAATTTGTTCGAGACAGCGGAAGTTCGAGCCACTGTTGCATACTTCCATAACGGGGGTATTTTTGGACTTCTTTTCGGTGTTCTGTAACATAAATGTATGCTGTGTGTACTCATTAGAATCGCCTATGTATCACAGCATACAATTGCAAAATAAAAGTCGAAAATCTCCTTAATTATCCCACACTTTTTCTTTTGCAGAGGAATTCCCTAGAGACTCAAAAACGGTTTCGACTCAGCCATGGTAAACGAGCCATCGGTGTTCGAGCCATCGAAATTCGACTGTAGGTGGGGGTATATTTTGTCCGATGATGTTTAAGTTAACTGTGTCGATTTCTTATTATCGTCTTCCCTTCTGATGTAAGAGTTCTGCATTTTTCGACATTCTTTTGAGGTATGACATGTATAATGTTTGATAGAACAACCGAATCGGAATCCATACTTGAAAGCACAAACCTGGGTCTATAGTACCACTGTAGGAAAACTTTGTTGTATAAACAGTTATTAAACAGTGATAAAAACTACTTCAATCTTTAACCCATTGTATGCTAGTGGACTATTCCATTGCTATACGTTGCGCAAGTACTTTCGCCATATTAGGGGTGTCGAGCCTATTTTTTTTTTTCGTTTTTTTTTCTCTATTTTTTGACGGAAATTTCTGTTAGCAAACAGTGCAAGCCCTGATCAGACGCCGCGTTTTGCGGCGTCTGATCTGGGCCTGCACTGTTTTGCCATACCGCATGCAATGGGTTAAGCTTCTCATAAATTTTATCAGTCGTTGTTAAGAGCTTTATTAATACGTAGATATTATTAACGATCATAATTATGAGAATCTTGTTACAATTTAGGCTCATTTCCTCATTTTCTAGTGTTCTGATGATGTTTTGATAGCCAATTAATACCATTTCATGTAAGGTTCCCGACAGATGGCGAAGCAACAGTATGCTGAACTTCTGTGAAGCAGAAAAAGTATTTGCTGAGGGATCCCCTGTAAATATACATGTAAACAGATTTGTCAACAAATGTATTTGTAACATACCTACGAAAAAAATATCTACTAGCAAGATCAGAATTCCATATCTCACCTTCTTCAAAACGAGGCTGCCTTTGAGTTCCGCCGTTTGCAGAAACGTTTCAGGTCAAGAACCAGAATTATACTTCTGTCGTGGTTCATTGTCTACGCCCATGGCGTAAACAATCTTAATGATGACTTTTGCCCCGGAAGCATTTAAGAAAAGGTCATGACGAGTTGAATGTTATTTTCTATTTGCATGTCATCCGTGTTATTGTTTACGCCTGTGGGTGTAGACTACCTAACGTTTACGTTTGCACCAGAAGCATTAAAAAAGGACAATACCGACTGAATGCTATATTCTATTGCCTGGTCATCATTGTTATTTGTTATAATGATTAAAAACCGGGATTGACCGGAACACTTCCGTAAGCTTATGACACCTTATTCGCATACAAAATAAACATGTTTTCTGGGTTCACATGATATTGACTTCCCTCCGATGATACAGTTCATCTTTCTGTTTGTTTTCACTAAAAAGGCAGATGCATCTGTTCTACTGATTTTTCGTTTCCCTGTACGAGTGGTTGTCATAGTAAAAGATTGTAGTTTTGCTCATGTATGAAACTGGAGTAATTTTTCTTTAATCTTTGGCTATTATACAAGTTTTCGTATTACTGGCACACTTATACATGAAAAGCTTTGTCATTTGACTTTCAAATCCTTTGACTACACATATTAATGTGTGCTAAGCGTAGACTCAAGCTTTTGTAAAAGCTAATACTTGTTTTGTTAGGGCTTGTCGTTTAGTGTGTGTATCGCTTATATTAATTTGTTTTGGATAGCCAATTGGCCATTTTGTGGGAAAGTAACTGTACTTTTGGCTTTTCGCTGGTGATGTTTCCATTAGGGTCTGGTTGTTTCATGATTGTGTTTCTTTCCTTTAGTGTCTCTGATGGGAGCTGACGGTTAATTGTATCGATTCCTCATTGCCTTCACTTCTATTTAGTGACATCCGAAACAACCCTTCAGCCCCACCCGCCCGTCCCCACCAAAGATATAACATTATCTGCAGTACTCCGAACTTTCACTAAAAGAAATGATCGAATCTTGGAGGGAATCCAATCAGCTAACACGACAAAATGGTTGCTCTTTTACAAATGTTTTCCAAAAACTACTATTGTACTATTTGCCTGGTTATTATAAAATCGTACCTCTGCAATAAACAAACAATTTTGCATTGTTTAATGTGCCAAAGACATAATTGGGCAGGACCAGGCAAAACGTGTTTGAGGACATCTAGAGTCTAGTCAAAGACGTCGCTGTACGCTATATGAATGTCTTCTTGCTACAGACAGCTAATGCTGTATTCTGTGTGAATATATGCGCAGTCTGATCAGAGTCGACAGTAAGTGCCCATGTCCGCAGATACCATTTCACATGCTCGGTTCAATCATATTGGCGGTATATCGCAGACAAAATATGTGAATTGTCAGCGCAAACCCTGCCAGCACAAAATAGCGGGAACACGTCACGCCGATAACGATACGACTTTGGAACGTCGTATCGCTATCGGTCCGACGTTGGCCCGGCATTCTTAGCTGGTTGGTATGCATTTCCTTTACAACAGAAGAACCAGAAGGCTTGAACTCACACATTCCGGAATAGAAACTCTTCCGTTTACAGTTCCGCTCAGACGCAATACAAATACTCTGTTGATACGGTTGGGCCTAGAGTGTATAGCTATGCATAAATACCACCCAGAGAGTTCTCAGATCAAACTGTGCATATGTGCATTCTAATCTGAGTCTTCGCTTGGAACAAATGCTATAAGATATATTTCGTATGTCGTGGCTCAATTAATGATCTGGCGGAGCGCTACAAAGAGCACATTAGAGCCCGTGACGATGTTACTTGGTGCAGCAGGTTATTGGCGGCTGGTCCGAGACAGGATCATTGAGTACATAGTACAGAACACATCATGTGCTTTGGTTTATCTGGAATCATGATGCACCGAGCTTACTTCGATGTTCCTTTTCATCTGTTTTCTTTAAGATTATTATATTTGAGTCAGCGCACAGAAAAAAGAAACAAAGAAATTGGTATGTGCGGCAAGCGAAGATTTTGATCAGTCTGCGCATTCGTGCAGTCTGATCAGAGTCTTCACAGCCGCTTGAGTCATCTGTTGTCTTAAAACAGCAATTGACTATTGTGCCATTGTATTGGCTTACATCACGTGAACAAATCCGTGAAATAAAGCCTGACCCCGCCTTAACCCCACTTCATATAGAGAAAACTGAGGTTTACGGGAGTATACATTATTTTACTTATTTCTGCTCCAATACATAGGTTGTGGGTGCTCATTAGAACTGGAACCGCCTCAATGAGGCGGTTCTAACGAGCACCCACAACCTATGTTTTGAGCTTTTATAAGAAAAATGTCTCGGATTTTCACCAGAAAAGTAGCCATTTTGGAGATGTGAAAAATGCACTATGTCGAACGGGCGTACGGAACCCGGGAAGGGACATGATTTTTTTATTTTTATTATGTTGTGCGAACAAGATAATATCTTGAGCGGAGAAGATATTATCTTGTTCGGACAACATATTATCTTGTTCGCACAACATATTATCTAGTGCGAACAAGATATTAAGTTGTGCGAACAAGATATTATCGTGTCCGCACAAGATAATATCTTGTCCGCACTACATAGATCTTGTGGGAACAAGATAATATCTTGTTTGTACAACTTCCCAAGCTCTTTATTGTGCGGACAAGATATTATCTTGTGCAGACAACATAATTTATGTTGTGCGGACAACATATTATCTTGTGCGGACAAGATAATATGTTGTCCGAACAAGATAATATCTTGTCCGCTCAAGATATTATCTTGTTCGCACAACATAATAAAATAAAAAATTATGTCCCTTCCCTACGGAACCCGGGAAGGGACATGATTTTTTATTTTTATTATGTTGTGCGAACAAGATAATATCTTGAGCGGACAAGATATTATCTTGTTCGGACAAGATATTATCTTGTGCGGACAAGATATTATCTTGTGCGGACAAGATATGATCTTGTTCGCACAACATAATATCTTGTTCGCACAAGATGTTATCTTGTTTGCACAACATATTATCTTGTTTGCACAACATAGATCTTGGGAAGTTGTGCGGACAAGATATTATCTTGTGCGGACAAGATATTATCTTGTGCGGACAAGATAATATCTTGAGCGGACAAGATAATATCTTGTGCGCACAAGATCTATGTTGTGCAGACAAGATATTATCTTGTGCGGACAAGATAATATCTTGTTCGCTCAACTTAATATCTTGTGCGGACAAGATAATATCTTGTCTGCACAAGATAATATGTTGTCCGCACAAGATAATATATTGTGCGGACAAGATATTATGTTGTGCGGACAAGATATTATCTTGTCCGCACAAGATAATATCTTGTCCGCACAAGATAATATGTTGTCCGCACAAGATAATATCTTGTCCGCACAAGATATTATCTTGTGCGCATAACTTACAAAATAAAAAAAAATCATGTCCCTTCCCGGGTTCCGTACTTCCCGGGTTCCATACGGGCGAGTTATCATAATGTAGGTTTGCTGAACGTAAATATATATTTTCCTCTCCATTTCCTAGGAAAAGTGTGGTTGAGGAAGATGACCATAACAGTGTTGAATGGTCCGTTAAACTTCAACACGAAATAAAACAAACCTGTTTGTGTTTATCGGCCAATTCTAACCATGTTTGTTTGTTTGGGCCTTATCTTGTACATCTACCTTCAACCCTTATAGGACACATAGAGCGCCCAGCCCATAGGGGTTTTGAGAAATAAATTGGGCTGCATGTTGTTTTCATGCAGAGCTGAAACCGACCGAACGATTCCTGGTTCTACATGCGCAACTCAGTTTAGCATGAAATTTATAATGCTCATAAATATTAAAATACAAATGACAGCGGCAATGTTTGCCCTCAGATCAGCACAGAATGTTATTTGTCCTGCTCATAAATTTTAAAATGCCAAGAATTGTTGGCATTTTAAAAGTTGTTAACAGGACAAATTTCATGCTCAAGTGAGTTGAGCACGAAAAACGTTTTATAACCTCGGGACCTGTGTGGTGGGCGTCGGACCCTAGCAGTTTCTAAGGGCGGTAGGGCTCTGCCTTTTAATGATGGCGTCAATCAATGAACTTATATACAGAGGGCTCTCGTTATAACGACAGTATTTGTTTCCATTGAAAAAATTTCTGTTATAAAAATCCCAATAAGGATTACGTTAGGTGATAAAAGGGCCTTTTCCCTTTAACTGCTTCAGGAAACAAATGTTGCAGACATTTGTTAGAATCCCCTCACCGAGGCGATTACAGTCGAACTTCGATGGCTCGAACCCCTTCGGGACCATAGAAATTTATTCGAAACAGCGGTAGTTCGAGCCACTGTTGCATACTTCCAGAAAACATAACGGGGTATTTTTGGACTTCTTATTTTTGTTGTTCTGTAACATAAATGTATGCTGTGTGTACTCATTAGAATCGCCTCATTGAGGCGATTCTAATGAGTACACACAGCATACATTTGCAAGATAAAAGTCGAAAATCTCCTTAATTATCCAACACTTTTTCTTATGCAGAGGAATTCCCTAGGGACTTAAAAACGCGTTCGACTCAGCCATGGTAAACGAGCCATCGGTGTTCGAGCCATCGAAGTTCGACTGCATAACAAGTACCTGTAACATTTGTTTCTTGGAGTTTTAGATTATAAGAATATTTCATGAGTATGAATTCGATATAGGCTTTTTGAGGGTCACTGATGAGGCCTAGTTAGCCGAAACTAGCTAGTCTGGCCCAGAAAACACGTAGTTTCCAGTTGGTGTTTTCCTTACTCCCAAAGGATAACCCTTTCTAGAACATATTTAACGTCACTACAGCTGGTGTCTGGGAATTTGTGGCGGCCGAAAAAAGTCTCCCTGCCCTACATCATAGTGTTGTTTATATTTTCTTGTCCTTTAGGATAATTGCTTCCATTGCTGAATTTTGAAAATATTTGAGGGTCACTGATGAGGCCTAATTGGCCAAAACTAGCTAGTCTGGCCCACATAACACGGACACTTCATATTTTCCAGTTCTGTGATGTATTCCTTGCTTCCAAAAGATAACCCTTTCTAGAACTTTTTCAACACGATGGATGCCCCCGCGTATCAGAAGTAATGCTTAGCCTTGAGGTTAGGATCCATTCTATTGAATTTGTCATTACGAGTTGTGTCTTTTCAACAATTGTCTAGTTTAAACAGGACTAACTGTTGCTAGAATGTGTCGACAGGGTGGTGTCGGTGAGGGGGTGGGGGGGGGGTTGGCTTTTTATGTGGTTAAACAACAAGTGCTCTGTGGTGTGCTTAGAATCAAGACATGCCACAATAGACGATAAACTCATAAAGCTATAATACACATAAGATTTGCATGGAATTTTCACAAAAATGATGGGTTTTATATCTGCAGTTGACATTAAACAAACAGCAATTCAATTTAAAAAGGACAGGGCTGGATCAGGAGAGGGCAAGGTGGTGACAGGAAAAGGCACGATGCGCGACAGGAGAGGGCAAGAGGGGCGACAGGAGAGGGCAAGATGGTGACAGGAGAGGGCGCAGGAGAGGGTAAGAGGGGTGACAGTAAAGGGCGAGAGGGGTGACGGGATGGGGCAAGAGGGGTGACAGGTGTGAGGACAACAAGGGTGGCAGAAAAGAGCAAGAGGGACAGCAGGGGAGGGCAAGAGGGGCAACAGGAAAGGGAAAGGGGAGACAGGAGAGGACAAGAAGGGTGACAGGAGAGGACAAGAAGGGTGACAGTAGAGGACCGTGGGGCAACAGGAGAGTAAGAAGGGTGACAGAATAGGACAACAGGTGCGGCCGGGGAGGGCAAGAGGGGCGGCTCGAGAGGGCAAGCTGGCGACAGGAGAGGGCCAGAGGGTCGACATCAGGACGATAGGGGCGACAGGAGAGAGCAAGATGGGTGACAGAAGAGGACGACATGGGCGGACGGAAAGAGCAAGAGGGGCGGCATGGTAGGAAAAGAGGGGTGGTAGGAGAGGGCAAGAGGGCTACAGGAGAGGGCAAGAGCGGTGACAGGATATGACGAGAGGGCGACAGAAGAGGACAAGAGGGGTGACAGGAGAGGGCGACAGGGGCGGCAGCAGGAAAGAGCAAGAGGGGCAGCATGGTAGGAAAAGAGGGGTGGTAGGAGAGGGCAAGAGGGCTGCAGGAGAGGGCAAGAGCGGTGACAGGATATGACGAGAGGGGCGACAGAAGAAGGCAAGAAGGGTTTCAGGAGATGACAACAGTGGCGACGGGAAAGAGCAAGAGGGTGGCAGGTGATGGCAAGACGGGCAGCAGGAGACGGTAAGAGGACGACAGTAGAGGGCTACCTGGAACACTGACTTAGTGAAGTTTGTATACGAGTGTGACACATTAAGCAATGAGTGGAAATATTCCTACAGACTTTATGCCAGTTAGTCTATGTAAAAAAAAAAAATACAAAACGCGTTGTTTCCAAGTTTCCGTTCCAAACTGGCTCTACATCTTACTTCCCATTCATACTAGTAATGCTTTTACCATGAAATATTTGCCCTTAATATTCGGACACCACGAAAATATCTCTGAGCAAATAGGAATAGACCCTGACTGCTCCGATAGCTCCTGAAGGGGCAGTCCGCTCAGGATCTTAACTTTTTCCAATGAATAAACGGCTTCGCGGCCAAGACATAATGAATAATTAAGGATATCCTATGGCTTTTGAAAAAGTGTTCGAATTATTAAGACGAAAACGGTATACTACTTAGCTTTGATGTTCTATAATAAGCGTCTACGAGAATATGTTTAGCATTGTCTCAACAAAAGATAAGCTTTTTTTCCAGTCGAATTCAAGGCGTTAACATAATATTGATCAGAATATTACTAACCTAATTGTAGTACCAATTTAGATTATATCTGTAGTAGTAGTAGTACTACGAATACTAGTAGTAGTACTAGTAGAAGAAGTAGTAGTAGTAATGCGTTTAGGGTCTGATATCTTTGAATTAATCTATGATGCAAATTGTTTTGTTTGTGTTGAAGCCCAACGTCCCCGATAACACTATTTAGGTCATTTTGGAAACGTTGCTTCCTATTTTGTGACACTTTTGCCCGATATTGAGATGAAATGACCCCTCAAGCCCTACTGCCTACCCCGACCCGAACAAAAACGGTTTATATGAGGGGACGGTCCAACTTTCACCACTTTGCCCGTGCATGCAGACATTCAAAGCGGTTTACCAGAACTCATGTTCGGTCGTTTTCAGCTCTGCGCAGAAGCACCATGCAGCCCAATCTTTTTCTCCAAGCCCCCATGGGCTAAGGCACACTTATGATGACAATAGCTAAGAACCAGCGCTTCAGCTGAAGTGCACGACCCGCCGGATGCTTTTAGCTTTATGAGTGTTACCATATACAGTAGAACTTCGATGGCTCGAACACCGATGGCTCGTTTACCATGGATGTGTCGAGCCCGTTCTTGAGCCCCTAGATAAATCCTCTACATAAGAAATATTGGGGAATAATTAAGGAGATTTTAGTCTTTTATCTTGCAAATGCATGCTGTGTGTACTCATTAGAATCGCCTCGATGAGGCAATTCTAATGAGTACAAACATCATACATATTCATTATAGAAAACCGAAAAGATGTCTAAAAGTATATCGTTATGCCTCCTGACAGTCACCTCAGTGGCTCGAACTACCCCTGTCTCGAACAGATTATCGAGGTCCCAAAGGTGTTCGAGCCATTGAAGTTCGACTGTATGGGTATGGCGGCCATTTTGGTCATGTGACCTGGACCTAAAGCGGTTCCCCCAATAAATGCGCCTTATCGTAAGGAGCAAAAATATATCTTATACTTTAGTACTGTATTCTGAATCATTTGTAGGATAAAATGCATTCTTACTTTTCCAATACAAAAGCATATGTGTCAAAGTTTGACCTAGGCCCACAGAATGTCAAGGTCAACCCAGGGTCACCATTTTAGCACTTTATGATAGGCCTACGTCCCAGATGCTATTTATCAAGTTTCGTGGAAATCTGCCCAGTGGTTCTGGAGAAGACTATTTTGAAGGGTTTTTACCATATATGGCTTGGCGGCCATTTTGGTCATGTGACCTGTACCCCATGAGCAAATTTTGGTTTTACCCATCCCATTGAGGCTCCATATGAAATTTGGCTTCAATCGGCCCAACGGTTTCCGAGGAGAAGCAGTTCGAAAAATTTCACATTTTTCGCCTCGGCGAGGCTATACTAAATGGAATGTAATATTTGGCAAGTTTATTGGTGATATCTATCAGTATGCCAAAATTATTTAAATATTCCTATCGGTTAAGTCACTATCACCAATTTTCACAAACGGGTGACGGACGGACGGACAGACAGACTGACAGAATGACACGGTGATTTTAGGGCACTCTTAGAAAATCAACCGATTTCAGCCGGTCGCTTTTTCTGCGGGTCGTGCAATGTTGCTAGCTGAAACGGGAAACATTTTTTTTATGTACGGAACATAGTACTCAAACATTTATTGGTCCCAGTCTCGGTGGCATTCACATGGAATGAAATATATCGGACTGCGACCTGATTTCAATTTAACCACTTTCGCACCATCTTTGCATAGCGGGCCTTCGTGGTCTGGCGGATAACAGCGCTGGCTGTCATAAGGTCTCTCATCGCTGTGGTTGGAGACTAGCTTGGATCAAATGTGAGACGTCCAGTTCTTCAATGGAAGGTTAGGTGGCTTTTTCTCCGGGTACTACGGTTTTCGCCCAGCTCTGACCAGCTCGAAATTAGGGAAATTATCTTGAAAGGGCCATCAAACCAAAACCACACACACACAAAATACAGCTTTGCATTTACAGTCGAACTTCAATGGCTCGAACCCCTTTGGGACCTCGAAAATCTGGTCAAGACAGGGGTGATTCGGGCCACTGAAGGTTACTGCCTGAAGGCATAACGAGATACTTTTGGACATCTTTTCAGTGTTCTATAATGATTCTAATGAGTACACTCAGCATACATTTTCAAGATAAAAGATGAAAATCTCCTAAATTATCCCCCACTATTTTTATAAAGAGAATGCCCCTAGGGGCTCAAGAACGGGTTCGACTGGCCATGGTAAACGGGCCATCAGTGTTCGAGCCATCGAAGTTCTACTGTATATACATATGGACATTCAGTAACTCCCGTTTACCACGGTTGTTTAGAACACTTTGGTTAGTCCAAAGGAAAATCACAAACTAAAGAGACCTTTCTTATTTTTTTTTTTATCAAAACGTATGTTGTGTGTACCCATTAGAATCGCCTCGAAGAGGCGAACTTCGAGGCGATTCTTACTAAGTACACACAAAATACCTTCAATTCTAGCTTTATACAAATATGCCCTTGCTTTACTCCAGAATAAGGGCACGGTCTGTCAATAAAAGCCCCAGAATAAAGGCACTGTCTATCAATAAAGGTCCCAGACTAAGGGCACGGTCTATCAATAAAGGCCCCAGAATAAGGGCACGGTCTATCAATAAAGGCCCCAGAATAAAAGCACGGTCTATAAAAAAAAACGCTCCAGAATAAGGGCACGGTCTGTCAATGAAGACCCAAGAATAAGGGCACGGTCTGTCAATGAATGCCAAAGAATAAGGCCACGGTCTGTCAATAAAGGCCCCAAGATAAGCGCACGGTCTGTCAATAAAGGCCCCAGAATAAGGACACGGTCTGTCAGTAAAGGCCCAAGAATAAGGGCACGGTCTGATAATAAAGGCCCAAGAATAAGGGCACGATCTGTCAATAAAGGCCCAAGAATAAAGGTACGGTCGGTCTATAAAGGCCCCAGAATAAGGGCACGGTCTGTCCATAAAGGCCCGAGAATACGAGCATGGTCTGTTAATATATGCCCCAGAATAAGGACACGGTCTATCAATATAGGCCCCAGAATAAGGGCACGGTCTGTCCATAAAGGCCCGAGGATAAGGGCACAGTTTGTCAATAAGGCCCCAGAATAAGGGCACCGTCTGTCAATAAAGGCCCCAGAATATAGACACGGTCTATCAATAAAGGCCCCAGAATGAGGGCACGGTCTATCAATAAAGGCCCCCAGAATAAGGGCACGGTCTATCAATAAAGAGAATGCACCTAGGGGCTCAAGAACGGGTTCGACTGGCCATGGTAAACGGGCCATCAGTGTTCGAGCCATCGAAGTTCTACTGTATATACATATGGACATTCAGTAACTCCCGTTTACCACGGTTGTTTAGAACACTTTGGTGAGTCCAAAGGAAAATCACAAACTAAAGAGATCTTTCTTATTTTTTTTTATCAAAACGTATGTTGTGTGTACCCATTAGAATCGCCTCGAAGAGGCGAACTTCGAGGCGATTCTTACTAAGTACACACAAAATACCTTCAATTCTAGCTTTATACAAATATGCCCTTGCTTTACTCCAGAATAAGGGCACGGTCTGTCAATAAAAGCCCCAGAATAAAGGCACTGTCTATCAATAAAGGTCCCAGACTAAGGGCACGGTCTATCAATAAAGGCCCCAGAATAAGGGCACGGTCTATCAATAAAGGCCCCAGAATAAAAGCACGGTCTATAAAAAAAACGCCCCAGAAAAAGCGCACGGTCTGTCAATGAAGACCCAAGAATAAGGGCACGGTCTGTCAATGAATGCCCCAGAATAAGGCCACGGTCTGTCAATAAAGGCCCCAGAATAAGGACACGGTCTGTCAGTAAAGGCCCAAGAATAAGGGCACGATCTGTCAATAAAGGCCCCAGAATAAAGGTACGGTCGGTCTATAAAGGCCCGAGAATACGAGCATGGTCTGTTAATATATGCCCCAGAGTAAGGACACGGTCTATCAATATAGGCCCCAGAATAAGGGCACGGTCTGTCCATAAAGGCCCGAGGATAAGGGCACAGTTTGTCAATAAGGCCCCAGAATAAGGGCACCGTCTGTCAATAAAGGCCCCAGAATATAGACACGGTCTATCAATAAAGGCCCCAGAATGAGGGCACGGTCTATCAATAAAGGCCCCCAGAATAAGGGCACGGTCTATCAATAAAGGCCCCAGAATTAGGGCACGGTCTATCAATAAAGGCCCCCAGAATAAGGGCACGGTCTATCAATAAAGGCCCCAGAATAAGGGCACGGTCTATCAATAAAGGCCCCCAGAATAAGGGCACGGTCTGTCAATAAAAGCCCCAGAATATGCACACAGTCTGTCAATAAAAGCCCCAGAATAAGGGCACTGTCTGTCAATAAAAGCCCCATAATAAGGGCACGGTCTGTCTATAAAAGCCCAAGAATAAAGGCATGGTCTGTCAAATAAGGCCCCAGAATAAAGGCACGGTCTATCAATAAAGTCCCCTGAATAAGGGCACGGTCTGTCAATAAATGCCTCAGAACAAGGGCACGGTCTGTCAATAAAGGCCCCAGAATAAGGGCACTGTCTGTCAATAAAAGCCCCCGAATAAGGGCACGGTCTGTCAATAAAGGCCCCAGAATAAGGGCACGGTCTATCAATAAAGGCCCCGGAATAAGGGCACGTTTTGTCAATTAAAACCCCAGAATAAGGGCACTGTCTGTCAAAAAAAGGCTCTAGAATAAGTGCACGGTCTGTCAATAAAAGCCCGAGAATAAAGGTACGGTCTGTCAATATAGGCCCGGATTAAGGGCACGGTCTGTCAATAAAGGCCCCAGAATTAAGGCACGTTCTATCAGTATAAGCCACAGAATAAGGGCACGGTCTGTCAATAAAAGCCCAAGAATAAGGGCACGGTCTGTCAATAAAGGCCCCAGAATAAAGGCACGGTCTATCAATAAAGGCCCCAGAATGAGGGCACGGTCTGTCAATAAAAGCCCCAGAATAAGGGCAGGGTCTGTCAATAAAAGCCCTAGAAAGTCGAACTAATAGGAAGTCGGTCAGGTGCAACTATATGCTCCTTATGTCAATTTCGGGCATGTGTTTGAAACCTGATGAGACGCCGCGTTCTGTGGCCTCTCATCTGGGTCTCCACTATTTTCTAAGGCCTATCTGTCTGAATACATTCGGTAAATATGGTATGCTCCATAACAGAAAAGAAGTAAAGCAGCTTCCGTTCCCAGAATTAAACAAGGTGTAGGAAATAACGGATAATTTCTGAAACTTGGTACATGTACCGCATTTCATTTTTTTGCAGAAAATAAGGTAGATGGACCCAAGAGATTGCAGATGCATCAGTTTTACCTGAGCCAAAACGTTTTTCTGCAGCTGATAAGTATTTCTCCAGTTGCGATTTAACGCTTAATCAATTGGGCTTGTAGACAGTTTAGTGAAAGCTCTGTTAGTTTTGGCTGCAACACAGTTGAATTCCAACTAGCTTATCCCGCTACGGGATGAGTTAAAACTAAAATTAACCCGTTCAAGACGATATCTCAGACATACAGCAGGTACTTTACTTGTTTGATTTGAAGTTTAACACCCCCGTCCACACTGTAAATGTCATTTTGGAGAAATTGCATCCAATTTTGTGAGGCTTTTACCCGACATTGAAATGAAATGATATCTCAAGCCCTGCCAACCAATGAAACCAATAGGGTTTATAAACATGGACGGGCCGACTCGCACCGCATTGCCTGGGCAAGCTTAGCGGTTTACCAGTACTCGTGTGCGGGTCGGTTTAAGCTCTGCGTTGAAGCATCATGCAGCCCATCTATTTCTTCAAGCTCCGATAGGCGGGGGCTCACATACAGCAGGTACATGTACAGGTAGAGGGGGAATGTTGTATCAATGTCGGTCTAACATTGGCCCACTGGGCGGTTTTAAAGATTGATGAACAATCCCTTAAACCCCACTTTATAAAGAGAAAACTTGGGTTTACGGGGGATTATTTTTCTTGTTTTTTTTTCTTCAAGACACAGGTTGTGGGTACTCGTTAGAACCGCCTCAATGAGGCGGTTCTAACGAGGACCCACAGCCTATGTTTGCAGTATTTATAAGAAAAATATCACGGATTTTCCGCAGAAAGTAGCCATCTTGGAGATGTGAAAAAATGCACTATGTCGCACGGGTGTGTTTCCAGCTCTGACGCGTTTCCTGCATATAAAACAAAGCATATACATTAAGTTATTAGCCCATTTATTATAGCTGTATGTCTAAACGATTTGGAATTTTAAGCAATTAAGAGATCTGAAAAAAATCAGTCAAGCATTTTCGATACAATTACTAATGTCGCTATAAAACGAATGATGTATCTAGCCATAAATTTTAGTTTGTTTTTAAACGACATCCACAGTGGCAGTTATAGCAAAAATGTCGTAAGGTCAAATTTGTGACACTCGAACTTGTACGTTCATTAGAAAAAATATGAATAATATCGTTTTATTTGCATTCTTTACTGGTGGGATTCATCTCAGCTTGTAAACTCCGATAGCTCGTCTATCCTGGCTGAGTCGAAGCCGTTCTGGAACCCAAGAGAATTCTGCCAATAGCTTCAGACAAATTATCTGAGGGACAATTTAGGAAACTTTCCGTACTTCTATCTTTAGATGTTTAGATCGTATGTTGTATGTTCTCATTAGAATCGCCTCGAGGAGGCGATTCTAATGAGTACATACATCATTCCTTCAGTTGCTAAGAATTGAAAAGGCAAGAAATATTCCCTCAATTAACCTCCTGGCTTGGTGCTTTGAGATACCCACAGTGGTTCGAACTATCCCTGTCTCCAACCTATGTTTATGATCAAAACAGTGGTTTTAATGAGTACACACATCATACCTTCAGTTCACAGGAATAGGAAAGGAATAAATATACCTAAATTGTCCTCTTTCTTTCTTTTCTTTCTTTCTTTCTTTCTTTCTTTCTTCTTTCTTTCTTTCTTTCTTTCTTTCTTTCTTTCTACTGATACTGCGTCGGTCACATTTGACCATTACCGCAGGTGTTCATTACATACACTCCAGGTTTTTGGAGGATGAAGGCACAGTAATCATGTAATTAAGGTAGGGTTCTTTAACCGGCACAGGGGATGGTTCTCCCTGCACAGTTAACGTCCCGATCCGAAGGACGTTGCTTTTTTTTTAGATTCATCCCTGCAAATGATGCCAATAGAGCGTGTTCGGACACAGAAATTTTATCACCGTTGCCGGGGATCGAACCCGGGACCTCTAGCATCAGTGGCAAGTGCACTATCCACTGAGCTATCACGCTCCTACTGGTTTTGTGTTATCATTTACCTTCACTGGTTCGAACTACCCCTGACTTTAACATATTTTTATGCCCAAAATTGATTCTAATGAGTACACACATCATACGTTAAGTTTATAGGAATAAGAAATAAATAAATATACCTAAATTACCCTCCTAGATTGGCGCTATGAGTTACCCTCTGTGCTTCAACCTATTTTCATGGTCAAATATATGTTCGATGCATTGAATTTCGACTGTATATTTACCACGACTAGAAGTCATATGCTCCTGGGCCTTGTATAGGATATTTGGAGCTCAGCCCTCTAAATTCTACAGCTTCCATAGCTACACTGTTTAATAGACTGGCTACAAGTCTGAACATTATTTTTAATGTGTTATATATTTCATGTCCATGGCTAGTCTATTTTCTGAGTGATCTCCAGCTATCTTAGGTCTGTATTATCAGCGACTAGTCTAATGAATGATTTTTTTTCTAATGTATTATATATTTCACACCCATGGCTAGTCTATTTACTGAGTGATCTCCAGTTATCTTAGGTCTGTATTATCGGCTACTAGTCTAACAATTGATTTTTGTGTGTAGTATCTATATTTCATGCCTATGGCTAGGCTATTTGCTGAGTGATCTCCAGTTATCTAAGGTCGGTATTATCAGCTACTAGTCTGAAAATTGAGTTTTATTTCTAAAGTATTATATATATATTAGGTACATGGCTTGTCTATTTACTAAGTGATCTCTGGCTATCTTAGGTCTGTATTGTCAGCTACAAGTCTGATAATTGAGTTTTTTTTTTCTAATGTATTATACAAATATGTATTTCATGTCCATGCTAGTCTATATACTGGGTGGTCTCCAGTTATCTTAGGTCTGTATTATCAGCGACTAGTCTGATAATTGATTTTTTTTCTAATATATTATATATATTTCATGCCCATGGCTAGGCTATTTACTGAGTGATCTCCAGTTATCGTAGGTCTGTATTATCGGCTACTAGTCTAATAATTGAGGTTTTTTTCTGTAGTATCTATATTTCATGCCCATGGCTAGGCTATTTGCTGAGTGATCTCCAGTTATCTTAGGTCGGTATTATCAGCTACTAGTCTGAAAATTGAGTTTTGTTTCTAAAGTATTATATATATTTCATGTCCATGGCTTGTCTATTTACTAAGTGAGCTCCAGCTATCTTAGGTCTGTTTTGTCAGCTACTAGTCTGATAACTGAGTTTTTTTTTCTAATGTTTTATACTAATATGTATTTAATGTCCATTGCTAGTCTATTTACTGGGTGATCTCCAGTTATCTTAGGTCTGTATTACCAGCGACTAGTCTGATAAATGATTTTTTTTCTAATATATTATATATATTTCATGTCCATGGCTAGGCTATTTACAGAGTGATCTCCAGTTATCGTAGGTAGGTATTATCAGCTAATAGTCTGAAAATAGAGTTTTTTTTCTTATGTATTATATATATTTCATGTCCATGGCTAGTCTATTTACTAAGTGACCTCCAACTATATTAGGTCTGTATTGTCAGCTACTTGTCTGATAATTGAGTTTTTTTCTAATGTATTATGAAATTATAGATTTCATGTCCATTGCTAGTCTATTTACTGGGTGATCTCCAGTTATCTTAGGTCTGTATTGTCAGCTACTAGTCTGATAATTGATTTTTTTTTCTAAAGTATTATATATATTTCATGTTCATGGCTTGTCTATTTACTAAGTGATCTCCGGCTATCTTAGGTCCGTATTGTCAGCTACTAGTCTGATAATTGAGTTTTTTTTCTCTAATGTATTATGCAAATATATATTTCATGTCCATTGCTAGTCTATTTACTGGGTGCTCTCCAGTTATCTTAGGTCTGTATTACCAGCGACTAGTCTGATAATTGAGTTTTTTTCTAATATATTATATATATTTCATGCCCATGGCTAGGCCTATTTGCTGGGTGATCTCCAGCTATCTTAGGTAGGTATTATCAGCTAATAGTCTGAAAACTGAGGTTTTTTTCTAATGTATTATATATATTTCATGTCCATGGCTAGTCTATTTACTAAGTGGCCTCCAACTATCTTAGATCTGTATTGTCAGCTACTAGTCTGATAATTGAGTTTTCTTTTCTAATGTATTATAAAATTATAGATTTCATATCCATTGCTCGTCTATTTACTGAGTGATCTCCAGTTGTCTTAGGTCTGTATTATCAGCTACTAGTCTGATAATTGAGTTTTTTTCTAATGTATTATATATATTTCTTGTCCATGGCTATGCTATTTACTGAGTGATCTCCAGCTATCTTAGGTATATATTATCAGCTACTAGTCTGATAATTGACCTTTTTTTTACTTATGTATTATATACAGTGTATATTTCATGTCCATGTCTAGGTTTTTTACTGAGAGATCTCCAGTTATCTTAGGCCTGTATTATCAGCTGCTAGTTTGACACTTGAGGTTGTTTTTATTTTAATATGTTATATATATCTATATATACTTTCCACTTCATGTCCATAGTTAGTCTGGTTACTGAGTGATCTCCAGCTCTGAGATTAGGTCTCTGTCTTATCTTAGAAACTGGTAGCCAACCTAAGCACCAGGTGAAAAGTATTCCTGACAGTTTATGTAAAAAATAAATACTGATGTTTCTTTTTATTACATTTCTAAGTCTTGGGCATGGCTAACTGTTTTATTATATCTTGCAAAGCCTACCACAGGCATTATTCTGATGTACCTATCTTAATCTGGTGCGCATTAATACGCTTTATATAAGTTTTAAATCAGTTTTAAGAGAATATAGATAGGAATTATCAGATCTGACGAACTGTCTTAATGTAGCTGAAAACGCTTTATAGTTTCCACGGGGTTCATGCTGGGGATCGCACTATACATTTGAGATTAGGTACTTCTAAGTAAAGAGGATTCGTTTTATATGAAATTTATTTATCGAATTGAGCGAGTTACACAGACGAATTTCTATGGCTCGAGCACTTCCGAGACCACGCAAATACGTATCCGAAATCCTAAGGGTTATTACATGTAATAGCGAAGAACCAGGACACATAATCAGGATAATACAGTAAAGTTCCTATATTAAGACCACCTTTGGGACTATTCAAAAGTGGTCTTAAAGACCACTTTTGAACAGTCCCAAAGTTGGTATCTTTTAAGGTGGCACTGGGTATAGAACACGCAAAGAAAGAATGAATGAAAACTTCTCAATATGCTTTTATAAGCAGATGTAGTCTGAGTTTAGTTGGTCTTAAGGAGGGTGGGGAGTAATTCGATTTGTCTTTAGATTTTTTTTATTTGCTAATATTTTGTAGGTTGAAGGCTCTGTTTTCTTTTGCCGGTATAAACATATAGGTATACCATGCTTTCGTTCCAGCTTTTTAGCCTTAAAGAGGGGTACTGTTTTCGAAATTACCAAATGTTTCAAGAATTATCCCATTCATTGACAAAGTATCGGTAGTCTTATGACATGAAAGCCGTAACAAAGGCAAGAAGCATAGCCTGAAAGAATCCCCGCCTATGCTGGGATTCGAATCCGGGCCGCTCGGGTGATAGTCCAGTGCTCTTACCGCTGAGCCAAGGAGTCGACTCTTTGGCTTAGCGGTAAGAGCACTGGACTATCACCCGAGCGGCCCGCTTTTGAATCCCACCATAGGCGGGGATTCTTTCAGGCTATGCGTCTTTCCTTTGTTACGGCTTTCATGTCGTAAGAGTAGCGAGTGTGCAAAACAATATTTCACACTTTGTTTAAAGAAAGCACATTGCAGGATAATGTCATGTTTGCGTACTTAGCTAGGGAATACAAACTCTTTCACCGATTTTTGTCAAAACACTTATTTTAATAGGCCTTTTCTGCATTTTTTGCTATTTTGATATGCAATTTTCGCTATATTTGATAAAAAAAGAATACATTAGTCGTCTTCAGATTTTTCTTATTTTCACATATATTATATAATAATAAAAGATACACGAAATAGGCATGACATTTCTCCCTGTTACCATGCATCTGGTTGAAGTAATGCTGAATGAGTTACCCCACCCCGAATAAAAATGACTGAAAAACCACTAAAGAAATTCTTTAAATGGCAATAACAAGGATCATATCTTCAGTATTGCACAAACTTTTGCTTCCTTAATGTGATAGGAATCAAACTCTTTCATATGAAGTGAAACACACTTTCATTTATAAACTTTATGGTGTAATTTTTTTCCTGGCCAAAAATGCATTTTCTGATAGTGCCATATTTAATACGTACTTATTCATGTTTAAAGTATATAGGACCATTAGCATTGTTGCAGATCTTCAGACAATGTTAGATACGTGTTATTAATTGACCTTGGAAAGATTATTGAACATTTGATCTTACTGTGCTGCCAATTTATTACTCCCCCCCCCCAACAGAATGGGTTGAAATTGATTAAAAATGCAATATGCTGATGCAAAAAATATCTAAATCAGGCCAGAGCGTCATAAGCAAAAGACCATAGGCCTAATCGTCAGGTTATGCAAGAAAAATCACTTTGATCTGTTTCGAATATGAAGATGATTGTTTAGGTTGTGCCACGCACAGCCTTTGTATGGCCACACATCCACCATCATAACTGAACTTTGTCAATGTAGGCTACCGGCCCCCGCCCATCGGGGCTTGAAGAAATAGATTGGGCTGCATGATGCTGTCACGCAGAGCTGAAACCAACCGCACATGAGTACAGAACTGGTAAACCGCTTAGATGGTCTAAACCTGCCCAGGAAAAGTGGTGCGAGTCAGACGGTCCATGCATATAAACCCTATTGGTTTAGTTTCGTTGGCCGGCAGGGCTTGGGATCCCATTTTTAACGTCAACGGGTTATTTTGGAGACGTTGCTTCCCAATTTGTGGGACTCTTTACCGGACATCGAGATAAAACAGCAGAATTTTACTGTATTTCTATTACTAAGGCGTAACTATACCAAATTTAGTGTCACAGAGGCCTTTCTGATATATAATCTTCATCAGTGTTTCTCAATCCTAAAGTTTTGAAACCGAAACGGATAACGGACAAGACCCGGCAAACACAGCACATCCCCCTCCGAGCACACACCGACCAACGTGGCTCACGAGACAGGTTAACTGGAGGCATCTGGCAAGAGACGCCCACCCGCGGACTTATAGGCGTCCCTCACCGAGCCAACATCAGCAAACATGGCCCATACTCCACGGAAGTCCCGGGCATCAGGAAGGAGATGTCCAAAGTAGCGAGACTTGCAAGATTTTAAATATTACAAAAAGTATCTATAAAATAAAGTTATATTGTGTGCACTTATTAGAATCGCCCCACTGAGGCGATTCTAATGAGTAGACACAACATACCTTTTTTCAAGAAAAAAAAAAAACAACAAGAAAGTTGTGTCCAAATAATGTGGTAGTCTGCTGGAGCTTTGGGAAGATATCACGTGAACAAGTCCGTGAAATGAACACCCCACTAAACCCACTTTATATAGAGAAAACTGGGGTTTTATGGGGTATAAATTATTTTTCTTATTTCTGCTCCAAGACATAGAGAAATATAATGGGTTTTCTTCAGAAAAGTAGCCATTTTGGAGATGTGAAAAAATGCGCTATGTCGCACTGGTGTGTAATCATATTATTAATGATTCTAAAGGGACTCTGGGGTGGGTTCGAATTAATCCTGGTAAACGAGCCATCGCCGCTTGTACATTGAGAATTGAAGGTTTTTTTTTGTTATACTGCAACGAAATTTTCAGACTTCGATTAGACAGCGCAAGTGTAATTATTTTCCATATACCTTGTGAGCAAAAATACCCGCGCTGAATTGTGATGTCCGCCATCTTGGATTTACTGCAGTTGATAAGAAATAAAAAAGTAGAAAAGTTCATAAACCACAAAAATTTCCCGCCACTTAATAAATAAATAATAACTTTTGATTGCTTTTTCATTCAATCGGTACTTTATTTCATCGTTTTCCATTATAAAACTCTCTTTCTAACATGACACTGAGCGCCAAGATCAACGTGGCCTGTTCGATGACGTCACGTGTAAACGTACTTCTGACGACATTCGCAACCATATAATCATTTGGAAAACATTGCAATAATGTACAAAATGTCGTAAAAAAGATTTTTTGTATAACAAAAAATGAAATTTTAGAGATGAAAAAGTGTGATATGTTTCTTATTTCTGCTCAAGATATAGATTGTAGGTACTCGTTAGAACCGCCTCATCGAGGCGGTTCTAACGAGTACCCACAATCTATATTTTAGAGCAGAAATAAGAAAAATAAGGTTAATCCCGGTAAACCCAGTTTTACTATATAAAAGTGGAGTTCAAGGAGATAAAAATATATAGGTGATGTACTCCCAATCACCTGATGCTGTTTAATTTAGCAATAACCTTCACCCCCACACTCGAAAACTGGCACATACATACAAACTGTGCCGTTACAATTCTACGAATCTGTCATATGCAAATAATGATAAGAATATCTGGCATTTGCTGCAGTAATTAATTTACTCCCTAGGCGCCAAATTACAGACGACAAATTGTCACTCGCATCTTTACGTTAAACTTTTGGAAACAAGCCGGTACCACAATGTCAGCACAGAACAGCAAACAACAGAAACAGCGTATATCCAGATGACACGGCTCAGTTTCAGCCGTCTCACCCGGGTCTACGCTATTTGCAATGTTTAGTACTATTTTCAGCGGCGGAGGAAGGGCATGAATAAGAAAGCGCCAGGATATCTGACAGTTATGTTTCCGGAAACACCTGATGTATTTGCTTGTTGTTGTGTTGGTTTTTATTCCCATTTTTTATATGTCATTATAATTATCTATAACATTTTTTTTTCATCAAAATAATGTGACGCCTCAAGTTGAAAATACATTTTTGGCGGGGCAACCGTAAAAATGTGTTTGTTTTTCGACTGTTCCTTAGTCCATATCTGAGCCATCCACCTCGGTGGCTCTTCGACTTGTGACTAGGGGAACGCTTCAGTAAAGCTGTCCCTCCCACTGATTCAAGATTCAAGAAGGGTAGTGGTCAGTTGTTTCTGGCGTTCCACTGGTGTGTAGGAGGACACAGGTTCAATCCCCGGGTCAGCAACATCCTTTTGTGAAGTAAAATATGTTCTGAGTAAAGCGCCGCTTTCAAAGGAGGCAACACCATTTTTCCCGCCTTCACTCAGAGGCAGTCGAGCAATCATTACGAAAACACGCCCACTTGTTTCAGATAAAAATTCTGTTTTTAGCTCACCTGAGCACGAAGTGCTCATGGTGAGCTATTGTGATCGGTCAATGTCCGTCGTCCGTCGTGCGTCGTGCGTCGTGCGTAGTGTGTCGTGCGGCGTCAACAATTTGCTTTAAATGCTAACTCCTCCTAAACCCTTGAGCCAATTTCAATAAAACTTTATAGGAATATTGCTGAGGTGACCCTCTACAAAAATAGCTAAAATTGTTCCGCTCCGCTGAACAAGATGGCCACAAGAGCTAAAAATAGAAAAATCTTTAAACGACAACTTCTCCTGTACCTTAAGGCCAATTTCATTCCAACTTTATAGGAATGTTGCTTAGGTGACCCTCTACCAAAATAGCTAAAATGTTTCCGCTCCGGTGAACAAAATGGCCGCCAGAGCTAAAAATAGAAAATTCTTTAAACGACAACTCCTCCTGTAACCTTGGGCCAAATTAATTCAAACTTCATAGGAATGTTGCTTAGGTGACCCTCTACTAAAATAGATAAAATGGTATCGCTCTGATTGGCAAAATGGCCGCCATAGCTAAAAATAGAAAAACATCGTAAATTTGCTTCAAACACAAACTCCTCCTCAACCCTTGGGCTAATTTGATTAAAACTTCACAGGAATGTTGCCCTAATGACTCCCTACCAAAATAGCTTAAATCGTTGTGCTCTAACAAACAAGATGGCAGCCAGAGCTAAAAATAGAAAAAATCTTTTAAACGACAATTCCTCCTGTACCCTTGGGCCAATTTTATTCAAACTTCATAGGAATGTTGCTTAGGTGACCATCTACCAAAATAGCTGAAAAGATTCTGCTCTGATGAGCAAAATGGCCGCCATAGCAAAAAATAGAAAAACATCGTAAATTTGCTTCAAACACGAACTCCACCTTAACCCTTGGGCCAAGTTGATTCAAACTTCACAGGAATGTTATGTAGGTGACTCCCTAAAGAAATAGCTAAAATCATTCCGCTCTGACTAACAAGATGGCCGCCAGAGCTAAAAATAGAAAAATTCTTCAAACGACTACACCTCCTTTACCATTGGGCCAATTTCATTCAAAAGTCATAGGAATGTTGCTTAGATGAACTACCAAAATAGCTAAAACGTTTTCGCTTTGATGAGCAAAATGGCCGCCATAGCTAAAAACAGAAAAACTTTGTAAATTTACGTCAAAACGCGAACTCCTCCTCAACCCTTGGGCCAATTTGATTCAAACTTCACAGGAATGTTATTTAGGTGACTCCCTACCAAAATAGCTAAATCGTTCAACGCGTCGACCAAGATGGCCGCCAGAGCTAAAAATAGAAAAAATCTTCAAACGACAACTCCTCCTTACCCCTTGGGTCAATTTGATTCAAACTTCACAGGAATATTATGTCGTTGACTCCCTACCAAAATAGCTGAAATTCTTCTGCTCTGACTAATAAGATGGCCGCCAGAGCTAAAAATAGAAAAATTCTTCAAACGACAATTCCTCCTTATCCTTTGGGCCAATTTGATTCAAACTTCATAGGAATATTATGTCGTTGACCCTCTACCATATTAGCTAAAATAATCCTGCTCTGATGAACACAATGGCCACCAGAGCTAAAAATAGAAACACATTGTAAATTTGCTTCAAACTTCACAGGAATGTTGCCCAGGTGACTCCCTACCAAAATAGTTGAAATCATTCCACTCTGATAAACAAGATGGCCACCAGGGCTAAAAATAGAAAAAAAATCTTCAAACGACCGCACTGGGGCCGACCAGTTAAATACATGGGCTTGTATAGGGAAATCCTTTAAAAATCTTCTTCTCTGAAACCGTAGGGCCCAGGTCTTTGATATTTGGTATGAAGCTTCATCTAGTGGACCTCTACCAAGATTATTCAAATTGTAGCCCCTGGGCCAAAAATGCCCCTGCCACAGGGCCCACTGGTTTTACATAGGCTTATATAGGGAAAACCTTAAAAAATCTTCTTGTCTGATATCAGAAGGCCCAGGTCTCTGATATGTGGTATGAAGCTTCACTTAGTGAACCTCTACTAAGATTGTTCAAATTATAGCCCTGGGGCTAAATATACCCCAGCTCCGGGGTCTACCAAGATTTTTCAAATCACAGAGTTGGGGCATGCATGTACATATCTTAACTCAGGTGAGCGAATTAGGACCATCATGGTCCTCTTGTTTATTATTTCTACTCAAAGCATACATTCTAACGAGTTCCCATAATCTTTGTTTTGAGCAGGGTGTAGACGTGTGTATTTTTTCCTTGTTAACTTGTTGCGCTAGGATGGCTCTATAAACAAATACGGTTTGTAAGTTTTTGTATGTGTAGCTTTCGGGGGAGCATGTATAGTAGTCGCAGATAACATTGACTAGGCGGAGCTATCGTTTGAACCTGCCTTTGGAATGTTCTATTAACAAAAAGGTAAAGCAAATCACTCGATTGTGTGAATTCAGCTGTAACACAAACATAGCTATGGTGTGCATGACTCTATATACCGAATCTTCTGGTGGACCTAGCAAATTTGACTTATATTGACAACACCTGAATAGCTCCGCCTACCCAATTTTATCTGTGACTAGTTTTTTTTTTTATAAACATGGTAAAAGGTTACTATTGACGATATTCGACTGGAGACATTTCGTGGAGCACGACTGAGCTCCGCCCATGATGCGCAGTGGAAAATTGTGCTCCACGTTTTTGTACCAGTCAAATGTGATCCGTGCTTCCAGTTTGATGCCTAAAGCAAGAAAATGAAAAACTAATGTGACTGTTTTATCTTTTAGCATTCTTGTATGTCCCTCGGTTGTACAGAAAGCAATGAACCTATACAGTGTTGACGGGGACGTTAAACCTCGAATGAAACAAACAAACAAACAGAAAACAAATTATCATATATTCGTATATATGCTCTATATTGCTTGAATTCAATGACTCATATCGACGAATCTCGTGGCGCAGTGGATAAACTACTGGACTATGTTTCAAAAGTTCAATTTTGCACCGCAAGGGGGGCGTGAGTTCAAGTCACAGTGGATGTTTATTTCTTTTTTTTTTCTTTTCTTTAAACAAATTTACTGCTATTATCACTTGCACGTTTGTAGATTTTTTGTCAAAAACTGAAAAAAATGTGTTTTAAAATGATATTTAATTCATTCTGATTAGTTCGCCGTCCTTTTTGCTCTTTTTTGGGGGCAACAACAGCAAACTTAAATTTTATTGTTTTGTGAAACAGAAGCACTAAAATGAGATTTCTTGTTTAGTGGTTCATAGGGACACTTTCTGGTTGTCTTTTAATTGTTGTAATCTGTTGGGCTCTTTTGAAAAGAAATCGACATTTTGGGTCAAATAGTGTGTTATTAAAATTTCACTTGCCTTCATTCAACTTAGGACACCATAGGCGAGCTACGTTGTCTTCTGGCAACCCTATTTTATCCCCTCGCAACAACGTTGCGACGGGGATATAGCATCGGTACCTTGCGTCCATGTGTGTGTTTGTGTGTTAGTGTGTGTGTCCGTCCGGAACCTTGTGAACACGATAGCAGACACAGTTTTCATCGTAGAAGCTTCCAGCCTTTCACAAATGTTTCCCATGGACAGACGACGACCCCTATAGGAGCTTTTTTCGTGACGCACTTCCGCTTCTAAAAAATAGAACGGGAAAAGCCCTGGCCGTCAACGTCGTATATGCTTCAAGGCAGTGGGACAGATAAAGTGTTAATTACAGCGTAAATTTAATTTTGACGAATTCTAATGTAAGATAATGGGACAAACACCGATATGCTACCAGGTGTGAAATTTCGCATTACGAAAACATGCCTATACAAATATATTATCAATTTTTCGGGGGAAAAAATGGAAATTTTAAGATGAAAAATTGTGATATTTTTTTTTTATTTCTGCTCGAAACATAGATTGCGGGGACTCGATAGAACCGCCACTACGAGATAAAGATTTTTATTAATTTGTCCGTTTTTGTTTTTTTAACAATTAATCATTTTGTGCATTAAGTACAGGCGGTTCTATCGAGTACCAACAATCTATGTTTTGAGGCGGTTCTATCGAGTACCCACAAACAGGAATAAGAAAAATAATGTTTACCCCTGTAAACCCCAGTTTTACTATATAAAAGTGGGGTTTGAGGGGGTCAAAATCGCATAGGCGTGTTTTTCATGATGGCAAATCCCTAGTCTTATGTTTCTATTGACTGCTCTTCAAGATATATTGTACAAACGATCCAACAGGGTCCTCTCTCTCTCTCTCTCTCTCTCTCTCTCTCTCTCTCTCTCTCTGAGTGTGCCATGGCCTACATGTTGCTCTCTCTCTCTCTCTCTCTCTCTCTCTCTCTCTCTCTCTCTCTCTCTCTCTCTCTCTCTCTATTTGCGTACCAACACTTAGCGAGCGTAGGTAAATGTAAATTACAGTTCCACGTCAACCGACATGTAACGTGTCAACAACGTCGTGTCTACATCAAACAAACATCAAAGCGATGCACTGAATTTGACTTTGCAACGTCGATGAAACGTCAGAACGTTGCGTTGGCGATAATACGGCGTTGCTTAATAAGATGTCATTTGCCTAGTGCTCGGACCCATCAATACTCAAGAGGATTGGAACATTAAATTCAAAACAAACATAGAACACCATTTCAGTGCATGAGAATGAAACACTCCTTCGCAAGTGCAAGATTTTACAGTAAAATCAGGTAGATCAACCTGCCCAGCCCTTACATTACCAGGAACCCCAAAACGGGTACCCTGGCAAACAGTGCAGGCCCAGATCAGACGCCGCAGAACGCGGCGTCTGATCAGGGCCTACACTATTTGCAAAAGTCAAGCCAATTTCCAAACAAATTTTGAAGAAAACACAACCTGACACGCCTAAATTTTGAAATTGACTCCTGCTATATATAAGGAGGAAGATTCATTTTTTTTTTTTTTTTGGTACAAAAAGGGTTAATGGCTTAGTAGCTAAGCTCCACAATATCTTGGATACACGGATCAGTCAAACCTCTCTAATCTCAACGGTCACGTGACAATGAATGGAGTTGGAGTGGGTGTCGACGGCATGACGTCGAGTCAACGTTGACTCGACGACCGTCTTTCAGTCCACTCATTAGCCTTTTTTTCGACTGTCAGTATGTTGATTTTTTCTGTCTGTTCGTCCGTACGTCTGTCAGTCATTCATTCATTCAGTCGGTCGGTCTGTCGTCTGTCAGTTTGTCAGTCAAACCTCTCTCTCTCTCTCTCAACGGTCATGTGACGTTGAAGTGAGTTGGAGTCTGGAGTTGGTGTCGACGGCATGACGTCGAACCAACGTTGACTCGACGCCCGTCTGTCAGTCCAATCATTAGTTGTTTTCTACTATCAGTATCAGTTTATTTTTCTGTCTAAATGTCCGTCCGTTCATCGGTTAGTCAGTCATTCGGTCAGTCGGTCTGTCTGTCGTCTGTCTGTCTACTGTCAGTTTCTCAGTCAAACCTCTCTCTCTCTGTCTCTCTCTGTCTCTCTCTCTCTCTCTCTCTCTCTCTCTCTGTACATGATGTTTGCTAGAAATAAAATATTGTTTAAACAAAAACAAACGTTATCTGTCCACAAGAATCTTCAATTTATTAAAACTGCACTTCTAGACAGATCGTTGGACATTTTTATAATTGCACATGTAGACAGGTCGTTGGACAGTTTTCTCAATAGAAAGATAGATAGATAGATAGATAGATAGATAGATAGATAGATAGATAGATAGATAGATAGATAGATAGATAGATAGTTCTGTTCGTATGTGATAGCTATACTTGGATAGCGAATAACGAAAAGTTACGTAAAACCCTATTTTGTAAGTAAGCTTTCGTAAGCCATTGACATGGGTCATTCAAGTAAGCTTTCGTAAGCCATTGACATGGGTCATTCACGAAGAGATTTTCGTCAATAACAAACGGATCCAGGATAAATGAATTTCAGTAATAAAAGCAAAATATCATTCTTTTCTTCTCGAGGCATTATTTCCATGTAACGGGTACATTTTCTCTCAAAATGTCTGAATATTGTTAGCATTTTAAATTCCGCCAACACATTTGAATAGCGATGACCGTTTCAATTGACAGCCAGTGTTTTGCGCATGCGCAAGAATGACGTCATAAACGGAACCTCTTTAAACCTCCTATTGATTTTCAAGGTCAAGGGTAAAAGGTAAAGGCTACAATGGCCTTGACATTAAAAACCTTGTGAACAGATTAGAAGACAAATAGATCATCCTAGAATCTTCAAACCTTCCACAAATGTTCCTTATTGAAAGACCATGAACCCTATTTCTTTTCAAGGTCAAAGGTCAAGGTCACAATGATAAACATATTTTATTGCATAAACATACAAAGGGATTGGACACAAGTTATGACAACATTAGATAGACCTTAAAAACCTTGTGAACACGATTTAAGACACATTTATCATCATAGAAGCTTCAAACCCTCCATAAATATTCCCCATGGAAAGACGATGAACGCTATTGATTTTCAAGGTCAATGTTCAAAGGTCAAGGTCAATATGAACTTGACCTTAAAAACCTTAATAACAGGATAGAATACACAGTTATCAGCGTAGAAGCTTCAAATCTTCCACAAAATTTCCCCATGGAAAGACGATGAACCTTATTGATTTTCAAGGTCAATGGTCGGAGATCAAGGTCAGAATGGACTTGACCTTAAAACCTTATGAACAGGATAGAATGTACAGTTATCATCGTAGAAGCTTCAAACCTTCTACAAATGTTCCCCATGAAGAGACGATGAACCGTATTGACTTTCAAGGTCAGTGGTCAGAGGTCAAGGTCACAATGGACTTGACCTTAAAAATCTTATGAATAGGACAGAATATACAGCTATCATCTTAGAAGCTTCAAACCTTCATGTCGATGAATGGTATGCTGTTGCGAGGGGATGCTACGCTTGCGTTGCCTTGTTCAAGTTGTCCTGTCGAGATTATTTCACTTATATCTAACCGATCGTTAATCACAGGTTGGCGAAAATCGAAGCCGGCATCCCCGGAGAAAAACCACCCGACCTCCGGTTGGCGTCTCACATGTGACCCTAGCCAGTTTCGAAACACAGCCGTGAGAGAGCTATGATTAACAGTCATAAGGCAAAGAGGCACCTCCAAGCGAATCATTTATAATCAGATAGATCCGAGCTGTGTCTTAACTCCATATTAACTAGAAATCACAAGCACAATGAATAGCTTAAGTTTATAAAACTTGTATTATGGTTACTTTCTAAAATTACCACGAGGCCTCGGGCCAATGCAGCAGACCTCGGACCTGTACCTGGGTCAATGCGAAATTACTTGATCAATGACATTATAAGCCAGTTACTTATATTTTTATCTCTTTACAAACCAAAGTATGTTTTGTTACAATGACTTCCAATGTTTATTATAGATACATTTAATTTGATTTATAGATATATATTATAAAATTATAGATATCTCGTAGAATTATATAGATATCTCGAAATTGTATTAAATAGTAAAACGGCAAGCCATATACTTTTCTATGTTCAGCCATATTAATTCAGTCACGTGACTGATTTCACGCTCTTTTTGAAACGTGGCCGTTGTGCTCCACGAAATTGTTCGAAATTTCACGAATCTCCCAGTCGAACAGAAAACGTGCTCCACGCTTCAGTTCGTGGACCACGAAATCACCAGTCGAATACCGCCATTGTCGCCCATGGGAAATACGGGGGCAGGTCAATAAGTAACCAGCATATGCCATTTCCAATTGACCGAGACATCCATGATTTTCATGCCTTGTTTCAATACATGTTTTAGGCATGAGGGCAAAATTGTACCCTTATCGTGTCACTCATGAGATATTGAACGCCAAACAAAAGCAAGCTCTTCATAAAAAGCTGAGTACCGTGCGGTAATTAGGTCCTTGAACAGGTCAGAAAATGTCTGCGAATTGACCAATGTTTTATGGTCTTCTGCACCATCGTATGGACAAATTGAATACTGCGTTGGGAAATTCAAATGTAGAAGACGAAACCAGGTCTGAACGCCCACCAGATGCCACAGATGCAGAGATTTGTAACAAATTACGGGATCTGGGGATTAAGGTGGAGGATATAGCGAATACATTGCACATTTCACATGGTAGCGTTTCAACAATTTTACATGATCGCTTGGGTATTTCGCAAGATAACAGCCCGTTCGGTCCAAAAATTCCTTTTGCGACGAGCAAATGGCAACCAGAGCATCAGTATGTAGTGCATTGCTGAAACGGTTTAGGTCAAAGAAAGATGATTTTCTTTCACGTCTGGTGACTGTATATGAGACCTGGCTCCATTATTATGAGCCAGAGAATAAAACTCAAAGTCGCTAGTGGGTAGGGCCGGGGTCTCTGAGGCCAAAGAAATTCAAAACGCAACCCTCTGCTGGCAAGTAAGAGGAACTGTATTTTGGGACGCACAAGACGTTATTATGTTGGGCTTTCCAGCAAAGAAAAGTACAATAACAGGTGCGTATTATGCAAATTTGCTCGACCAACTGAGAACTGCGATCCGTGAAAAACGCCGAGGTAAACTATCTAAAGGGATTCTGCTCCAAAAGGACAATGCAAGGGTCCACACTTGCAAAGTTACAATGGATGCTATTGAGCGGAAAGGGTACAAGCTAATGCCGCACCCACTTAGCTCCTAGTGACCATCTCCTATTCCCAAACTTGAAAAAGGATATCCGTTGACGTCATTTCCGGTCCAACGAAGAAGTCGAGGCGACAGTTGAGGAGTGGGTCGGAGACAATCAGTTCTGGGCTGATGGCACTGTAACAGCGATAGTCCAAGAGTATCATTCAAAGGGCAATTACATCGAAAGAGAATAGCTCGAGCTCACCCAGAAATAAGGCTGGTGTTGTATTGACGCGCCCTCGTACTTAGTGGTAAGCTCCCTATATACCGTACGTATAAGTGTGTGGAAGGTATTGCTGGGAGTAAGCAGTTTATCGGTATTTATTAATTGATTATCCTATATTACATAAGGTCAGCCAATATTCAGAAAAATCATAAATCATAAATCATGTTTTTAATTGTGTCAATTAATAAAATTGTCATTTATCAAGTAATTTCATATTGGTCCAGTTACAGGTCCACGGTCAGCTGTATTGGCCTCGGCCTTTGGCCTCGTGCCAATACAGCAGACCTCGGACCTGTAACTGGGCCAATACTAAATTATTTGATTAATAACACTATATTATTGCTAAAATACTCACTCATAATTCTGCTCAGATAAAATAAAGTGCAGGTTTCTGCACTAGACTCAGCTTACGAAGTTATGATAAGCATTAGAATTAACCACAGATGATTTACATATCTCTCAGATGCTTAAGTCATTAACAAATATTTTTGGCACGAGCCGCTTGCGTAATCGCTCTCTTTCAAAAGCCTGACCAGAGAGAAACCTATAGATGTCACGACTCTGATTCACAGTTCCTCATGGCTCTTAAGCTTCTATAGTCTTGGCCATTAAGGTGCAGACTGTGTGAACAGGCTATCCAGGCCCCGGTGTAATGTGATTCTCGTATATGTAACCGACATGTTTAGGTCGTGCGTCGGGTCAGGCTTTTTTCTGAATTTCTCCCAGCATATTGCTGATTACACAATTTTTAGCCAAAATGGTATTTTCACGTTTTCTTTTTTTTCATAGTTTAAATACATTTCGCTGATTGTGGATTTTGTAGATCAAAGTAAATTTTAAATGTGTCTCCCAATATTTTACAGACCGTTAGATTTCTAGGTTTTGTAGATCAAAGTAAATTTTAAATGTGTCTCCCAGGTTTTTTTACAGACCGTTGCAAGGTCGAAGTCGGTTCTTCTGTTTATTATTGGTATAGTTCGATAGGCAGTCAAAAAAAAATATAGCAGGCTGCAAATCGCGGCTAATGAGCGTGGTCACTACCGACCTGCAAATCGTATTCCTTAGCCAGTGCCCGCCGAAGTGGCCTTTAAAAAGGCCAGAGTTCCGGCAAAAGGCAGGCTAACCTTGGCGTTTATCCGCGATGGCTTACCTGGCTGTTGGTGGTGTCACTGGTAGGTTGTTCCATCAAACGATCCTTTTTATGGCCATACGTCTACACCTTTTGGTCTGCACAATGCAGTGTAGCCCCGGCACCAACGACAATGTGAGTGTAGTTCAATTTGTGCACGGGGTACATTCCTTGCTGGCTGGGTCTACATTGGACGACGTCATGTGAAAAACTGCTTTAGCCATTTGTGAACAAGAAAGTTACAGATCAAATGAGGCGGTTCTAACGAGCACCCACAACCTATGTTTAGAGTATAAAAATGAAAAATAAAAAAAAAATCATCAGAAAAAATGGCAATTTTGGAGATATGTAAGAACGCAATATGTCACACGGATGTGTAATCGTACTGGTGTCTTACTTGGTTACATCCGAAAACAGGTTTTCTCGGGATCGGGCGCAATTAGTAACGTAGATAACTCCTAAACCAAAGAGATAGACGGATTACTCGATGGAAATCTCTGGTTATTTTTGTTTTACTCTGAATCAGGTGTTGTAGCTATAGATAAAATCGCTGTGGCGACTTATGGGCTCCCATATATATACCCGCAACAGTCGCAGTGCCATTCAAAATTTTCTTTTATGGCCTAATCAGAACTAGTTCAAAAGACTTGGGGATTATCATCATAAACCCTTACACACCCAGTGCCTGAAGTGGACTCATTTTTTTTTTTATTTTTTAATTAATCCGTCCTTTAGAATAGCGATGCCCTGGCCAGGGTCGTTATCCCAAGGGTGTCGGGGGGGGGGGGGGGGGCTCTGAACTTTGCCTGCTACATAGGCTGGGCCTATTTTTGGTGGGGTTTTTTAAATTTTGAATTTTATTTTATTTTTTATTTATTTATTTTTTTGCAGGGCGGGGTGGGGGAAGGACAAAGCTGGTAATTTTAGCTCACCTGAGCCGAAGGCTCATAGGTGAGCTTATAGTATGGTAAGGGTTCGTTGTCTGTCTGTCAAGATTTTCAAACAGCTTCTCCTCCGGGAGTCAGAAATCTTCTTCTCCACAACCAATTAGCCAATTTTCATGAAACTTGGTACTTAGAATTAGGGACTTGGGTCCATTATTGGTTCCTCAAATGATGACCCCTTGATTGCCATGATCTATTTTACGCAAAGGTCAAGTTTAGTTGCACAGACATTAGTTTTGAAAAAAGTAAAAAAAAAAAGTGCATAGACATTAGTTTTGAAAAAAAAAAAGTATTTTTTTTTCGGATACTATTGAAGCTTTTGATCTGAAAATTGGTAGACTAAGTTAGCTAATTGGGTAGGTGAAACCACTTGAGTATTAAAAGGCAAGGTCATTCTCTGACCTTGGCCCAAGGTCATTCAGATATAAAAATAAAACTTTTTACACAGAAACAACTGCTCCGTTTGCAGCCACATTTCATATGAAAGCTTTCAGGAACAAACAAATGAAAATTTATAATATAAAAATATGATCACATGTCGAAATGGCCACCATGCCCATATAATATTAAAAAAAAAACAAAACCTACAGAAATCTTCTTCTCCGGAACTAATGGGTCCATTATCAGGTAATGTGACCAAAATGGCTACCATGGTAAAAACGCTTTAAAAATCTCAGAAATCAAATGACTTCATAAACCCATGTGAGCGGCTCAGGGCCATTGGTCCTCTGGTTATGAGTCTGGCCATTTAGCAGATATTTTTGGGGGTTCACTTCTAAATCCGAATGTTTTTTGGAGGAGGACTATCAAATATCTTTAGTATCTTTTGGGCTTTAAATGCTTAATGGGTATTGTTGACACATTATATCACTCATATTTTTTTTTCTTGCTGTACAACAATTCAGTGGCTTTATAGTAATTACAGAGCTATAATGTAAGAAACTGTTTAAAGCTCTTTTGTCACCAAATACAATCATTATACATGTATAGGCAGAAATTTTGTCTCATTTACAGAAGGCAAGCCAGTATAATTTGGGATTTTTTTTTTTTGGGGGGGGGGATACGGGGGAGTGGGGGGGGGGTGCTAAATTTTTTTTTTATTTGTCTGATATTGTTTTGGGGGTACACTGTCAATTTTGGTAAGCACTAGATGATAGGTCCCTACCTCTGTAGCAGGCGAAATTCGGAGTACCCTTCTTCCAGTTCGTTAGTCAGTCGGGCGTCGTCCGACAGGTTTACCTTTTGGTTAACCTTTTTGAAAAAACGCGCCCAAAATGCCGATGGACATTTTTCTTGACGCGCTCAGTAAGAGATTTAGCTAAATTCATTTACAGGGTGGCAAATATTTTCGATCCTGAATGTGACGGATCTTTTGCATAGTTACCTTTATCAGTATTCGGGGTTGAAATTGTTAACTATAACCCCTTTATTATGACTATACGACATAGTGCATCAATTCACATCTCCAAAATGGCTACTTTTCTGAAGAAAATGCGCAATATTTTTCTTAATTTTACTCCAAACATAGGTTATGGGTGCTCTTTTGAACCGCCTCATTGAGGCGGTTCTAACGAGTACCCACAACCTATCTCATGGAGCTGAAATAAGAAAAACCCTAGTTTTCTCTATAAAAAGTGGGGTGCAGGGGGTGTTTATTTCACGGACTTGTTCACGTGATATTTTCGTTCATTAAAGAAACGAGAAACTAAAATGTATGCAGACTATAGACAGTTCTATAAATATCGTTCCATAAAAAAATCTAGTATCGCTTACATAATGGGGACAGGTCTCACAGTAAAGTATTTGCTCCCTTTAAAGAGCAAATTCCTTCCTTTAAGAGTGATCTGCCATTCATGCGTAACTTGCGTAATTCATCTTACTTGAATGAGAGTTGTGTTTATCTTACAGCAATGTTGTTGTTGTTGTTCTTCTTCTTCTTCTTCTTCTTCTTCGCTTCGTCTTCTTCTTTTTCTTCGTCTTCTTCTTTTTCTTCTTTACCTTCTTCATTTTATTGTTGTTGTTTTTCTTCTTTTTCTTCTTCTTCTTCTTCTTCTTCTTCTTCTTCTTCTTCTTCTTCTTCTTCTTCAACAATATCACTAACATTTTCTACATTTTCTTTGCCTTATTTTCTTCATCTGTTCTTCTTTTTTCTCCTCTTCTTTCTTTCTTTTTTCTTTCTTTCTTTCTTACTTTGCAATGTAGCGTTTTGCACAAAGGGTGCTACGCGTCTTATCTCACATGATACGTGATAAACATTTTTTTCTGTCTTTAAGAAACTGTGCCCAGGCAAACATCGAATCATCATTTACTTATCGAGCTGAAATCCAAAATCATTTTCAGGTATCTTAACCCTTTTTATACCAAATGGAATCGTCCATCTTATATATAACAGGAGTCCTTTTCAAACTTTAGGGGTGTCAGGTTGTGTTTTCTTCAAAATTTATTTGGGAAATGGCTGAATCTTTAGCAAATAGTGTAGGCCCTGATCAGATGCCGCATTCTGCGGCATCTGATCTGGGCCTGCACTGTTTCCAGGATACCCGTTTTGGGGTTTCCAGTACAAAATGGGTTAAACACAACACGCAGCCTTCAAATCTCATAAAACCCATTACTACAAAATCTTTACTGACTTAACCCAATAAACAGAATCAATAAACGTTTTTATATACTCAACAGAAATCAATGAATATCTGGAACAAATAAAAATGATATTTTCACATTGTGAAAAGATATGATATTTTCACACTGTGGAAAAAAAAAACAAACATGATCATGTTATTTTCAAAGTAGCAGTCCGGACTACTTTTTCGCCAATGTCACGTATTAAATATTAAGAGTGGTGTAGTGGTAAAGTATCGGACTCGGGATCGAGAGGTACCGGGTTCGATCCCCACAAGCGGCAAGTGTTGGTTCCTTGAGCAAGATACTTTATCCACATTGCGTATAGTACTGGTTTCTGCCCAGGAAAAGAGGGCCACATGGAAGATGAGTTCTAGTTTACTATATGTGTTACCCTCTATAAATAAGGTCGATTATTATTATTATTATTATTATTATTATGATTATTATTATTATTTATATTTATATTTTTACCAAAACTATTTCATGTTGTGTGTTGAAAACCTTCAGAATTTTCACTCGTGATTCGCACTTGTGAAAATTCTGATGTTTTCAACACATTCGATGGAACAGTTTTGATATGCACATGAAGAAATTTACTCGTATTTGAGCTTGTTTACGAGAGAGTTTACTGGTTAGTGCAAAGCACGTCTATATAATTTTGACCCCGTTAAACCCCACTTCTATATGGAAAAACTGGGGTTTACAGGGTTATACATTATTTTTTTATTTATGCCAAAATTCTAGATTGTAGATATTCGTTAGAACCGCCTCGCCGACTTCCCGTAATCTATGTTTTGAGCAGAAATAAAAAAAAATATCTTTTTTTTATATAGCGATTTCTTTGGGCGATAGGGCTTGATGTCATTTTATCTCAATTACGGGTAAAAGTCCCACAAAATCGGAAGCAATGTCTCAAAAATTACCGACTGGGATGTAAAACCTCAAAGCAAAGAAACGCACGTTTTTAATATTCATTTAATAACAAAGCTTTACTAACATATTTTCTCTCGGTTTGGTTTATTTATATCGGTTCTGTTTGTTTGATTTGAAGTATAACGCCCCCGTCAACACTGTAAAGGTCATTTTAGAGACGTTGCTTCCAATTTTGTGGGACTTTTACCCGCCATTGAGATGAAATGACATCTCAAGCCCTGCCGCCCAATGAAACCAATAGGGTTTATAAGCATGGACGGGCCGACTCGTCGGTCCGCATTGCCTGGGCAGGCTTAGATCATCTAAGCGGTTTACCAGTATACTCGTGTGCGGGTCGGTTTTAGCTCTGCGTGGAAGCATCATGCAGCCCATCTATTTCTTCTTCAAGCCCCGATGGGCGGGGGCTTTATTTATATCGGTAATAACCGTTATTCTATGAAGGTTTGAATGCTCCAGGTGTGGTCGAAAAATGGGTATGAGAGAAAGAGAGATTTCGGTTTATCTAATAATAAATCTAGACCTGCTGTTTTGTTTTGTTTTTTTCCGACGAGGCGTAATGTTTGTTTCGACGAACGCCCATCCTGTCCAAGATTTCTGACTTTTATAAGGTTTTGTGGCTTTTTCATATAGTTTTTTTTTTGTAATATTTTTGTTTATGATTGTAAAGCCCGCTTCATACCGTAAACAACGAAACGGGACAGAACGCCGCGTCTGATGCCTTCACTGTTTACGAAATATTCTGCCATGTTCCTCAGACTTTCGGATGAGTCTTTAAACCGAGGTCCCGTCTCCGTATGACCTTAGCTGTTGGTGGGACGTAAAGCTCAAACACTCACTTACTCTGCCATGTTCTTAGCACATTCGTAAAACGACACAGAAGCCTTCGTGGTGCAGTGGTTACGCTACTCGCCTTGTAAACCAGGGATTGCAGGATCGATCCCGGGCTTCTCCAGACTTTCGGATGAGTCTTTAAACCGAGGTCCCGTCTCCGTATGACCATAGCTGTTGGTGGGACGTAAAACTAAAACTCACTCACTCACTCGTAAAACGACATCTAAATTCTAAATTGTCCTGTATAAAACTAAGGAAAGAGATTCTACTCAGCTGAAAATGGACGAGCCTTTGTGGCCAAGTTAAATATTAGGTCTCTAATCGCTCGCTCAGGTGAAGTGTGAGAGGCAAACAGATATTGTATAGAGTTACATGTAATAGTGTGTTCCTGGTCAGTTAACTCGGTCATCGACCTCGCATCACTAAAACGAAAACATGCTTATATACTTTTGACCCCCTTGAACCCCACTTTTATATTGTAAAACTGGGGTTTCAGGGGGTATACATTATTTTTCTTATTTCTGCTCTAAAATATAGATTGTGGGTACTCGTTAGAACCGCCTCGATGAGGCGGTTCTAACGAATGCCCAAAATCTATATTTTAGAGCAGAAATAAGAAAAATATCACAATTTTTCATCTGAAAATCTTCATGTTTTCGGCGATAAAAGTGGCAATGTATTTGTATAGGCGTGTTTGCGTAATGGGACAGGCATCTTCGTCCAAAACATCTATCATCAGCAATGGTGGTTGGTTATACGAGTTTTAGCATGGTGAGGGAGTGAATATAATTGCGTAGAAAATAGTCTAGGATGAGTATAATATTATATGATTAAAAACCGTCACGAGTGTCATTGTCCGGCAACACGAGGCTTGTCCAGTGATGCTGGACTGTGACTCCGAGGGACGGATTTTTCTGTCTGCCCATGATAAATTCTCACAGTACTCTTGGACTATTTTCTCTTGAATAGCTTTTATGTCTGAGTGCTGATTTAAGATAATGACGTCACTTTGATTGCTGGGGATAAAACCACTAAGACGTTTGGTGACATCATTTTCTTCAGTGAAGACAACATCATGGCGTCCTATACAACCAGCGAATACCAAACACTTGAGATTCTCAATATTTATCTTAGCCCTGTGTAGATTAATCTGAGAAGGATAAGAATTTCTAACCCGGAGTAAAAACCTAGGATAGGAGGCCTTCATGCGGACTGAACAAATTATTTGTCTAAATCGCGATTGAAATAAGGGCGAGGATTGTGGCCAGGTAAAATCGATTTAAGCCCCACAGTGGAATTCGTTTCCGCTGACCGGTCCAAGGCGGTTCTTCTGTCGCGATTTATTTTTGTTATGGTTTGTCTTTAGGTGTTTGTGTCGCTTTTGTTATTTTATTTTGGATAGCCTATTGGCCATTTGTGGGAAAATAACTGTCCCTTTGGCTTTCCGCTATTGGTGTTTCCATTAGGTCTGTTGTTGCATGTTTGTGTTTCTTTCCCTTTGGTGTATCTGATGGGAGCTATGGGTTGATTGTATCGATTCCTGATCATTGCCTTTACTTCTATTTTCTAATGTGGTACACACGTGCAAGAATACTTTGTCTTTGCGAGAAATCAAAATTTTATAGCTGGGACCAGGAATCTCGCTTTTACCTTCTGGAAATGCCACACACACGTTTTTATTTTGCCCAGATATATTTTTAGTTTTGAAGAAATGCATTTTGCTTGTTTAGAACGTTCAAAATGATGATAAATGTATGTGCTTTAATGAATACTGTAAATGAACCATCAAGTGTTGATGAAGGTTTACAATCTAATGCATAGAAACAACATATGGGCCGACACATAGAAAAGCGACCCTTACCATTCTCTAATATAAGCTCCGTCTTTAAATACGCATGCGCGGCAAACTAAATAGAACCTGACAGTCACGTGACCTATTCAAGGTCGCAACTACAGGTTTGCGAGCAGCTAAGGCTCAGGCGAGACTTAGCTACTCGCCTACATGCGCAGTCTAGCATGCATGCGCCTTAGCTGTTCGCCCTATGCCATAAATATCCTTTTCGCATATTCTGACTACTATTTTGGTTTATTTCCCTGTAAATTTTCTTCTTTCTGGCGCGTGAAATATCCTTTCTGTTCTATGTCAGAACGTATCCAGCCGAACTTCCATTACTTGAACACGTTTGGGATCGTGAAAATTTGTTCGAGGCAGAGATAGTTCGAGCCATTGTAGTTTCATTGCGTTTGTTCCGGATAATTCGGCTGAACTAAAGAAATGGCGGATAGTTTAATGACGGTTTATTCGCCTGAACTAAAGAAATGGCGGTTAGTTCGCCTGAAATAAAGAAATGGCGGTTAGTTCGCCTGAAATAAAGAAAATGGCAGTTACTTAACCTGAAATAAAGAAATGGCGGTTAGTTCGCCTGAGATAAATAAATGATTGTTTGCCGGAACTATAGGAACAAACTGCGGTCAGTTCGCCTGAACCAAAGAAATTGCGGATAGTTCGCCTGAACTAAATAAATTAGGGTTAGTTCGCCTGATCTAAAGAAATGACGATTTGTTTGAATGAATTCAAATCGCGTTTAGTTCACCAGAAATAAAGAAACGACGGTTAGTTCGTCTTAACTAAACACATGCCGGTTAGTTCAATTCGCCTGTACTTAAAGAAAGAGCTCTTGGAGCAAACGGTGACGGTCTTAAGAATTTATTTTTCCTTACCCTAAGGTTGTGGTTTGGAATCCGGCCACCGGAGGCGAGGTGTGTCCTTGGGCAAGACACGTTATGCCACTGCCCAACTCCAACCAGGTGTGAATGGGTAACAGTGGTGTAAAAGTCACTGCCTCTCTCTCGCGCGCGTGATAACATCCGGAATGAGTGTTCGAGAACGATTCAAATAAGCTTGAAGCTTTCATCGCAATCGAACTGAAATAAATTAGTATAAACTAAACCTAAGATTGATTACATTTATACATGCCAGGATATTAGGATATTGACCAAATGAATATTCAGCACCTCTTTAATCCGTTCACGTGGACTTAAGGTGAAGGTTTATGTTTTATACATGGATTGTTTCATAGCCTATAGACTTGCCTGTATCAGATATACAGTCAAGCACATTTTAGGAGTGCTATGCTTTATAAAAATGGTACCAGCAGTCAAACTACCTTGGTACCGGGCAGCTGGTATTGAACTACCTTGGTACCGGTAGCATTGCACTAAATACTGGGAGGTGCCGGGTTTTATCACTTTTGGACCGAGCTTTTGGTTGGGTTCTATTTACCAGACTTGCTTCCATTGGATATATATCCCATGTTTTATTTCAATGTAACAAAATGATAGGTATAAGGGACTAAAATGATGCATGTTTTATAAATATATCTGCAAGCTCAAAGAATTTGTTGCTGATTTTATACGGTCACCCCTCCTTTAAAAATGTAGGTTTGTATTTACTCCGTTCTAGGAGGTAAACAAACATGGTTGACTGTTAACTTGTTGGGCTAGGATGGCTCTATAAACAGGTACATGTATGGTTTGAAAAATTTTGTATGTGTAGTTTTTATGGGAGCAGGTGAGAGGTTACTATTGTCGCCTATGGAAAATATTTAGTGGTAAGCTCCCTACAGCAAAAGTAAAAAGGTCAGCACCACTGTCCTGTTTTCAGCCATTACATACTATTTCCACACATTTGTAGGTTCTATCCAATTCTGTTTCATAAAATGTATCTTCATGGCATGTATTGTGCCATAGATACTGTAAAAATGTTATGATAGTGCTAATTTAGGTCTAACTGGGTGTATTTGATGAAATTTTGCCTCTGATTTATGTTCTTGGGAGTGGGGTGGGGTACTTTAAAGCCATGAAAATCAGTTTTTATTGATGAGTTTGGAAAGGAGACTTGCTGGTGTTGTGCCGTACGGCGGCCGTAAAACGACTCCCCGTACATCAACCATAGTGCAGTTTATATTTTACTTTTGGTCCTTTGAGATCAGCGTGAATATTCTGAGAAATCAGAAATAAATTATTGGTTTAGACTCATATTCTAGACAGGTTTTTAATTATTTGGATCCCATTTTGATTTATATCAGTCTTTGAATCGACTGCCTATTCGAAATTCGCAAAATTGCAGTATGTTTCCTCTGGCTTTCGTTGTCGGATCATTACAGGGTCACGGATGAGGCTTTATTAGCCGAAACTACGTAGTATGACCCATCTCCTTTCTTATGAATGTTTTCATTGCTCTTAAAGGAACTCATTATTGATTTTTATTTGCAGTAATTGTATTTACACAAAAACTAGAAAAAATCTAATCCATCTGGAATATAAGAGTAAGATTTCATGGCACTTGGACTATGTCTCAAACCAAAGCAAAACTTCAAAATTGTCTCTCCGAAACAGCCCGCTGCAATATCCCGATAAGTTTTCTCATCCGTCATAAGTTCTAATTTATTGTATTCATGTAAAAGGGTGTGAACAGATTTATTCAGTTATTCCTCGTGGCACTAAGGCATTTATAAACATTTTCTTGGCAGTTTTGACTTAAAAATGTCCCCAAAATGCCATTTTTTACTTTAAATAGGGGGTGTAGGTATTAAAATAGCCATAACAATGAGTATTGGTGCTATTTAGACATAATTCTGTGCATTTTAGGATTGAATTGTTCCAAAGACATTGGAGAAGAACCACTGATGCAAGCCGGTATCTGGGTTCCATTCCAGAAAGAGATAAACTTTGCGCTTTTCAAAAACACATTGTTTGTTCGGCTTTCATTGTTGAATCTGAAAGAGATAACTTATTCGCCAACTTGAAAGATTCTTTGTGACTGAACTTTTATTATGCATGACTGATATATTAGATATGACCTAAATTTCTATTTGTCAATTCTTTTGAGGCATCATAAAGAAAATAAGGCTTTGGTATAGCAAAAGTAAAAATGTCAGCATCACTGTCCTGTTTTCAGTTATTACATACTATTTACACACATTTGTATGTTCTGTCCAATTATGTTTCATAAAATGTATCTCCATGGCATGTATTTTGCCATAGATACTGTAAAAAAGTGATGGTGCTACTAATTTAGGTCTAACTGGGTGTATTTGATGAAATTTTGCCTCTGATCTATGTTCTTTGGAGGGGGGGGGGTACGTAAAAGCCATGTAAATCAGTTTTTATTGATGTGTGTGGAAAGGAGACTTGTAATAATTGTATTTGCACAAACACAAGAAAGAATCTACTCCATCAGGAATGTAAGAGTAGGGTTTCATGGCACTTGGACTATATCTCAAATCAAAGCAAAACTTCAAAATTGTCTCTCCGAAACAGCCCGCTGCAATATCCCGATAAGTTTTCTCATCCGTTATAAGTTCTAATTTATTGTATTCATGTAAAAGGATGTGAACAGATATATTCAGCTATTCCTCATGGCATTAAGGCATTTATAAACATTTTCTTGACATTTTGACTTCAAAATATCCCCAAAATGCTATTTTTTACTTCAAATAGGGGGGTGTAGGTGTGAAAATAGCCATAAAAATGAGTATTGGTGCTATTTAGGCATAATTATGTGCATTATAGGATTGAATTGAGAAGAAACACTGATGCAAGCCAGTGTCTGGGTTCCATTCCAGACAGAGATAAACTTTGCGCTTTTCAAAAACACATGGTTTGTTTGGCTTTCATTGTTGAATCTGAAAGCGATAACTTTTTCGCAAACTTGAAAGATTCCTTGTGACTGAACTTTTATTAGTCATAACTAAATTATTAGATATGACCTAAATTTCTATTTGTCAATTCTTTTGATGCATTATAAAGAAAATAAGGGATTGGTATAGGTAGCATTGCACTAAATACTGGAAGGTGCCGGGTTTTATCACTTTTGGATCGAGCTTTTTGTTGCGTTCTAAATACCAGACTTGCTTCCATTGGATATATATCCCATGTTTTATTTCAATGTGAGAAAATGAAAGGTATAAGGGACTAAAATGATGCATGTTTTATAATATATCTGCAAGCTCAAAGAAATTGTTGCTGATTTTATATGGCCACCCCTCCTTTAAAAATGTTGGTTTGTATTTACTCCGTCAAACATGGTTGACTGTAACTTGAAAAAGAGCAGATAAACATGTGGATTTTTTTCTCATTAACTTTTTGGGCTAGGATGGCTCTTTAATCAGGTATGGTTTGAAAAGTTTTGTATACGTAGTTTTTGTGGGAGCAGGTAAAAGGTTGCTATTGTCACCTATGGAAAATAGTTTGTGGTAAGCTCCCTACCACATCGGCGACAGGCTTTGAACTTCATTTGTACCAATCCAGCGGCAGTATTAAACACCTTGGTACTAATCCGGCGCCTGGTATCGAACTACCTTGGTACCACTCCGGCGACTGGTATTGAACTACCTTGATACAAATCTGGCGACTTGTTTTAACTACCTTGATACCAGAATGGCATTTGGATTAGAACTACCTTCGTACCAATCCAGCGACTGTTATGGAACTACCTTGATACCAATCCAGAGACTGATATTGAACTACCTTGGTACCACGTCGGCGACTGATATTGAACTACCTTGCTACCACTCCGGCGACTGGTATTGAACAACCTTGGTACCACTCCGGCGACTGGTATTGAACTCCCTTGATACCAGACAGGCGACTGGTATTGAACTACCTTTGAATCACCTTTGAACCACTCCATTGGCTGGTATTGAACTACCTTGGCACCCATCTGCAACTGGTATTGAACTACCTAGGTACCAATCTGCAACTGGTATTGAGCTACCTAGGTACCAATCTGCAACTGGTATTGAGCTACCTTGGTACAAATCTGCAACTGGTATTGAGCTACCTAGGTACAAATCTGCAACTGGTATTGAACTACCTAGGTACCAATCTGCAACTGGTATTAATCTACCTTGATACAAATCTGCAACTGGTATTGGACTACCCAGGTACCAATCTGCAACTGGTATTAAACTACCTGGGTACCAATTTGCAACTGGTATTGAACTACATTGGTACCGATCCGGTGACTGGTATTGAACTACCTTGGTACCAATTCGCAACTTGTATTGAACTACCTAGGTACCTATCCGCAGCTGGTATTGATCTGCCTTGGTACCAGTCCGCATCTTGTATTGAACTACCTAGGTACCAATCCGCAACTGGAATTAAACTACATTGGTAACAGTCCAGAACTTGTATTGGACTACCTTGGTACCAATCCGCAACTGGTATTGAACTACATTGGTATCAGTCCACAACTTTTATTGAACTACCGAGGTACCAATCCGCAACTTGTACTCAGCTACCTTGGTACCAGTCCGCAATTGGTATTGAACTAGAATTTGTTTTTATACAAAAACACAGATGTCTCCCCTTTTTTGACCTTTACGTATGGCCTTGACATTGGAATTGTTGAACTGGGTCTTGTGTGCAACACATCGCCAAATGCAGGTCAACATTTCTGGAAAGTAACTTTAAAAAGTCCATCGAGAAATAAGAAAGTTATTGACCGGACACGAAAAAGCCCTTTTTTATCTGTGACCTCTAAGCATGACCTTGACCTTGGAGGTACCGACCTATGTCTTGCACGCGATACATCATCTCATGATGGTTACCATTTCTGCCAAGTAATTTCAAAATCCATCAAGGAATAAGAAAGTTTCTGAACGGACATGAAAAGGAGACCTTTTTGTGATAGTTGATCTTTGAGTATGACCTTGACCTTTGAGGTACCGGCTTGGATCTTGGGCGCGACACATCATCTCATGATGGTTAACATTTCTGCCAAGTAATTTCATATTCCATTAAAGAACACGGAGGTTATTGACCGTACACGAAAAAGGTCCCTTGCTTTTACCTTTGCCCTCTAAGTATGACCTAGTCATTGGAAGTACCTCTGTTGATCTTGCGCACGACACGTCGTCGAATGAAGGTGAACATTTCTGCAAGCTGACTTTAAAAAGTCTAGAAATAAAACAAGTTATTGACCGGACACGAAAAATATACCCTTTTTTAACTTTGACCTCTGAGAATGACATTGACCTTGGAGGTACCAATCGACCTGGGATTTGCGCGCAACACATCGTCTCATGATGGTTAGTATTTCTGCCAAGTAATTTCAAAATCCATCCAGGAATAAGACAGTTATTGACCAAACACAAAAATACCCTGTTTTACTTTGTCCTCTAAGTGTGACCTTGACCTTGGACGAACCGACATGGGTTTTGCGTGTAACACATTGTTTCATGGTGGATAACATTTCTGCAAAGTAATTTTACAATCCATCTAAGAATAAGAAAGTTATTGACCAAACACGAAGAAACAGATCCTTTTTCGACTTTTATCCTCTGAGTAGAACCTTGACTTTTGAGGTACCGACCTGGGTCATGCGCGCGACACATCGCCTCATGGTGGTTAACATTTCTGCCAAGTAATTCTAAAATCCATCTAAAAATACGAAAGTTTTTTACGGGACACGATTTGCCCATACATACTTACACGATTTTGTGACGGACACACTACGTTTGTTTGTTTGTTTGATTTGAGGTTTAACGTCCCTGTCAACACTGTATAGGTCATTTTGGAGACGTTGCTTTCAATTTTGTGGGACTTTTACCCGACACTGAGATGAAATGACATCTCAAGCCCTGTCGCCCAATGAAACCGATAAGGTTTATAAGCATGGAATGGGCCGACTCGCTACGCTTTGCCTGGGCCGGCTTAGATCCTCCAATCGGTTTACTAGTACTCGTGTGCGGGTCGGTTTCAGCTCTGCGTGGAAGCATCATGCAGCCCATCTATTTCTTCAAGCCCCGATGGGCAGTGGCCGCTGACACACTACGAAGGGAAATAACGCAAAAAGTATCAAAGCAAGAGTAATAGATTTTGAGCTCTGCACGTTGTCTAATGTTGACTAATATTTATATGAAGTTTCGTGAAGATAGATTGAACGGCTTTCAAGTTATAGAGCGGACACGATTTGGGACAGAAGGACAGACAGACAGACAGGCAGACGCCCGGGGGAAAACAATTTGTCTCCCCGAAAATAGTGTGTGTGTGTGTGTGTGTGTGTGTGTGTGTGTGTGTGTGTGTGTGTGTGTGTGTGTGTGTGTTGTGGGGGGAGGGGGTGAAGACATAACTACCTAGTCTACAAATCTGCAACTGGTATTGCACTGCCTTGGTACCAATCTGCAACTGGTATTGAACAACCTTGGTACCAATCTGCAACTGGTATTGAACTACCCAGGTACCAATCTGCAACTGGTATTGAACGTTCTTGGTACAAAGTAGAAGTAAAACAAAGATCAGGAATCGATACAATTAACTTACACCACCCATCAAAGACACCAAAGGGAAAGAAACACAAACATTAAGCGACCAGACCATAATGGAAACCGAAAACAAAGGAAGGCCATAAGGACAGTTACTTTCCCACAAAATGGCCATATGGCCATCCAAAATAAAAAGACACAAGTGATACACACATTAAGTAACAAACAGCACCATAAATAAACCACCACAGAAGAACCGCCTTGGAACGGTCAGTGGAATGATTTCCACTGGGGGGCTTAAATCGATTTTGGTCGATAGACCTTGTTGCAGAAGAGATTTAAGTCCAATATTGAATTTTGAAATTAAATCAGAATGGCGTCTATAAAATTTTAAAAGGCTTTGCGTAGTTTATGGTACCGATAACCCTAATTAAGGAGTTTAGCCGTTAATAATTTATTACGAGTGTTGAAGTCAGTTACATGACTACACACTCTAGCAAATCGAATTAATTGCGAAATATAAACGCCATAGGATGGCGCACGAGGAACATCACCATCCAAAAAAGGAATTGAACTACCTTGGTACCAATCTGCACCTGGTATTGAACTCCCCAGGTGCCAATCCGCAACTAGTATTAATCTACCTTGGTACAAATCTGCAACTGGTATTGAACTACCTTGGTACCAATCTGCAACTGGTATTGAACTACCCAGGTGCCAATCCGCAACTGGTATTAATCTACCTTGGTTCCAATCTGCAACTGGTATTGAAATATCTTGATATATATCTGCAATTGGTATTGAACTAGCTTGGTACAAATCTGCAACTGGTATTGACCTACCTTGGTACCAGTTCGCAATTGGTATTGAACTACCTTTGTACAAATCAGCAACTGGTTTTGAATTACCTTGGTACAAATCCGCAACTTTTATTGAACTACCTTGGTACCAATTCGCAACTGGTATTGAACTACCTTGGTGCCAATTCGCAACTGGTATTGAACTACCTTGATACCAATTCGCATCTGGTATTGAACTACCTTGGTTCCATTTTGCAACTGGTACTAAACTACATTTTTTACCAATTCGCAACCGGTATTAAACTACCTTGGTACCAATCTGCAACTGGTTTGAACTACCTGGGTATACATTCGCAACTGGTATTAAAATACTTGGTGCCAATTCGCAACTGCTATTGAACTGTTTTGTCGCCAATCCGGCGACTGGTATTGAACAACCTAGGTACCAATCTACAACTGGTATTATTCTACCTTGGTACCAATTCGCAACTGGTATTGAACTACCTAGGTACCAATCTGCAACTGGTATTGAACCACCTAGTTACCAATCTGCAACTGGTATTGAACTACCTTGGTACCAATCTGCAACTGGTATTGAACTACCTAGTTACCAATCTGCAACTGGTATTGAGCTACCTTAGTACACATGTGCAACTGGTATTGAAATACATTGGAACAACTCCGCAATTGGAACAACTCCGCAATTGGTATTAAACTACCTAGTTACCAATTTGCAACTGGTATTGAACTACCTTGGTACCAATTCGCAACTGTTATTGAACTACCTAGGTACCAATTCGCAACTATTATTGAACAACCTAGGTACCAGTCTGCAACTGGTATTGAACTACCTAGGTACCAATTCGCAACTACTATTGAACTACCTAGGTACCAGTCTGCAACTGGTATTGAACTACCTTGGTACCAATCTGCAACTGGTATTGAACTACCTAGGTACCAGTCTGCAACGTGTATTGAACTACCTAGATACCGCTAAGCAACTGGTATTGAACAACCTTGGTACCAATTCGCAACTTGTATTGAACTACCTAGGTACCAATCCGCAACTGGTATTGAGCTACATTGGTACCAGTCCGCAACTTGTATTGAACTACCTAGGTACCAATCCGGAACTTGTATTGAACTACCTTGGTACCTATTCGCAACTGGTATTGAACTGCCTAGGTACCAATTCGTAACTGGTATTGAACTACCTTGGAACCAATCTGCAACTGGTATTGAACTACCTAGGTACAAGTCTGCAACTTGTATTGAACTACCCAGGCACCAGTCCGCAACTGGTATTGAACTACTCAGATACCATCCGCGACTGGTTTTGAACTACCGAGGTACCAATCCGCAACTTGTATTGAACTGCCTAGGTACCAGTCTGCAACTTGTATTGAACTACCTGGGTACCAGTCCGCAACTGGTATTGAACTACCTAGGTACCAATCCGCAACTTGTATTGAACTACCTTGCTACCAGTCCGCAACATGGATTGAACTACCTTGGTACCAATCCGCAACTTGTATTGAACTACCGAGGTACCAATCCGCAACTGTTATTGAGCTACCTTGGTACCAGTCCGCAACTGGTATTGAATTACCTAGGTACCAATCCGCAACTGGTATTGAACTACCTTGGTACCAATCCGCAACCGGTATTGAACTACCTTGGTACCAATCTGCAAATGGTATTGAACTACCTAGGTACCAATCTGCAACTGGTATTGAACTACCTTGGAACCAATCCGACGCTGGTATTGAACGACCTTGGTACCAATTCGCAACTGGTATTGAACTACCTTGGTACCAATCCTCAACTGGTATTGAACTACCTTGGTACCAATCTGCAACTGGTATTGAACTACCTTGGTACCAATCTGCAGCTGGTATTGAACTACCTTGGTACCAATCTGCAACTGGTGTTGAACTACTTTGGTACCAATCCGCAACTGGTGTTGAACTACCTTGGTACCAATCCGCAACTGGTATTGAACTACATTGGTACCAATCCTTAACTGGTATTGAACTACATTGGTACCAATCCTCAACTGGTATTGAACTACCTAGGTGCCAATCCGCAATTGGTATTGAACTACCTTGGTACCAATTTGCAACTGGTATTGAACTACCTAGGTACCAATACTCAAATGGTATTGAACTACCTTGGTACGAATTCTAAACTGATATTCAACTACCTAGGCTCCAATCTGCAACTGGTATTGAACTACCTAGGTACCAATCTGCAACTGGTATTGAGCCACCTAGGTGCAAATCCGCAACTGGTATTGGACGACCTTGGTACCAATTCGCAACTGGTATTGAACTACCTAGGTACCAATTCGCAACTGGTATTGAACTACCTAGGTACCAATCCGCAACTGGTATTGAACTACCTAGGTACCAATCCGCAACTGGTATTGAACTACCTAGGTACCAATCCGCAACTGGTATTGAACTACCTTGGTACCAATCTGCAACTGGTATTGAACTACCTTGGTACCAATCTGCAACTGATATTGAACTACCTTGGTACCAATCCGCAACTGGTATTGGGCTAACTTGGTACCAATTCGCAACTGGTATTGAACTACCTAGGTACCAATCCGCAACTGGTATTGAACTACCTTGGTACCAATCTGCAACTGATATTGAACTACCTTGGTAATAATTCGCAACTGGTATTGAACTACATTGGTACCAGTTCGCAACTGGTATTGAACTACCTTGATACCAATCTGAAACTGATACTGAACTACATAGGTACCAATTCGCAACTGATATTGAACTACCTAGGTACCAATTCGCAACTGGTATTTAATTACCTAGTTACCAATTCGCAACTGATATTGACCTACCTTGCTACCTATCCACAACTGGTATTAAACTACCTTGGTTCCAATCCACAACTGGTATTGAACTAAATAGGTACCAATCCGCAACTGGTATTGAAGTACCTCGGTACCAATTCGCAACTTGTATTGAACTACCTTGGTACCAGTCTGCAGCTGGTATTGAACTACCTAGGTACCAGTCTGCAACTGGTATTAAACTATCTTGGTACCAGTCCGCAACTGGTATTTGAATACATCGGCTGGTATAATACATGTACCTTGGTTTGTTTGTGTTGAGGTTTTACGTCCCTGTTACCACCATTTTGGTTATTTTGGATATACTGCTTCCGATTTCGTGGGACTTTTGCCAGAAATAGAGATGAAATCACATCTCAAACCCTTCCCCCCAAAAAAACTTTTGTAACTGAGTGTATTGTCAAACAGTCGACCCCTAAAGTACAATTTTGCGTCAGTATTTCAAATTCAGTTACTATTTTGGCACCGTTCTATCTTTGTTATGAAATGTAACTCTTCGGCATGCCACCGACTATCAAACAAAGTCAATTTCCATATGTTTCCCTTGTGATCAGTTGTATCGTAATATACTTGTGTTTTCAACACGTTGATTAGTGAGGGCGCGTAAAATTCCAGTGTGGATATTTGGTGGGTCTAAAACTGACGATTACATGTACAACTGTTCCATCTGTTGAATTCGACAAAGATTGCTGATCAACCTAAGCAGATCAAGACTGCCGCAAGCTACACCGCACATCTCGATTTGCAGTTGTATAGTGCAAATGAAATGTCTTGTTAACTCGGCCAGTCATGTCGAAATTGCCACGACTGATTTTATAACAAGGTTTTTCGAATGCAATAGATGGAAAAGTTGTTTTGAAGGCTTTAAAACTTGCAGTTAACCCCTAAGGTTCCCTCATTTTGTTGTTCATGGAATTTGAAAAAAAATAAATGTACCACCACCGTCTCTATTCCAGTGACTCAAGAAGGGCAGTTGTCAGTGTCTGTCTAAAGAGGGTGCACCGCACTGGTTAAACGAGCCCAGATGTATGGTTATGTTAGACGCAAAGTCTAAAAGTGTTCAATGAACCGTTAAGTTCCAAACCTAAACCTCCCTTAGATGCCAGCTCCTATTTCAAGCTAAGGTACAATGTTAATTTTAGAAAATAAATCACTTAGGAAAATGGAAGAAAAAAAAGAAGAAGAAAAATGGTTTAAGCCATAAAAAAAAAAAAAAAACGTCATTCTCCGATGTATTTTCTTGAAATGTCGGTGCGTCTTCAGCCAACTAGAAGCGCTAAAAGCATGTCTTCATGTCATTACGAAAACATGCCTATACCAATACATTGTAACCTATATCGCCGAAAAAATGAAAATTTAAAGATGAAAAATTGTGATATTTTTCTTATTTCTTCTAGAAATATAGGTTGTTGGTACTCGTTAGAACCGCCTCGATGAGGCGGTTCTAACGAGTACCCACAATCTATATCTTAGAGCAGAAATAAGAAAAATAAGGTTTACCCCTACAAACCCCAGTTTTACTATATAAAAGTGGCGTTCAAAGGGGTCAAAATTATATAGGAGTGTTTTCGTGATGTATACACGAAATTACCTCACGGTATCTTTCACATGTCTGATAACAGAAATGGCTCTTGCAGAACTATGCTTATGTAAACTTTCCTGGTCGTTTACTGGACAAGTCCCCTTCTGTCACGACCTGGTTTTTTTAAGGGGACGGCCCCCGCCCATCGGGGCTTGAAGAAATAGATGGGCTGCATGATGCTTGCACGCAGAGCTGAAACCGACCCGCACACGAGTACTGGTACACCGCTTAGAGGATCTAAGCCTGCCAAGGCAAAGCGGTGCGAGTGTCGGACCGTTCATGCTTATAAACCCTATTGGTTTCATTGGGCGGAAGGGCTTGAGATGTCATTTCATCTCAATGTCGGGTAAACTTGAGTCCCACAGAATTGGAAGCAACGTCTCCAAAATGACCTTTGCAGTGATGACGGGGACGTTAAACTCAAAACCAAACAAACAAACTTTTAAGGGGAATGGGTACACCTTCAGGGGAGGCAACTCTTACAAATGTATTTTTGTCTCTAATGTCAATATGGGTCAACTCTTAAAGAAAAGAATTTGCTCCTGAGGAGCAAATTCTTTCCTTTAAGAGTTGACTCCTTTTCAGTGGTACAGGGCTTATAGAAAAGCGAACAGTAAGTCCCAAATTATCTTCCTTTGAAAAATGGCGGAAAAATATGCTAGGTGTTCCCATGCCCCTTAAGAAGATACTTGTGCACATCTAAAGCCTAACCAATTTTTAAAGTCATAGTAAAACATTAAAGAAGAAATGGAGTCCACCAAAGACACAGATCAGACCAGACAGTTTGTTCGTTTCTTGTTATCGGAGTTTAACGGCCCAGACAACACTATTTAGGTCATTTTGAGCCGGTCAGTTTACCTATCCACACTTTTCCTCGGCAGAATTAACCGTAAGCGGTTAACCAGTACAATGCACATTCTTTCGCCAGAAACTGACAACTGCCCTTCTTGAATCAGCGGAAGCGAGAGAATGACCGCAGAAAAGATTTCATGATCAATCTACACAAAAGAATGTTGCAAACCTCAGCAGGTATCGAACCCGCATCCTCCTGATCATCAGTCAGACGCGCATCCCACTTATCAGACCAGACAGACGAGCGGCCTTAGATATTGCTCGGATATAGTCCAGCATCTATGACAAGCTCAGGCGACCAGAGAAGACTCAGATCAGATTGCACCCAAACTGACTCTTTAATTTGCCGGTCGTTTTCAATGTTTATGGTTTGTGTATTTTTATCTTGTCCTGGCTTGCTTAATACAAGTATTGTGAGATAAGACGGGGTAGATAAGATGGAAGCAAGATGGCTGTGTAAACAGTAGTGGAAGAAGCATTACGCTTATCAGCTAATCTTGATTCCATATCTTTGTTATCCTTATTGTTCTACAACAAGATCTTATTTATTTGTTGAATCAAGTTTTAGCGCCGAAATGCAAACCATACCATACCACGCCACAACACGCCACGCCATAAGGCACCGCACAACACAGCACCGTGCCAAACCACACCACACCGCACCGCGCCACAACACAACACTCCAGTACAATACAATACACAATTAGGCGTGATGCTGAACTTCATACAAGGCCTAAATTTTACGAAAACTTACCTCATCGTCCTAAAGGATAAGATGGGTCCCAAATTAAAGATAAATGTCTTATCTTTCATTTTCTAGGGGTCGTACGTTCAGAAAGTGGTAGCGTCATATCTAAAATGGGGAGATAACGCTGATACTAGAAAATGGTAAAATCTGCAAATAAGAGTGTTGTAAATTATGTGATGAAGCTTTACCATTACGTGCTTATAGTTTTTAGTTTATATCCATAAATGTATATATATTTCAAATTTTGTGATTGTCTTCTTTATGCGAATTCTGTTGTATATGACCGGAAGTACAGCTAAACGGAGTATTTGCCCTTGCCCTTATGTTGGACTTTCGCTATAAAATGTGTTGATGTTTAACTTAGTATAAGCCTAGAAAACTTTTTTTAAAAAACAAATTTTTGTAACTTTCCGCAAAACAACAACAAAACATTTACTGAATTTGGAACCCAATCATCAGGAATCAATTCGTACACACAGATTTTGCCATACGGTGCAATTTTGCTAAAAATTATTAATGTCATTTCTGTGCCATGTTGGTAGTTTATATATATATATATATATATATAAATTACTGGATATTTATTATTATGTCTATGTTTTCGCGCATTGAGGCTTATTTCTCGTAAATTTACAAGTATGAAGGTCTGAAGCCTCTGCAATGGATGAAGTATGAAAATACTGTTTTATGTTTGCAAATAGAACAGCGTAAATAGAACAGTTTAAACAGGACTCTTAAATATCGGACGTTATAAAAGTAAGAATAAAGGGATAAACAAAAATAAACATAATTTATACAACTAAACATTTGGAACGAGACACTATTCAAATCAATTACACCAACAATTCTTTTAATGTGTCAGCTGCGTTCGCTAATTTCGTGATTTTGCTGTTTTACAAGGAGTCAACTTACCCCACCCACTATCAGTAAAATGTGCATATAGTCAGAAACTCGTTGACAGATGTTTCGTGTCGTTTACTCGTGTTACCGAGTAAATCTCAGTCGATTTACTAAAATTCTGTGAACCATTGGTCAAAAGTATTTCATTAAACAAGAGGGCCAAGATGGGCCTGAATCGATCACCTGATTTCAAGATGTCACACAGCTTCGGAAAGTAATGCGGATAACTGACAGCCATCTTAATCTATGAAGCATAACTGTTGCACTTAGACAGATGTAAACCTGAGCAACATGATTGCAAACTTACAGTTTGGATGAAACTGACTATTGATTTTAGAGGAGGCTGTCATTTAAGGATTTTTCTAGTTAAGCTCTGGCGGCCACCTTGTTCAGTTGGGTGGAACTGTTGTAATTTGTTTGGTAGAGTGTCACCCATAGCCCCAGATAAGAGCGGTTCTTGACACACTATCGTTCTTTTTTCTGCAAAAAAATGGGTCATCCATAGCCCCAGATGTAGTATCCACACACTATTTTTCTTATTTCTCCTCGGAAACGTGCGTTGTGGGTACCTATCCACGGTGAGGCGCTTCTAATGAGTACCCATAGCATGTTTTTGCATGCAGAAATAAGAAAATTATCAGTACTTTTCATTTGCAAAAGCGCCTTATCTTGAGCTATGGGACTCATTTACGTAACACTACTTTGAAGTTTGAAAGAAAACGTAGCAAAAGTATAGGAGCAGTTGTCATTTTTTTCTATTTTTAGCTCTAGCTGCCATCTTGTTATTCCGAGCAAAACCACTTTAGCAATGTTTAGGGTATTTTAAGCAAGAATCCTACGAGCTATGAAGTTTGAATGAAACTGACCCAAAAGTGCAGGAGGAGTTGTCATTTAACAAGATGGGTTAGTGATATCACTGGGGTGCAACATGCAGTCATGTATGGCTGCGTTGAGAACAATGATCTATATTTGCAGATTCTGGATCTCCACCTGTAGATATTGATTGTTAGCAAGCTGTATTTCGAATCACTCACATTTTTGTGCAGCTCTAATTCAGCCACAACTAACAACTGCAACCTGAGCCAGGCGGCTTGCCGTACAAGTGTCCTAAATGTTTGGACAGAAGAGTAACCAGGGCAGACCCAGATTGATCAGCTTCTCTCCGATAAGGGTCTTCACTTTTTGCTGTTCTAACTAGTTTAAACATGTCCATATTTGTAAACTAAGACTGTGATTGCAGTATATGTACATGTACGTCCAGACTTTCGGGTATTTTTGCGGTAGCTGTATACATGTCCCACTGCCACTTTATAGCACGGTTATAGAGATCAAAAAGAGGGAGGAGAGGAGAGGAAAAAGGAAAAAAAATATTTTTTTTCTTTTTTTTTTCTCTCCATCTTTAATGAGCCGTGTTATGGGGAGGTCGTGATACATGTTATTGTATGTTTTTCCTTGTTTCATTGTTTCTTTGCATTAATCTAGTTTCATTCTTTCACGTTAGTATGTCCATCAGGGCTTTCCTGTTTTCTTAATAAACTTTAAACTTTAAACTTTAAAATGCGTTATTATTAGTAGTATTATTAGTAGTATTATTATTTTAGTTTAAGCCGTGGTGGCCATCATGCTCATCCAAGCAAAACTTTAATAGCTAATTTGGAAGCGGGCTTCTCAGCAACCTTCTTGTGAAGCTGCAATGAAATGGGACCAAAGAAATAGGAGAAAGTGTCTCTTAAAGGTTTTTTTTTTTTTTTTTTTTTCAATTTTTAGCTTTGTTGGCCATTTTGTTCATCATTGCTGTGAAGTTTTGGGAAATATAGAACCAAAGGTGTAGGTGTAGTTATCATTTATTTTTTTTTTTAAATTAAGCTCTGATGGCCATTTTGTCAATCAGGGCGGGGCGTTTTTCTATACTGGTAGAGGGTCACCTGAGCAATATTAATATGATGATTAATTGAAATTGACCCCAGGGTATAGGAGTTGTGGTCGTTTAAAGATGTTTTTTCAATTTTTAACATTGGCGGCCATTTTATTCATCATAGTGAACCTGTTTTAGCTATAGTGGTAGGGATTCGCCTAGGCAACATAACTATAAATAAAAATCAAAAATGAGTTCCTTTAAGAGCAATGAAAACATTCATAAGAAAGAAGATGGGTCATACTACGTAGTTTCGGCTAATAAAACCTCATCAGTGACCCTGTAATGATCCGGCAAAAAAGCCAGAGGAAACATACTGCAATTTTGCGAATTTCTAATAGGCAGTCGATTCAAAGACTGATATAAATCAAAATGGGGTCCATATAATAAAAAACCTGTCTAGAATATGAGTCTAAACCATTAATTTATTTCTGAGTTCTCAGAATATTCACGCTGATCTCAAAGGACCAAAAGTAAAATATAAACTGCACTATGGTTGATGTACGGGGAGACGTTTTACGGCCGCCACACGGCACAACACCAGCTGCAGTGAAGGCAAATAAAAATCAAAAATGAGTTCCTGTAAGAGCAATGAAAACATTCATAAGAAAGAAGATGGGTCATACTACGTAGTTTGAATCAAATTGGCTCAAGGGTTAAGAAGGAGTTGACGTTTAATGCAAATCGTTGAGGTGTTTTCTATTTTTAGCTCTGATAGCCATATTGTTCATGAAGAAGAAGCCTTTTATTTATTTTGATAGCAGTCACCTAAGAACTTTACCCATGGGGTTTGAATGAAATTCGTCTAGGTGTAAAGGAGGTAAAGTGAAAGTTTTCGTTTGAAGTTTTCATTTTTTGTTTTAATTGTTTAGAAATGCCGGACATATTGTCCATCAGAGTTTTATGTTTGCAGCTATTTTAGTAGGGAGCCACCTATGGAAACATTCCTGTGAAGTTTGAATCAGTGGCCCAAAGGTTAAGGAGGAGTTGGCATTTAAAGCAAATTGTTGACGTTTTCCTAATTTTATCTCTAGTAGCGATTTATCGTAGTTAAGGACGGAACCATATTTTTTGTTATTTTGATAAAGAGTCACCTGAGCAACATTCTTATAAAGTTTGATTGAAATTGAAAAAAAATGTCGTTCAAATATGTTTCTAATTTTAACTCCTGCTGCCACCTGGTTTATCGGAACGGATCAATTTCAGATATTTGGTAGCTATATAGGGAGGCAACGTTAAATTATCTTGTCAACGTTACTCTAGTTTTATCTCTCATGGCCATTTAGCTCATCAGAGCAGAACCGTTTTAGTTACTTCGGTAGAGGGTCACCTATGAACGAGTCCAATGGTGAAGAAGAAGTTGTCGTTGGAAGACGTTTTTGCTCTTGCGGCCATCTTGTTCATCATAGCAGGACGCTGTTTGCAATTTTGATAGGTAGCCATCTAGGCAATGTTCCCGAGAAGTTTGAATCAAATCTGCAAAAGTTTTTTTGGAGAAGTTAGCATTTAAAGCAAAATTTATTTGCTTCTATTTTAAGCACTATAGGCCATTTTGGTCATCAAAGCAGGACCGTTTTAGCTTTTGGGTAAAGGGTCACCTAATCAATGTTCCTTGAATGAAATTGGCCCAAGGTAAAGGAGTTTTGTTTGAAGACTTGTTCTAGTTTACCTCTGGCGGCCATCCTGTTCATCGGAGAGGAGCAATTTTAGCTGTTCTGGTAGGGAGCCCGCTAGGCAACATTCCTGTGAAGTGTAAATCAAATTGACCCTAGTGTTAAGGAGGAATATGCATAAAAAGCAAATTGTTGACATTTCGGAGGTTCATCTCAGCAATATTCACATTTAGTTAGAATTAAAATTGGCCGAGGGATAATGGAGGAACTATCCATTGAATATATTTTTATTTTTGGCTCTGGCAACCATCTTGTCATGAAAGCATAACAGTTTTAGTTATTTTGGCAGGGAGCCAATAGGCAATATTCCTGTAAAGTTTGTATCAAATTGGCACATGGATTCATGAGGAGTTAACATATAAAGCAAATTGTTGACGATTTCTATTTGAAATGGTCACCTCAGCAACAGCAAGATTAAAATTGGCCCAGAGGTAAAGGAGGAGTTGTCGTTTGAAATTTTTCCTTCTATTTTGAGCTCCGGCAGATATCCTGTTCATCGGAGCGAAACATTTTTGGCATTTTTGGTTGGGATCCACCTACGTACGTTCCTGTGAAGTTTGAATCAAATCGGCCCAAGGTCACAATAGCTCACTGTAAGCACTTCGTACTCAGTAGAGCTAACAAGTGGCCATATATATAAGTATTAAATCTCTCACCTGTCTGAAATTGTTACAGTGTTATTAAGATCGAAATCCTGACAGTTAGTTTTGAAAATAATATTTCGTCTATCATAACTGAAAGTAACCAATCTTTTTCGCATGCGAGAAATGCTACGCCTTGTATGTTCTTAGATGGTTTTAGAGACCAATTCCAGCTCTGAACTGTCTGTTGCAGATAAAGCAACAGAGGTTAGAGGAAGACAACGCTGTTGGTTATGCCTAAGCTTTGGCTTTGCGCTGTGCACGTTTCTTCTCGGCTCCTCAGATTCTTATCACCAGCCCCTCTTCTGATGAGGCCTTGCCACTTTACTCGGTCCTGTGCAGTTTGTTCCAACGAATCTGCTGGTATGCTGAAGTCCTGGAAGGATTTTGATTTTTATTTGCCTTCACTGCAGCTGGTGTTGTGCCGTGTGGCGGTCGTAAAACGTCTCCCCGTACATCAACCATAGTGCAGTTTATATTTTACTTTTGGTCCTTTGAGATCGGCGTGAATATTCTGAGAAATCAGAAATTAATTATTGGTTTAGACTCATATTCTAGACAGGTTTTTAATTATTTGGACCCTATTTTGATTTATATCAGTCTTTGTATCGACTGCCTATTCGAAATTCGCAAAATTGCAGTATTTTTTTTCCTCTGGCTTTCTTTGCCGGATCATTCAAGGGTCACTGATGAGGCTTTATTAGCCGAAACTACGTAGTATGGCCCATCTTCTTTCTTATGAATGTTTTCATTGCTCTTAAAGGAACTCATTTTTGATTTTTATTTACAGTGTGATAGAGTAACGCTTCTTCTGACCACCTTAGGAGCGTTTGACCATTTCTAGTTTCCCATATAGGATTTTCTTCGGCAAACGGTTCTAAAGCATCCAGGTAACATGGCCTGTCCATCTTAATTGAGCCAGTTTAAGAAGATCATGTACAATCTGCATCCCCAACCTCTTCATGACTTCTATGTCTGGAATCCTGTGTAGCCACTTAATATTTAAAAGTTTCCCAAGACAGCTTGTATGGAAGTGGTTCAGTCTTTGCCGTTGTAAACTGTCCACGTTTCACATGCATATAATAGTGTTGGCAGCACCATAAATCTGTAGGCTTTCAGCTTTCTGTCTGATTCTACTTCGATAACAAACACGACCACGTAGCTGGCCAAATGCTGCACTAGCCTTTGCAATCCTGTCATTTTGACTTCATCATCAATATGCACGGCTGTTGACAGTGTACCCCAAGGCAGGCATTTGCAGTCTTTGACCGTTCATTGGGATGGTGAACCCTTTGTAAGGCTTGCCAGATGCCAGGTGACCGGTGATAGATCACCTCAATATTTGTGATGCTGGTTGCTTGGTCATTGCTGTCACAGGAGTCAGATACTTGATCTACATAATTTTTGTGCGAGTTCACTCAAAATTTAGAATATCTCGAAATGCGTACAAAGCATTTTTACAACGACAACGATCAGTCTCGAATGCGTAAATTCTATTTTTACAAAAACTGTATTTTGTTGGCTTGATTTTTATTCACGTTTTATGGCCCAGTGAATATTAATTCCGATGTGTTTAGACAGGGTCAACATGCAAATATCGATAACTATGCCACAATGAAACTTACCCCATCCCACGGTCTTTGATTGTGTGTGTCGGGGCGGAGTGCACAGAGGCTGAGGAGAGGGCAAGTATTAAAAGTCATGGAAAATATTTTAAAATGATTTCGCACCGAAATTTATAAACACTCTATAAAATGCTTAACTGAAGGCTCTTTCATTTTTCGAATGTCGAGCCTATTCATTTCATTAACGCGACTTTGTAGTATAAAGTGATTTTAGGACTTTAAAGTGTAAACATTTTAACAAGAAAAACAAATGATAATTTTATTGTTTGTGTTATTTTAAGCTAAATATTGCTTGTAGGTGCTCGTTAAAACCGCCTCATTGACGTGGTTCACACAAGTTCCTACGCTCTTTGTTTTGAGTGGTTTTACGGAAAATAACCTTTGCCTCTGTAAATCCCACTTTTACGGGGTTGGGGTAGGCCTCACTTTCCCGAGGTGGGGTTTACCGAACCTTTCGTTGCACGAGCTTGTTAATGTAACGACATTTTAAATTTGTGCAGGCACAATCTGGTGCAATTGCTACGTTCAGAATCTTCTTTTAGAGAACCTCGCATTTCCATTAACATCTGTCCATGAAGTTAAGTCTACTGGTCGATCAGACAGAGAGTCGCTGAACACACTGAATTCGCACAACGTTGACTCAATGGGAATTTTGGACGCCTTAAAGTCGACTCGGCGTTGGGAAATTTTGGACGCCTTAACGTCGACTCGGCGTTGAATTAACTGTTACATCTCGACGATTTGTGTTCAGGGAGATAAATGCGCCGACAATTGGATGTAAAATGACTTTCTTAAAGTTGCTTAAGAAATGTATTGGAAAAACGCATTAAACTTATACCTTTTTCACGCAGGGTGTGTACCTTTGACAGTGGGTTTCGAAGCCAACATGGGTATCAGGATGTCTAAATGTAATGTTTTGATTAGCGAAATGGATACATGTTTAGAAAATTACAAGATTTATGCTGTGTTTTGAAAACTTAAGTTAGCAGAAAGAACGATCACAGGTGAAAAATCCGATTTCATATGGTAGGAAGAGTTATCTCCTCATAAAATACCAACCAATCTAAAAATAGCGCCCAAATTGCACACAAAAAGTACAAAATTGAAATGTTCTTGACGAAAACGGAACAATTTGCGTAAAAAAGACAGTTTTGAAATGAATAAAATTCATGTAGAAGTACGAGCTCTTTGATTATGGTTTCAACGAGTGAAGAGTTATCTCCCCATTTATAGTATGATGCTACCCATGTTGGAGCGTACGACCAATTTATAAATAAGGTAGGGACATTTATCTTTAATTTGAGACCAGTTTCATCCTTTATGACGGTGAGGTATGTTTTTGTCCATTGAGCTTGGTTCGGCAACGCGCCTAAATCTAATACAATACAACACATTACAGCACAACACAGTACATGGGGTGGTTGGGTGAGGCAAAGGTGACATGTATTTTGTGTCACTGGGGCGTCCAACGGATATTGGCTTACAGCTGGGCAAGGGTAGATGATGTTATTATTTCTTCTGTTTCTACACTTCCAGTCGTCCACTGTCCCTCTCTGTTACACCCTCTATCTCTTCTATCTCTTTTGACCCTTTCTCTGGGAGACGACATAAAATGATCCACAAGGGTTTACATGTCGTTAAACACAAAACAATCAATCAATCAACACAACACATCAAAACACAATACAATACAAAAATATTAATTATAGAGAGAATTTTTTGCATGAATATATAGTTAAACACAAAACAATCAATCAATCAACACAACACATCAAAACACAATACAATACAAAAATATTAATTATAGAGAGAATTTTTTGCATGAATATATATTCTAACACAGCGCGCCTATATAGGCAATGGAAAATCACTGTGTTTTATTCTACAACAAATCACAGCAAGGGAGAGCGTGACGAGTGACGTCATTAAAACTGCAAATTTATGACGTCACTAGTCGATTTCCTTGACGTTAGACGGTGTAACGTCATTTTCTCGCAATGAAAACGTTAGAATAGGATATAAATGCATGTGTTTCAGCCGATAATTTTGGCGGGATTTCTTCTAACAATGGCGAAAAGTTGTGAGATTTTGAAGTAAACAACAGCATTATTGCCGATTTTCAGCCTGTTAGAATCGAAATAGATCAGCTCTAGTTTGTGATTTGTTGAGTAATAAATCACAGTTTGTCGGTCAGTTGTAAGTAGACAAATCACGCGCGCTACGCGCTTGTGATTTGTCTACTTTACAACTGACCGACAAACTGTGATTTATTACTCAACAAATCACAGTTAGAGCTGATCTATTTCTTAAGTACAATTCTGCTATTAAGAACACCTAAAATTAAGACCCAATCTGCTTTCAAAAGCTTATTGAGAAGGTTTCAGTTATTCTTTCTTTGTTCTTTCTACACTTAGTGTCCCCTAATAAGAGACCACCTTTGCGACTGTTCAAAAGTGGTCTTTCAGACCACCTCTGAACAGTCCCAAAGGTGGTCTTAATATAGGGATTTTACTGTACTTCTATTTTATTGAAACAAACATGTTTATATCATATGGCCCATCATTTGTATCTTCTGGCAAATTAAAGAATAAGCTTTCTACTCTGTTAATATCTGCCGATATTTGATTACTTTACAATAGTGGATTCTAGATTCTTGTAAAGATTCCAAAAGTATTCGAAATACACTTGAATTGCAATTTGCAGTAAAATTTATTTATTTTCTCTGGTTGGAGGACACTGCCCAGCAGGCAAACGTCGCTAGGGCAACGTCACATCAACGTCGGTACAACGTCACGACGTTGTACCGACGTTGATGTGACATTGCAAAAACGTCCTGACGTTGCAAAAACGTCCTGACGTTGCACGGACGTTAATGTGACGTCACAATTACGTCATGTGACTGCTGGATGGGTATAGAAATCACCAAGAAAGAATAGCTGAAACCTTCTAAATATGCTTTTAAATAATAACTAGAGCTGCCGCCTAACGGGCGCCAATTATACCCCCGCATGCGTTGTCAGACAAATTTTTACAAGTATTTGACCTTGAGGAAAGTCAACGTAAAGGTCAAGGTCAGGTTTGTGTATATCAATCTTAAGTACTAGTGGCAAGGTGTGTGGTGTGTGAATATTAAAGAAATCGGTCAAAGAATAAGGAAGTTATGAGCAATGTTAAAGTTTTTTGTAACGGACCGACGACAGACGACAATTTTTACAAGTATTTGACCTTGAGGAAGGTCAACGTAAAGGTCAAGGTCAGGTTTGTGTATATCAATCTTAAGTACTAGTGGCAAGGTGTGTGGTGTGTGAATATCGAAGAAATCGGTCAAAGAATAAGGAAGTTATGAGCAATGTTAAAGTTTTTTGTAACGGACCGACGACAGACGACAGACGACAAGCTGACTCCTATATACCCCCTTCAAACTTCGTTTGCGGGGGTATAATTAGCCTGGTTTTTTAGCTGACATTAATAGCAGATTTTAACTGTAATTGAAGCATGTCCAAGAAGTCAAGATCACATATCATTTGTAGAACGAACAGAGATTTACGAAATTCATGTTCAACAAGCAGAACGTCTAGTTATGGGGACAGTCTCAATTGAATGACTGATCTCAACTAACTGACTGCCAAGGAGTCTAGTTACTGGGGAGGTCTCAACTGACTGACCTCAGCTAACTGACTGACCAGAATAGAAGTGAAAGCAATGGTCAGGAATCGATATAATTAACCCACTGCTCCCATTAGAGACAGCAAAGGGAAAAAAACACCAACAGGAAATAACTAGAACCTAATGTTAAACATCAACAGCGGAAAGCCAAAAGGACAATTACTTTCCCACAAAATGGCCAAATTAAGGACCGGTATGTTACAGAAGTCTAGTTATACTGGGGTGGTCTCAAATGATTGATTAGTTACTGGGGTTGTCTCAACTGCTTGACAGACAGCCAAAATGTCTAGTTGCTGGTGTGGTCTCAACTGACTGACCGCCCAGAAGACTAGGTGGGGGGGGGGGGGGCGGGGGTGGTCACAATTGACTGATCGCCCTGAGGTCGTCTCAACTGGCTGATCGCCCAGAAGACTAGTTACTTGGGAGGTCCCAATTGACTGACACACCATTTGCTCAGCCCGCATGATGGCCTCCTAGCTCATCAGTGCAACCACAGTGAGGGGCAAAGCGGTGCGAATCTGGCCGCCAATGCTTATAAACCCTATTGGTTGCATTGGGCGACAGGGCTTGATATGTCATTTCATCATCTCAATGTCGGATAAAAGTCCCACAAAATTGGAAGCAACGTCTTCAAAATGACATATACAGTGTTGACGGGGACGTTAAACCTTAAATCAAACAAACAAACAAACAAACAACAAAGGACATGGCACAGGAAGCACGCAATTCTACAACATGCGCACGGATATATTTTTTGTTGCGTTTTTTTTTTCTCTACCTAATTTTCCTCTCTTTCCCTCTCTTTTCCCTCGTGTACTTTTCACTCTGATGTACCTATTGTGGCGTATGATACAGAAAGCACGCCGTCTCAAAGTGACAATTTCAGAGGATATTTTTCCCACTTGTTTGTCAGGGTTGGAAGTCTCCAGTCCTTTTCCGGCATCTCGTAGAGGACTGATATTCATGCTGTGAAGAGTTGTGGGTATACCGTTTTCAAAAACACCCTTGTCAGAAGTATGGATGAATATGCGAAAGACGGCCGCCGCCTATCGGGGCTTGAAGAATTAGATGAGCTGCATGATGCTTCCACGCAGATCTGAAACCGACCGCACACCAGTACTGATAAACCAAACCGCTTAGATGATGTAAGCCTGCCCAGAAAAAATGGTGCGAGTCGGACCGTCCATTCTATTGATTTCATTGGGCCTCAGGGCTTGAGATGTCATTTCATCTCAATGTCGGGTAAAAGTCTGACACAATTGGAAGCAGCGTCTCCAAAATGACCTTTTCAGTGTTGACGGGGAAGTTAAACCTCAGATCCAACAAACAAAAATATGCGAAAGAATTGGGGCCGTTCAAAACGTTTTGGGCAGCAATTACGCATTAGTACGCTATGGTAGAAACGATATATATCTGTCAGTCGATTGATAACCATTCCATCCTAAAACAGACTTTTTCATGACATAGATCACATCATTCCAGCTTTTGTACCAGCAACTGATATTTATGCAAAAGAGCGTGTTATCGCCGATGTTCTGTTGGCTTTGTTTACATTAAAGAGATGGCAATGACACAAATATGTTTCCATAATGATCTTGATGAAGAATATTGTAAACCATACATCACAGATAGACTAAACACAGAAATTTCTTATCCCATAATTGCCTATTGTCCAAAACTTGGGAGACTGCCCAACAGTGTAGACCCAGATCAGACGCCGCATAATGCGGCGTCTGATCAGGGTCTACACTATTTGCTTTAAATAAATGTATAGCATTTTAAATAGAATTTAGAACACATGAAACAAAACAGACACTTCTACATTTTAGAATGGACTCGTCCATACTTATTTAGTGGCAGATTCTATTAGTCAAACAAGGGTGAAACAAAGAGGGTTTATTCACCATATTTGCTGGCTCCCAGCTTGCACATTGTCAATATTGGAAAAAACAGGTAACCAGACCCCCTGACATTTTAAGGTCAGGGGGTCTGGTTACCTGTTTTTCCAACACTGATAACCTTCAGACTAGGAACAAGCAGATAATGCAAATAAGGTGAATAAGCATGGACGGTCCGACTCTCACCGCTTTGCCTGGGCATGCTAAGATCCTCTATGCGGTTAACCAGTGCTCGTATGCCGTCAGTTTCAGCTCTGCGTGGAATCATTCATGCAGCCCGTCTATTTCTTCAAGCCCCGATGGGCGGGGCCGATCAAACAGGTGTTAAAGAGCTGCAATGATATATCTGGCCATACTTTTGTTAGAGTTCGCTCGTCTTTGTATTTAGACAGATAGACTGCCCCCGTCTAACTGAAACGGGTCTAACGGCCTATTGGATAAGAGCGCTGACCCTTAATCAATAGGTCTCTCACCTTTGTGGTTTGAGCCATACTCGGATCACATCATGCAACAAGATGCATTCTCCGGGTACTCCGGTTTTCGCTCACCACTGATTAACGATTGGCTCGATATAAGTGAAATATTCTTGGCTATGGTTTAACTGCCCTCTCAAGATTATTTCACCCCTCACACCCCCCCCCCACCCCACACACACACACACACACAAATGTCTGACTGTTAATTTAATGAGTATAATAGTATATGCTATAATGTTAATAAGATAAAATCATTAGCAAAGGTTTTCTCAATAAATTTGCTGATCATGAGTTTCTGACAGGTAAGGGAGTTTATATGTGCGGAGGAGTACATGGGGGTGGGGGCTACTAGAAAAAGATTACAATCGAACTTAATTTGGAGCAGGGCATTACGAAAGTACATTGTAAATTTAACCGCCGAAAAAAAAGGGGAACATTTTTAAGATGAAAAATTATGACATTTTGCTTAATTCTGCTCAAAATATAGATTGTGGGTATACCCCTCCCGGTACAAAACGTTGACTCAATCCTGAACCAACGTTGAACGTTGATTTTAACGCTGAGTGCCTGCTGTACGTTAGAATCGCCTCATACAGTACACACAGCTTACATTTTTAAGACAAAAAAAAATCTCCCTAAATTGACCCTTACTATCTTCTCTGAAGCTGAGGGAAGAATTCCATAGGTACGCAAGAACGAGTTTTCTTGCACATCAGACAAGGAAATCCTGGTCTTAGTCATGGGAGAGAATATAAGAATCTTATATGGGTGTGAGGAATGGATGGAAAACTCCGTCCCTCGGGTCACTGTCCGGCATCAGTCGGCTTGCTGAGTGATGCCGGACAGTGATCCCGAGGGACGGATTTTTCTATCCACCCCTCACACCCATATGGGATTCTTTTTCTTCCATACATTCCATTTCTTAGCGCGTTTTTTTTAATGCTGCAGTCACTTCGGTTGCCGACGTCCGCCATATTATGATGATACTACAGCGGTGTTTAGTGGCGTCACTTAATGTGCTGTGACTTCAGCCTTCACGACGGCGCATATGAGTTCGTATTCAACCAGTGCATTTATCAAGCACGCGAGAATATTCGATTTTGGGTAAGAAAGAACACGAGGGTTAGAACAGAATTTCTTTCCTAGGTTAAAACTATGGATTTTCTTATCCGATGTGCAAGAAAGTCTTATCCTACCAAGGTTATCCCACAGGAATTGGATAAAAGATAGAGAATTTTCACGTGCTTGACTTGCACTGGTTGAATAGGACGCCACGTACACCGTCGTTAAGTTGGCGTCACTGTACGTAAATTGACGTCAAAAAACGCCGTATTATTGTCATTAAAATATTGGGGATGTCGACAATCCACTCTCAGAAATGAAATGTTTGTAAGAAAAAGAAACTTTACATGGGCGTGAGGGGCATATAGTAAAAACCGTCCCTCGGCGGCATCATTGTCCGGCATCGTAATGCCGAACAATGACCGTCGGGACGGATTTTTCTATCCAACCCTCACACAAATACGTCTCAGCCAGGGTAAACGAGACATCAATGTTTCAGATATCGAAGTTTCACTTAATTCACATTGTGAAAAGAGACTTTACCGTTTTCTCGTCTAGTACAATTTGATCGCCCCCCGCCCATCGGGGCTTGAAGAAAAAGATGGGCTGCATAATGCTTCCACGCAGAGCTGATACCGACAGCACACGAGTACTAGTAAACCGCTTAGAGGATCCAAGCCTGCCAAGACAAAGCGGTGCGTGTTGGCCCGTCCATACTTATAAACCCTATTGGTTTCTTTTGGCGACAGGGCTTGAGATGTCATTTCATTCCAATGTCGGGTAAAAGTCCCACAAAATTGGAAGCAACGTCTCAAAAATGACCTCTACAGTGTTGACGGGGACGTTAAACCTCAAATCAAACAAAATAATACGATTTGTATTTGAATCTAAACAAAGATTATATACCTGGAAAGTTCTGAACCATATCAGCGTGATGAAAGATTGAGGGTTGATCCATTAAGCCATCTGTTGGATAAAATGATTTCAAAGGTGAAAAAAAATATAATTATCATCTCATCAGGTTATTTTGTTTGTTTGTGTTGAGGTTTTACGTCCCATTCGACACTATGTAGGTAATTTTTTAGACGCTGCTTTCGATTTTTTTGTGACTTTTACCAGACATTGAGATGAAATGACATCGCCAGCCCTACCGCCTAAGGAAAACGCTAGGGTTTAAGGAGCTGTCTGAATTGCACCAGATGACCAAGTCCGTATAATAAAAATACATTTAAACCCCAAATTATTTTACTGAAAAGTTGGGATTACGCTGGTAAACATTATTTTCCTTACTTTTGCTCAAAAACATAGATTGTGGATACTCAGAACCGCCTCTCAATGAGGCGGTTCTAACGAGCGTCCGCAATCTATTTTTCGACTAGAGATAAGGAAAATAACACAAAGAGTTTGCCATGGAGATATGAAAGACGCCACTTAGGCCTTGTCCTGCTGAATATTTTAATCTGCCACACCCACTACCGATTATCAACCAATCAAATATCTTGATGCTAATTATTGCAACAAATACACAATCTGAATGACAAACAATATAGATCCTGATCAGATGGCTTCTGGATCTACATTGTTTGAAAGATAAGACATATGTGGGCTCAGCAGGACAATGGTTAAGCACATGTTTGTATTACCGTAATGTAAAATCTACAGCCTTTTGAGGCAATACCGTCCATTTGGGTCGGAGATTTGTTACCCCTGTCCAACCTTTCTCGGTAATGACGATCTGAGCGGTATGTTTAACCACTCACTTCCTGGACAGGATTCACCAGTGCAACACACATTCCTTTGTCAGAAACTGGCAAGTGCCCTTCTTGCACACCAGACAAGGAAATCCGTGATTTTACCCTGGGATAGAAATTTATGTTCTGACCCTATTGTTCCGACCCCAAATGGAATATAATCGCGTGTTTGATAAATGCACTGGTTGATTAAAACATCATGTGCGGCGTCGTCATGCGTGACGTCACTAAACATTCCTGTTATGTCATCACAAAATGGCGGACGTCGGTAACCGAAGTGAGAGCAGCATTAAAAATTCGCAATAGAAATGGAAGGTATGCAAGAAAAAGAATCCAATATGGGTGTGAGGGATGGATAGAAAAACCCGTCCCTCGGGATCACTGTCCGGCATCACTCGGCAAGCCTCGTGATGCCGGACAGTGACCCTCGGGACGGATTTTTCAATCCACCCCTCACACCCATATAAGATTCTTACAGACTGCTTCATCTCTGGGATAAAATATCTGGGATTGAACCCGCGACCTCCTGAGTGATTCTAATGAGTAAACAAAACGTTCCTTTACTTCATAAATGATCATAAGATTTCTGCTTATACTTCGTGACCTTGTGCTATAAAAATAACCCTCAGTGGCTCGAACTACCCCAGTGTCGAACATTTTTCATGGTCAAAACCGTGTTCGAATTATTGGATTTGACTATATATGACCTGAGCGAAATAGAAGCCTCCGTGGTGCAGTGGTTACGCTACTCGCCTTGTAAACCAGGGGTCGCAGGATCGATCCCGGGCTTCTCCAGACTTTCGGATGAGTCTTTAAACCGAGGTCCCGTCTCCGTATGACCTTAGCTGTTGGTGGGACGTAAAACTCAAACACTCACTCACCTAAGCGAAATAAAGTAAGTAAAACTTTGAAAGCTGAAATACTCGTAGAGAGCATGATTTGGAGCTAGTTCGAAGTTAGTTAATCATAGTTACCAGGTAAGAGGGCATACTCGGTGAATCTTATGATCATTAGTTAAAAATAAATGTACGGAATGTTGTGTGTACTCATCAGAATCGCCTCATAAGTTCACTCAACTTAAATTATAAAAATAAATATATGGATATCTTGGGCTTTGAGAACAATTAGAATCTGTCCGCCACTTTTACTGACTTTAGTATGTTAGGAGTAGGTGATTGGTTAGAGTTTGGATTCGGTCACTGATGGTAAGGGTTAGGTTAGGTTTAGATTAGGGTGAGGTTAAGCTAGTCAGATCATTAGGGTTAGGGTTAGGGTTTGGGTTAGGTAAATCCATCACGAAAACACGCCTATATAATTTTGACCCCCTTAAACCCCACTTTTATATAGAAAAACTGGGGTTTCCGGGGGTATACCTTATTTTTCTTATTTCTGCTCTAAAATATAGAGTGTGGGTACTCGTGAGAACCGCCTCGATGAGGCGGTTCTAACGAGTGCCCACAATCTATATTGTGGGCAGAAATAAGAAAAATATAACAATATAACAATTTTTCTTCATAAATTTTCATTTTTTTCGGCGATTAAAGGTGGCAATGTATTTGTATAGGCGTGTTTCGTAATGGAAGTGGCAAACAGGTTCTAAAGTCTGTCAGAATTTTCTGTTAACTCTCTAAGGCGTTCAAATTAGCCATGGTAAACGACATATCCGTGTTCGAGGTATCAAATCAAACTCTGACTGTGATTGTTCTGTTCTGTTCTATAACTGTCTAGGCAGAAAAAAGCATGCAATTTAAAAGTCAGCAATTTTGCTTGATGGCATGACGTTTATCTAGTCATTAATCTTTAAGTTCCCAATATCTGACATAACACTTATTGGCAAATTGAACAGATTATCTTTTTATATATCGAAATAGATTCAAATGCAATCTGTTTTCAAGATGGGTGTGCAGATAAAGTGCTTGCAACGTATGAATCATGTTTTCGTAGGTTACTCAAAATTCAGCTTTTTCTATACGATGAATTTTGAACCGGCCCCGATAGCTCAGTTGGTAGAGTGTCCGCTCCGGGGAACGGGAGGTCTCGGGTTCGATCCCGGGCCGCGACATACCAAAGTCGTTAAAAATGGCACTAGCTGCTCCTCGTTTGGCACTCAGATTTACGGGGTAGAGCTAGGACTGGTCGATCCAGTGTCAGGATAATGTGACTGGGTGTGGTATCATGTAATGTGTCTGGGACATGATACTTCAGTGAGGCAGCACTATAAACGTGAGCATTGAGCTCCCTGTCGCAACCAGACACCGTCGTGATATGACTGAAAAATTGTTGAAAGCGACGTTAAACCCGAATTCACACACACACATTCTATACGATGGTACAAACATGTGTATCCTTGCTCTCGGGCTATAAGTTGCAGAATTCTAAATTTTCACGTCCCCGGAAGCGATATCGGGAATGTATTGTTTTTTTTTTTTTTTTTTTCTGTCTGTTTGGTTGGTTTGTTTGTTGGTACTTTAATATTGGTCATGAGTATAGAGCCTTCGCATTTGGTATGTAGGTTCCTTTTGGCAAGGGCTTCCCAATAAAATTATGACCTTGATCTGTGACCTACTTTAACGCAAAAATAAGCCATAACATTTGACCCGTTTCAAATAGAGCCTTCATATTTGCTATTTAGGTTTCCTGTTACAAGACAAGGGCTTCACAATCATGCAAAACGTTTGAAATGTTACCTTGACCTTGACCTGTCTTAAAGCAAAAGTTGGCATTGGCCATAACTTTTGAACCTTTTCAGATAACAGCTTTCATATTTGCCATGTAGGTTCATTGTGACAAGGGCTTCCCGCTCATGCTATGACCTTGACCTTGACCTGCGACCTACTTGCACAAACAGAGCTTGATCCACTTATTATTAACTCCCTTACCTGGCAGAAACCCACATCAGTAAGAAACCCTTTGTTTATAAGAAATGACTTTATTTGAAAATAAAACATTTTTAACCCTTATCTTGCTGTTCACGACAGCCCCTATCTTTGCAAACAGTGTAGATCCAGATCAGATGGCTTCTGAAGAAGCCATCTGATCAGGATCTACACTGTTTGACATTCAGTTTATGAATTTTCAGGAATAAATTACATCAAGTAATCTGATTGGTTCAAAGTCAGAGATGGGTGTGGCTAAAATGAATATTCAGCAAGAGAAGGGTTAAATAGTAACTAAACCCACGGTGGTAACGATTCTAATCAAAGCGCTGACAGTACTGTTGTGAGTTGTAGGCTGAAATTAAACCGTATATGACAATGTAATCTCCCACTTAATAAGTTTGGAGTGGTCCATTTCCAATTATAGGGGTGTCAGGTTTGTCTTGTTCAGCAAACAGTGTAGACTCAGATCCAAAACCGCGTCTGGTCTGGGTCTGCACTGTTTGCCAATGTACCCAAAAAGGGCCACTGGGCATATATGGGTTAAACTTAGACAGTTCCGTTTAACCCTTAAATTCCAATATTTTAACCCATTTTGTAGCAGAAACCCCAAAACGGGTACCCTGGCAAACAGTGCAGGCCCAGATCAAACGCGGTGTCTGATCAGGGCCTACACTGTTTGCAAAAGGTTCAGCCAATTTCCAAATAGTTTTTCAAGAAACAACCTGACACCCCTAAATTTTGAAATGGACTCCTGCTCTATAAAAGGTGGATGATTCCATTTGGTACAAACATTGGCAATCACATTCGTTGTGTGGCTTCTGATCTGGTCTGGGGTCCAGCCAGTCTATTCAACAAGACGCATGCGGACGTCGAGGAAATGTTGTTTCAAGCTTTTCCTGAGTAACTTTTGTCTGTTTGTTTGTTTGATTTGAAGTTTACCTTCCCGTCAATATGTTCTATAAAAGGGTTATCCTTTGGAATCAAGGAATACATCACAGAAGTGAAAAATATGGAGTGTACATGTTTTCTGGGCCAGACTAGCTAGTTTCGGCACTGTAAAGGTCATTTTGGAGACGTTGCTTCCAATTTTGTGGGCCTTATACCCGACATTGAGATGAAATGACACATCAAGCCCTGCCGCCCAATGAAACCAATAGGGTTTATAAGCATGGACGGGCCGACTCGCATGGTATTGCCTGGGAAGGCTTAGAACCTCTAAGCGGATTACCAGTACTCGTGTGCGGTTGGTGACAGCTCTGCGTGGAAGCATCATGCAGCCCATCTATTTCTTCAAGCCCCGATGGGCGGTGGCTAAACTTTTGTCTACATTTACTGTGTGCAACTGCGCTTGATGACATAACGCGTGCACGTGGGCTCAAACACGTTCTGGACTAGCGAAATTAGTTTTAGATAAGAGCAGTTCGAGCCAGCGGGGGTTTAATATTCATAGTGGCAGGAGAGGAGCCATAATAGCGCCTGTATAATTTTGACCCTCTTGAACCCCACTTTTATATAGTAAAACTGGGGTTTACAGAGGTATACAGTATTTTTCTTATTTTTGCTCCAAGACATAGGCTGTAGGTACTCGTTAGAACCGCCTCAATGAGGCGGTTCTAACGAGCACCCACAACCTATGTTTGTAGTATTTAAAAGAACTCGATCTCCCTAAAGTATTTCGTATTGTTTCTTATATAGAAGCATTCCCTTGGGACGCAAAACAGGGGTTCCAATCCGATATTGTAAACGAGCCAGCGGTATTCGAGTTATCGAAGTCTGACTTTTTGTTTTTATGATTCAGATGTCATGCTCAGGTTGCCGGCCCCAGTGGTAAATACAGGGAGGAGGCCATCCAGATAATTAATTCCATATTCCACAAATACAACGGGGGCGTGGCCCCGCTTCCATACCCCGACCCCGTGGCGTTAGATATACACATGTCACTGGTCACGATTCAAGGTCTAGATGTGGCGGCTCAGTGTCTTGACAGCGTAGTGGATTTAGAAATTGTAAGTACTGTTTCGTTTGTGTTGCGGTTTTACGTCCCTATCAACATTATTTAGATCATTTTGGAGACTTTGCTTCCGAATCTGTGGGAATTTCGTCCGGCATTGAGATGGAGTGGCATCTCAAGCCCTATAGCCAGAGACACCGCCAGGGTTTAGGGACAGTCCGACTCGCACAACTTTTCTTGGCAGGCTTAGACCGTCTAAGCGGTTTAACAGTACTCAAAAGTTCGGCTGGTTCCAGCTCTTTTTCTCCAGGCCCCGATCGGCGGGGCGCCGAAACTTTAAGTAATTTATTCAAAGCACCGAGAGTACTGGTTAGTCGACTGTCTCTGAGCGTAGGCTGGAAAATGACGGTCATAAACGGTGACTTAAACTGTTCGGAGTAGACCTTGATCAGACGCAAAATAAGGCAAAACATGTATACCCTTGTAAACGCCACATTTCGCTATGTTTTGTTTTTTTTTTGTTTTGGTTTTAAGTCCCTTTATAGATTATTCCACTCATATCGAGCCGATCGTTAATCAGAGGTGGGCGAAAACCGGAGTATCCGGATTAAAACCACCTGACATTCCGTTGCAGAATTTGGCGTCTCACAAGTGACCCGAGCCAGGCTCGAACCCAAAGCGGTGAGAGACCTAATGATTAAGAGCCAGCGCTCTTATCCACTAGGCCACAGAGGGTTTCACTATGGTTTTAAAAGAATGTTTTGTTGTTGTTGCTGCTGTTGCTGCTCGGCCGTTTGAATATAACTGCACTTATTTCGAGCCGATCGTTAATCAGAGGTGGGCGAAAACCGGAGAACTCGGAGAAAAACTACTTGACATTCCGTTGCAGAACTTGGCGTCTCACATATAACCCGAGCCAGGCATAGGGTCAATTTCTAATGAGCACACATAACATACACATGACTTACATTTTAAAAACAAAATACATGTAAGAAAACATCTCGTACCATCCCTTAAAATGATATATAGTTATTAGAATAATTTCTAGGCACTCGCAATCATGCCCCAAAGTTATAAAACTTTTTTCATGCTCAGCGCATATGAGCATGATATTTATGAGGAGGATAAACGAAATTCTGTGCTGACATGAGCAGGAAAATTGCCCTATTTGTTTGTATTTTATTAGTTCAAACAAAACATATTTCGTGCTCAGTTGGGTTGAGCATGAAATATGTTTTGTAGCCTTGGGATCAGGCTCGACTTAGCTATGATGAACAAGACATTTATGTTCAAATCATCAACGATTCACCGTACGGTGTAGATTTTTTACCGTCTTTGTCGACTCTTGTTAAAGGCATTTATTTTTGATTATTCAGGACTGTCATTTCATTACATTATATAATATAGCCCTCAGTGCTGACTGAATAGAAGTCTTCTGTCTTCAACAGGAAAGGGGCCTCCTTGAGGAAAATCAACAATAATTTTACTAACTGTTGACATTATTGATTTTCCCCTTAAGTGCCTCAGTCAGAGTTACTAATCACCCTATTGAGGGCCACCTTTTATCTGCTATAGAGAGCAATAAAACAATTATGAACACACGGTGTGTCCTACTGTTACAAGAATAAATGCCTTAAATGTTGTTACTTCAGGAATGGGTCGACGGTCGACTACAGTGGTATCCTCTTGTAGTGTCGAAAATTACAGTAGAGCTGGAGAAGGTATGGAAGCCAGATATTTCCATAATAAATGCGTAAGTCTTATTTTGTTTGTCTGTTTGATTTGAAGTTTAACGTCCCCGTCAACACTGTATAGGTCATTTTGGAGACGCTGCTTCCAATTTTGTGGGATAGAAGCCTCTGTGGTGTAGTGGTTATGCTACTCGCCTGATAAACCAGGGATTGCAGGATCGATCCCAAGCTTCTCCAGACTTTCGGATGAGTTTTTAAACCGAGGCCCCGTCTCCGTATGACCTCAGCTGTTGGTGGGACGTAAAACTGAAACACGCTCACTCACTTCAATTTTGTGGGACTTTTATCCGACATTAGATGACATGACATCACAAGCCCTGTCCCCCATTGAAACCAATAGGGTTTATAAGCATGGACCGACTCGCACCGCTCTGCCTGGGCAGGCTAAGATCCTTTAAGCAGTTTACCAGTACTCGTGTGCGGTCGGTTTCAGCTCTACGTGGAAGCATCATGCAGCCCATCTATTTCTTCAAGCCCTGATGGGCGGGGGCAGGTAAGTCTCATTTTAACCCCTTACCTTTGCAAACAGTGTTGATTGAGATCAGTGCTTTGATGGTTATGAATGAATCTGCATTAGAGGTTGAATATTTTAAGGAAAATGGGAACACCTTCAGGGGAGGCAACTCATGCCAAAGTATTTGAGTTGTCCCCCATGTCAATAGGGGTCAACTCTTAAAGGAAAGAATTCGCCCCGATGAGCAAGTTCGTTCCTTTAATGGTAGATTCCTTTTTCAGTGGGACAGGGCTTATAGAAATGCGAACAACAGGAAGTCCCGAAAGTTGTCTCCCTTTGAAAAATGGAGGAAAAATCTGCCGGGTATTCCCATTCCCCATAAAACCCGGAGGTTCTGTGGTTAATTGTTTGTCAGTCGACCCAAAGTTACTTAGCGCACTAGCTTTACGGGAATGATGTACAGTTCCAGGTAACGATTATTCTTAGCCTACCTATTCTTATCACTGTAAGGCCAAGGCGTGCGTAAAGAGGGTTAACTGTGAAATTGATCTTTTGTTTGTTTTGTTTGTTTGATTTGAGGTTTAACGTCCCGATTTGAGGTTTAACGTCCCCGTCAACACTGTATAGGTCATTTTGGAGACGTTGTTTCCAATTTTGTGGGACTTTTATCTGACAGGTATAGATCCTCTAAGCGGTTTACCAGTACTCGTTTGCGGTCGGTTACAGCTCTGCGTGGAAGCATCATGCAACCCATCTATTTCTTCAAGCCCCGATGGGCGGGGGCGCGTGAAATTGATCTGGGCTACACTCTTGTGTTGGGACTTAGACTTTTACCCGACATTGAGTTTCATCGGACGGCGGGGCTTGTAGAGATGTCATTTCATCTCAGATATCGGGTAAACAAATTCCCATAAAATTGGAAGCAACGTCTCCAAAATGACATAGATAATGACGATGAGCACGTTAAACCCCTGTCAAACAAAACAAAACAAACAAGGAATGTATGGCGGCCATAAAAGTTTCCATACTCTTCATCATAGTATGGATAGTAAGAATCGTATATGGGTGTGAGGGGTGGATGAAAAAATCCGTCCCGAGGGTCACTGTCCGGCATCACGAGGCTTGCCGAGTGATTCCGGACAGTGACTCCGAGGGACGGATTTTTCTATCCGCCCCTCAAACCCAAATAGGATTCTTTTTCTTGCATACCTTCCATTTCTTAGCACAGATTTTTAATGCTGCAGTCACTTCGGTTAGCGACGTCCGCCATATTGTGATGACACTACAGGAATGTTTAGTGACGTCACGTAACATGCTGTGACGTTAACCTTAACGACGGCGCATTCAACAAACATGCGAGAGTATTCGCTTTTGGCACGGATTTCCTTGTCTTGTGTGCAAGAGTATATTTTCTAGTCTTTTGGAACCAGAGATTCCACTGCGGAATTTCAAATAATATCTGAGGGTCACAGAAGTGGCCTATTTGGGCCGAAACTATCTAGTTTGGTCCAGAAAAATAATCTGTTGTGTAGTCCCTACTTCCAAAGAATTACCCTTTTATAGAACATATTTGACGTCACAATGATAGGAAAAATTGAGGCTTAATTAAGGGGAATGGATACACCTTCAGGGAAGGCAACTCCTACAAAAGTAGTTTCGTCTCCCATGTCAATAGGGGTCAACTCTTAAAGAAAAGAATTTGCTCCTGAGGAGCAAATTCTTTCCTTTAAGACTTGACCCCCCTTTCAGTGGAAAAGGGCTTGTAGAAAAGCGAACAGGACACCCGAAAGTTGTCTCCCTTTGCAAAATGGCGGAAAATCTGCCAGGTGTTCCCCTTAATTGCGCGATACCAGTATAGCTTTTCTGGCCAATGATCATGTGGACTTTGGCAGTATAGCTCAAATTATTAAGTAAGTTCGGGTCGCTTGATAAATAATTGTCTAATTAATATTGTCAAATGAACTATAAGACAAAAAAACATTCCTCCCACCGGGGCTTGGGGAAATAGATTGAGCTGCATGATGCCGCCGCGCAGAGCTGAAACCGACGGAACTTGGAGTACTGGTCACCGCATACAAGTTTTCCCAGAAAAAGTGGTGCGAGTCGGGCCGCGTCTTAAACCCTACCGGTTTTATAGGCACGTGACCATGCTTCTTGCGCTATTAAGTGGCCGTGCATGCGTTTTCTCCTGGTACTGTGAACATATCGTCTCCAAAGATGTGTTCAATCTGGCGAATGAGAAAGAAACGCCATTCATTCTGTGAATCATGTTCTTCATATGCTTTGAGCCAAAGTTACCAAGCGTTGAAGCTCTTCAGAGCTTGTGTCCACGTGACTATCACTGATTTGTAGTCATCCCAGGTAATGGTTGTTTATAGAAAATAGTCGTGCTATTTTTGTCGTTGTGACGTCAGAGTGCCCCGTAAAAGAAACTTATTGTAAACATTGACTCGGTGCATTTCTGGGAGATTGGCAAACAGTTTAGACCCAGATCTGACGCCGCAGGACGCGGCGTCTTCTCAGGGTCTAAACTGTTTGCTTAAAGTACGGGACTTTAAGGGTCGAACAAATCAGCCTAATTCTCCGTGTCAAACCACTTTCCTAGCTCACAAACAATCGACTCAACACTGATTTCCATAAGCTGTCTCATGTTTTGTGCCTGAAGGAGAAACGTTGTTATCAAATCAGACGTCACGTAACTTTCTAATGCACTTACGCTTTCTGCAAAATAGAGCAATTTTGAACAAAAAAGGCCGATTAAGTGCATTAGATGGGGAGAATCTAATTGAAAGGTGTCGTTTGGGGAAGTAAATCGGCGGTTTTAGGTCGCAAATTCCATTTTACGGCTCCCCTGAAGAGTCCCGTTAAACGAAAATTCCGACCGTAAAACCTCTCCAAATGGCCATTTGAGTATAGATATACCCTCATTGACTCGAACATGTATATTGTACGGTTTATATTTCAGGGTCGAGCCACCGGTAGTTGTAAGTAGTCCGGATCTCGCAGTCAAGAGTAGCGGAACGATATACTGGTACCGCCGCCTTCAGCTCCGGACATATTGCCGGACAAACTCGTCGAATACGGAAGAGCTAATCGACTGTGCCATATCGCTTGGTTCCCGTCTTTATCACAATGGCGAACAGGATTTCAACACGAATGAGGAAACCAACTCGTTTGACGTCAGTTCCGCTTATTCTGACAACAAATGGCAAGTGGTGGGGCATGGAATTGATAGGACTGAGAGAATTATAGAATTACCGGTGCTCTCAAAACCAAACCCTGAGAACAAAACGGAGTTTTTCAATTATACAGAACTTCACTTTCACATGAACATTGAAAGAACGGAAGATTATATTCAACTAGTAGAAGCTCTGGAGTTAGAAAAATCAAATTCTGTATCACGTGTTCATTTGACTTCAACCTTGATGCTATTAGCGGTGCTTATATCGTCATATCTACGTTAACATCAAAAACATAAATCTAGGGAACTTATCTTTCACGTATGTGCACGAATGCTATAATCATATATTGGCTGTACTGCATTAATTATGTTGAATTATATGGCGCCAAAGTGCCTTATGCGTGTCTACTTTGATTTCTCATGTCTGAAAGAAATGCAACATTATCATAAAATTGAGATCTAGTCTTATTAATTTGTGTCAAACTGCCAAATTACTATCATATCTCAACGGTCATGCACACAAAGACATCAAAAGGGAAATAATTCCAGAAAACATGTAACATTCAACATCCCGTGATTATGTCCCTTTGTTCTCATCACAAACATCTTTGGAAAAATGTTCTTTAGATGCGGATGCCTAGCCAACGAATCAGACTAGACGAATGACTGCTTGAATGAAACAACAGTGGATCTTAAGGGGAATGGATTCACCTTCAGGGGAGGCAACTGCTGCAAAAGTATTTTTGTCTCCGCATGTCAAACGGGGTCAACACTTGAAGGAATGAATTTGGCAAATTCTTTCCTGTAAGAGTAGACCCCTTTTTCCGTTTGACAAGGCTTACAGAAAAGCGAACAGGAACTCCCGAAAGTTATCTCCCTTTGAAAAATGGCGGAAAAATCTGCCAGGTGTTCCCATTCCCTCAAATGGCTTGAACACCTTTTGGACCATAAAAATCTTTTCGACACAGCGGTAGTCCAAGCCACTGAGGGTTATTGACTGCGCCATGTTAGTTGGTGAAATGTTTCTATAAAACAAAGTTATGTTGTGTGTACTAATTAGAATTGCCTCAGCGACGAGATTCTAATGTGTATACACGACGTCTCCAAAATGACCTTAACAGTGCTGACGGGGACGTTAAACCTCAAATCAAACAAAACAAAAAACCTTTTCATAATGACATATCTTAGTAAATCATACTTAAATATTTCCGCTCCCCGCCCATCGGGGCTTGAAGAAATAGATGGGCTGCATGATGCTTCCAGGCAGAGCTGAAACCGACTGCACACAAGTACTGGTAAACCGCTTAGAGGATCTAAGCCTATCCAGGCAAGGCGGTGCGAGTCGGACCGCCCGTACTTATAAACCCTTCTGGCTTCCTTTGGCGACAGGGCTTGAAATGTCATTACATCTCAATGTCGGGTAAAAATCCACAAAAATGGAAGCAACGTCAGCAAAATGACCTATACAGTGTTGGCAGGGACGTTAAACTTAAAATCACACAGACTAACAAAACTTAAATATTTCTTTTCATGAGCTACGGGATTTGTTTGTTTGATTTGAGGTTTATGGTCCCCGTCAACACTGTGAAGGTCATTTTTGGGACGTTGCTTCCAGTTTTGTAGGGCTTTTACCCGACATTGAGATGAAGTGACTTCTCAAGCCCTGCTGCCCGATGAAACCAATAGGGTTTACAAGCAAGGACGGGCCGACTCGCACCGTTTGCCTGGGCAGGCTTAGATCCTCTAAGCGGTTTACCAGTACTCGTGTGCGGGTCGGTTTCAGCTCTGGGGGGAAGCATCATGCAGCCCATACATTTCTTCAAGCCCCGATGGGCGGGAGCCGATGGGCTACGGGATGACATCCTTAGGAACTCAATGATTCATGAGTTCGAATCAATCATGGTAAAAAAACCATCGGTGTTCGAGACACTGTAGTTTCCCTGTACCCCATGTCTGCTAGCTGCAAGACGTTAGCGATGCACTTATGCGAAGACGCACTTGAGCATTTGCTAGTCGCCTTGGCGACCTTCCATTTTCTGATGGACCGGTTCTAATGCCATAGCAACAGTCAACGTTGGTATTTTGTGATACTAGTAACTGAAGGATAGTTTTTGTCAATTCTCCATAAAAACCTATGTTGTGGGTATTCATTAGAACCGCCTCGTATCTTATCTGTTGCTAATTTTAAAATAATGCCGTATGCCCCCGCCCATAGGGGCTTGAAGAAATATATGGGCTGCATGATGCTTCCACACAGAGCTGAATCCGGCCAGCACAGAAGTACTGGTAAACCTCTTAGAGGATCTAAGCCTGTCCAGGAACCGCGGTGCGAGGCGGCCCGTCTGTGCGAATAAACCCTATTGGTTTCAGTGGGCGACAGGGCTTGAGATGTCATTTCATCTCAATGTCGGGTAAAAGTCCCACAAAATTGGGAGCAACGTCTCCAAAATGACCTTTACAGTGTTGACGGGGACGTAAAACCTCAAAACAAACAAACAAACAAAATAATGCCGTACATAGTTGAACAACCCAAAAAAGTTATTTGATAATTCAAAAAGTTATGTTTGTTTGATTTGAGGTTTAACGTCCCCGTTAACACTGTAAAGGTCATTTTGTAGACGTTGCTTCCAATGTTGTGGGACTTTTACCCGACATTGAGATGAAATGACATCTCAAGCCCTGCCGCCCAATCAAACCAAATGAGTTTGTGTGCATGGACGGGCCGACTTGCACCGCTTTGCCTGGGCAAGCTTAGATCCTCCAAGCGGTTTACCAGTACACGTGTGCGGGTCGGTTTCAGCTCTGCGTGGAAGCATCATGCAACCCATTTATTTCTTCAAGCCCCGATGCGCGGGGGCCGAATAATTCAAACAGTAAACACGAATTTGATATTCTTACATCATATCGTCATTATTCTTTTGATTTTCTGCGTAGACAGTGTAGTTGGACGTCATTACATTAACGAGCCGGGGCACAGCATTTCCTACAATTTACATGTGCACCCGACGAAGACTCAGATCAGCCTGCGCATCCGCGCAGTCTGATCAGATTCTTCGCTGTGCGCTCTAAGGATAGCTAAGGGCCCAATGCTCCTTCATGCAGCAAGAGAAGTCTCTGGTAAAACTATATGGATGTGCAGGCTGATCTGATTCTTCGCTGGGCGCAAATGTAAATTGTAGGAAAGCTGTAACCCGCCTCATTTTACTTTTGGTTTATTACGTACATTTTCAGTAAGAATTTATTGCGATTTCTCAGCAGTTTCTGGCGAAAGAATTTGCACTGTATTGGTTAACCGCTTACGTATAAGCCTGCCCAGGAAAGGTTTGAATAGGTAAACTGTCCGGCTCAAAAATGACCTAAAAGTGTTGACTGGGCCGTTAAACTCCAAAACAAACAAAAACAAACAAACGATTTCTCAGTGAATTTTATATAGAGAGGATATTTACTTTTTTTAGATGAATACCAAAAGCATCTCATCTAGTGTGTTGAAAACACCAGAATTTTCATGAGTGCGGGGGACGAGTGAAAATTCTGATGTTTTCAACTTACGAGATGAAATATTATGGTATTTATCGTAAAAAAGTAAATTTTGTTTAACTGTTCATAACACGCTTCGCGCTCGTGAAAATTTCTCGTGTTTTCAACACACTCGATGAAATATATTTTCAACACATTAGATGTAATATTGGTATTTATCGAAAAAAAGTGTAAATTTTCTTTCTGTCTTTTCGAAAAAAAAAACCAGAAAAGTAGTCCGGGCTGCTACTGTGAAAACAACATAGTCGAGTTATTTTTCACAATGTGAAAATATCATTTTTATTTGTTTCAGATATGCATTAACTTAACTGCTAAGTAGAAAATAAAATCTATGTTTCACCCGAGTGAATTATTTCATTTCTAACGTTTCGACGTCATAATTGCTAGGCGACGTTGCTGACGTCGTTGTCACGATGAATCAACAATAACAATAGTTCATAGAATCATGGAAACCAGACTGCAAATTTCACGTCCATTTGACGTTTTTGAGAAAAGCTACAAGACAATGAGGAAGATGAGAGTAACCCAGCACTTCTTTCGTGACATTTTTGCGTCTGTATTTCAAGCACATGATGATTTTTGCATTGAAGCGAAAACAAGATGGTGACTGATTTTCAAACGATTTACCTCCCGATTTACCTCCCCAAAACAGTTATCCCCTAAATTTACAGAAACTGTTAAACGACGTAAATCAACTGAATATCTGGGATTGCTACATGTTTGATTATCATTTTGAACGATCCAAGTTAATTTTCAGCATTTACATCATTTATATGGAATCATAACGTGTGGGCCTTACGGTTTGATTCCCCTTTCGAAAGGGGAATTTTCTAAAATGGTAGACTAAACTCAGTGTGCACGGGTGCGTGCTTTTGTGTGTGTGTGTATGAAGGGCCCCATATGGTTCCATAATGGGTGTGTCTGTGACCATGTATAATACATTTATTTGATACACAGTCAAACTTCGACAGCACGAATATCCCTGAGACCACGGGAATGGTTCTAAACAGGAGAAGTTCAACCTACTAGGGTTTAAGCACGGCACAATGTCATGACTAGGGGGTATAATTTCAGTTGTCTGTAAACATAAAGGAATTCTGCGTGTATGAGTATACACAATAAACATTTATCTTGTAGAAGATAGAGGCGTATTTATCATATGACGTCGCGTCTGGGAATGCAATAACGTCATGTATTATATTCGGTAATCCACTAGTGTATTAAATGTGGAAATTTGTTGAAACCCCAAAACTGGTACCGGGTCAAACAGTGCAGGCCCGGATCAGACGCCACATAAAGCGGCGTCTGATCAGGGCCTCCAATGTTTGCTTAAAGTTCCAACCTTTTCCAAATAAATTTTGAAGCCTTGAAAATACAACCTGACACCCCTAAAATTTAAAATTGACTCCTGCTATATACAAGGAGGAAGATTCCATTTTAATTACTAATTACATGATATTGATATTTGTGTCAATAAATCGTGGATTAAATACGTTTTAAGTGTGATATGAAAAATAGAATCCTGCATTCGTGTTCATGTATTATTAAATTTATTAAACTCGTTGGGAAAAGGGATAAAATGCTCGGCACAGCCTCGCATTTTATCCCTTTCCTCAACTCGTTTTATAACTTCAATAATACATGAACACTCATGTAAGATCCTCTCATGGTTTCCCTCTGATCTGACGATAAAAGGAATCCTCACTCACTCGAACTACCCCTGTCTCGTACAACTTGTTGTGCTCAAGAAGTTGCTCGTGCTATTGGAGTTGGTCTGTACATGACGAGTGCATGTGCATGTCATTTGTGCTAGAGAAGTAGTCGTGCCATTTCTTATATTCAGTGAATATATTTCTCAAAATTAGCCAAGCATCAACAGGTCTGAATACAGATTGCCACATAAAAATATTTCGAGGGCTATCAAAATTAAAGAAGCGTGCGTTTGTTTGTTTGTTTGATTTGAGGTTTAACGTCCCCGTCAACACTGTTAATGTCATTTTGGAGACGTCGCTTCCTGGACTTTTACCGGACATTGAGATGAAATGACATCTCAAGCCCTGACGCCCAATGAAACCAATAGGGTTTATAAGCATGGACGAGCCGACTCTCACCGCATTGCCTGGGCAGGCTTAGATCATCTAAGCGGTTTACCAGTACTCGTGAGCGGTCGGTTTCAGTTCTGCGTGGAAGTATCATGCAGCCCATCTATTTCTTCAAGCTCCGATGGGCCGGGGCCGAAAATAAGCGTGCAAACATAAAATTGACTGTCAGTTCACTTATTGCATTTTGAACCCCGCCCATCGGGGCTTGAAGAAATATACGAGTACACACAATTTATGTTTTTAGCAAAATTGAGAAAAATAATGTACTTTCCTGTAATCCCCAACGAGAAATTAACAGAGTTGTTCATTGCATGAATTATTAGCCTGATGTTAATGAAGAACATTTTATTTCAAATCTTGAATTTTTGAAAAAAGTGTATAATTACATAACAAAAATGCCCACCACAAGAAGAAACGAAGGTAAAGTTCACTGGGTACCTTACCCAAAGCGAGGTTGGTGTTTTCTTGATCCTCTGGTCGGAGAAAACTCACTACGAGCGACTATAGCGAGTATTGTTGAATGCCAATAATGACACTTTTATGAAGCTAACATGCCAGGAATCTGACAACATAGTACATTAAAATTCCGCAATTAAGACCATATAAAATTAAGAATAAATCTGCTTTTGAAACGTTATTGAGAAGGTTTCAGTTATTCTTTCTTGCTGTTTTCTATACCCAGTGCCGTCTCATGACATTACGATAACTCACAGGTGCGAAGTAGTGCATTTTTTTCAGATTTCCAAAATGGCTACTCTTTTGATGAAAATCCGTCGTGATATTTTTCTGATTTATACTGCAAACATAGGTTTTGGTTGCTCGTTAGAACCGTCTCATTGTATTGAGGCGGTTCTAACGAAAACCCACAACCTGTGTCTTGGAGCAGAAATAAGAAAATAATATATACCCCCGTAAACCCCAGTTTTCTCTATATAAAGTGTTCATTTCACGGAATTTCGTGATGAAAAGATACCACCTTTGGGACTGTTCAAAAGTAGTCTTAAAGACACGTTTGAACAGTCCCAATGGTCGTTTTGATTTAGGAATTTTACTGTAATTCGGAATTTTGTAAATACCAAATATAAGCAATTTGCAGATTCGCGAGCTATGATTTCCATGAAAACGCACGAATCCAGAAAACCGCGAATATTTGTTTCCGCGAAAATAACGACAATTACAATATCTGTTTGATGCTTTGCGAATTGGAATAGTATTATAAAGCTCATAAAAGGAAAATTGTAATGTTGAAATAAAGTATAACATATATATAATTATTATATATATATATATATATATATATATATATATATATATATATGATAGTTGGTGTTGGGTGTGGCTTAATTAATATATTCAGCAGGGTATGGGTTATGCATTTGTAAGCCAGTAGTATTTATGCGTATGGGATATGTGTGGGCTTTTTAGTCAAAACGCAGATGAAACTGCGCAAAAGCTCAGTCATTGTACGCTGTATTTATGCCTTCTTTCGTGTATGCAGCTGGTCGCCTCCGTCTGGACGGTACAGACTGTTTTGACATCTACCTTCTATACATGTACATACCTCTTCTGACAGTGGCACATGGTCCATCTCCGCCATATTGCGAGAAGAAACTAAAATTCTTTTATCCTTAGGACTGCCGGACATTTTTGAAATCATGACTAAATTGGGGGTAGGGGAGAACATTTCGCCCTAGAACACGATCTTTTTGGGTGAATTAGCCTTGAGTAGCCCGTTTCCATTAGGAGACAAAATGGGAAAACAATCTTTCTGATGATGTCATAGGTAATGGCACAGGTATCACGCTTTGCTAAAACATGCCCACGGATTTTTTTTCTCGTTTCTCTCTACCTAATGTTTCCCTCATGTACTTATCATTGACGGTATTCGACTGGTAGGTTTCGTGAAATTTCCGTGAAATTCCACGTAGGAGTGTGGTTCCTAATTGTAATAGCTGGTCACATGGTCCAATCAAATATTTTATTTGCGTATAGCTCATAAGCGACCGTGGTGCACGAAAGGTTCGACTTTTCCTTCGAATAGAATCGTGCTCCACGATCGCTTATGTATTTGAAAAATAACTCATTTTTGATTGGACCATGTGATCGGCTATTACAAGATAACACCACACTCCTGCGTGGAATTTCACGAAAATTTCACGAAACTTCCCAGTCGAATATGGCCATTGTGACCGCACTTGTTTCGTACAAACAGCACTGCGTCTCAAAATGGCAGTTTCAGAGGCTATTTTTTTTACTTTTTGACAGCTTTGGAAGTCTACGGTCCTGTTCCGGTATCTCTTAGACGATTTATATGCATGTTGTGAACAGTTATCGGTATACCCTATTCAAAAACACCTTTGTCAAAATTATGGTTGAATATGCGAAAGAATGAGGGTCGTTCAAAAATGTTTTGGCAGCAATTACGCATTAATACGCTATGAAGACCAGTTTTAGGAATTTTCGAAAACTGTCTTTAAGATCTCTTTTGAATAGACTAAATATGGCCCCTTTCCAGAGGACACTGGGTGTAGACAATACAAAGAAAGACAAACTTAAGCCTTTTCTTAAAAGAAGAATTGGTTTTAATTTTAGCTTGTCTTAATTGATGCATTTCACTGTACTCAACAAATGGGGAAGGCAGAACTGAAAAAGAAGAAGAAGAAGAAGAAGAAGAGACAGGGAATAATGTGTTTTTTGGACTACAAGTAAACACAAAGTGGTTTGTTTTTACACCGAGTGCATTTTAAACAGCTCATGAGAAAAGGCTGTTACCATCCGCAACTTATACCTTTATAACTGAGCAAAAGAATATACTCCCTTACACGTAGGACTTTCATCCTAGTGGTCCGTTTTCGAATCCCATCTCAGTTTGCTGCGTTCCATTGTAACGACTTAAATGTCGTAAGCATGGTACGATGGGAGTAGATTATTTGGCTCATTTGACTTCCACCCAATCGAGCCTGGTTCGACGCCATGTGTAGTCACTGATATGTATTAGCCAAGCTTCATTCTTTTGTATCCACAGTGATGTCGTCACTGCCGACACGACTTGTTCCACAAGCATCGGCATACATTCAAGGGGAGTGTAACCCTATTGAGCGGAAAGAAATATACATTTATAATAATAGTCTATGCAGCGTATGCACCTTTATAATATTTTACAGTATGAATGTTCATATGCACTAATGCTAACTGCATGTGGCCTGTTGCGTTTATATGAATAAAGACTTCGAATAAATAAATAAATAAATAGATAAATAAATACTATTATACTTAAAAAGTCTCAACCATCACGAGGGCACGCCTGTATAAATTTACACCCCCCCCCCCCCCCTTGAACCCCACTTTTATAAAGTAAATCTGGGGTTTGCAGGGGTGGACCTTATTTTGCTTATTTCTGCTCTGAACTATGGATTGTTGGTGCCCGTTGGAGCCGCCTCATCGAGGCGGTTCTAACGGAAACCCACGGTATGCGTGTTGGGCGGAGGTGGGACAAGCATCACAATTTTTCTTTTTAAGAATTTCGTTTTTTGGGGCCTGCAGTGTGTTTGTATAGGCGTGTTTTCGTGATGACAATATAATTTGAAAATACTGTTTCGCAGAGATTATGCACATCGCATGTATATCTTAGTTTTTGTGGTTGTGTGCTTAACTTAAGATAATAAGCCACAAAGGTTAAATTTCTCTTACTGTGTCGGAATTTCTGTAAGCTTTCGTGTATCTATATCACTTACCAGTCGCCGAAGAAATTTGAGTACTCCATTTACTATTTTCAATCTACGTGTCTCTATGAAAAACGTGAATGAAACAACCTTCTTGAACATGTGACAAATTGTTCGCCGCTTCATTGGCCAGCGGTTTTAATATGGACCGATTTTCATCGTCAGACAACTGCTGATTGGTCATTGGGATCTATTGTGTGCAGTTGACCGTGAAAAGCGACCGAGTTATGAATGAAATACCTAACATAATACACGAAAGCTTAAGAATATCTGATAAGTAATAGATATATCCATTGTTTTTGTGAAATATTGGTAAATGTTTGTACTGATTGATATCTGTACAGGATAATTTGACGAGCCCGCCAGGGCGAGTCTAATTATCCTGTACAGATGTCAATCAGTACAAATATTTACCAATATTTCTCAAAAACAATTGGATATATCTGTTTTAATCCACAGCTTATTGTAACTTCCACTTAAAGGGAATAGATAAAACCTATTAAAGCATATTTGTTTTATTTACTGTTAATTTCAATTTCTTTTATTTGACCTGATTTACCCCGTCTGGAAAATGGATTGTCCCGTCTGAAAGGACACTGTCAGCTTCTCTGCTTCATTAATATTCAATTGGATTTGATTGGTCTAAATCCAACTGACCATAGGTTATTTGACCATGCTTTTTTAACCTGATGTTTATCACCGGGGCATTTTAATGCTGAACCTTCAAGTGAAAGGACTTACTTTGAACTCAGATGTGTGCTTTTGCTGCATGCAAATGTTTTATAAAATGTTCGGCACCAGTAAATGGGAGTGTATTTTGTGATAATTCAGGGATATTTTTTCTCCATAAAAAGGTATGTCGTGGGTACTCATTTGAACTGCCTCATCCCACAAAAACATGTTGTGGGTACTCGTTGGACTTGCCTAGATTAGGCGGTTCTAGCGAGTACCTACAATTTGATTTCGTGGAGAATTGGAGAAACTTAATCAGAAGGAGCAGTCTGATCAGGGTCTGCACTGATTCGGCAAAAGCTATTTTAAATGTGGGTACTCATTCAAATAACCTCGGCGAGGCAATTTTAATAAATTCCCACAATGTTAACTTTGTCATGCAGAGCTAGAAGCCCCTTCCCATTTTAAGATCAGAAGGAGCAGTCTGATCAGGGTCTGCACTGTTTGCCATTAAGTAAAAGCTATTTTAAATGTGGGTACTCATTCAAATAACCTTGGCGAGGCTATTTGAACGAATACCCAAAATGTTAATCTTGTCATGCAGAGCTAGAAGCCCCTTCCCATTTTAAAATCAGAAGGAGCAGTCTGATCAGGGTCTGCACTGTTTGCCATTAAGTAAAAACTATTTTAAATGTGAGTACTTATTCAAATAACCTTGGCGACCCAATTTCTAGAATACCCACAATGTTAATTTTGTCATGCAGAGCTAGAAGCCCCTTCTCATTTTAAGATTAGAAGGAGCAGTCTGATCAGGGTCTGCACTGTTTGCCATTAAGTAGAAGCTATTTTAAATGTGGGTACTCATTCAAATATCCTCGGCGAGGCTATTTTAAGGAATACCCACAATGTTAATTTTGTCATGCAGAGCTAGAAGCCCCTTCCCATTTTAATTGTAGCTCAGCTGATTGGTCAATTCAAAACTGTACATGATATCAGTACATGATATCAGTACATGATAACAATACATTTATCAAAATTTATTAGTACTGCCAACATCAAAGGAAAGTACTGGGAGCTGTGGATTAAAATTGTTGGAATGTATTGGCGTTTGCCATCTGAAAATGACATAGTTTGGTTAATAGTTGTCTATGTATTATCTTTACTCTCTCTCTCTCTCTCTCTCTCTCTCTCTCTCTCTCTCTCTCTCTCTCTCTCTCTATCTGTATTTTTTTTCTGGGGATATTTAACCCAGCTTAAATATACTTCCAAATAAATATCACATAAAATTTCTCAAGAATACATATACTATTTATGACACAGATGTGTATACCATAGCTGACTCTCGTTTTCTCAAGCACTGATATTCCAAACTATTGCTTGAGCCAAAGTAAATTTTGGCTGTTGTAGCTTGAGTTTTGCCATATGTTACCTATATTTAAATTTCTTTGTCTCGGACTGCCGTTGTCTACGGCCAAAGATTCCGGTCTCTCGTGGTTTGAGATATCGACAGTTGACTGAAATTGTTAAAAAGTGAATGTTTTGATTGTTCCACTACCACTAAAACATCAACGAGTAATACATGGTGTCCAAGAGCACATATACAGTGGAACTTCAATGGCTCGAACACGAATATCTGTTTACCACGGATAATCCGAATTCGCTCTGCTGCAATGCCTAAATAATTTTTCGAACAGCTGCCAATGTCCATATATTTCAGGACCCTGTTGACCTTTTTCTGCTTTTACCTCGGAAAGGTATGCAGAGTGCAGTCATTAGAATCGCCTCAGTGAGGCGATTGTAAGGAGTTCACAAAACACCCGTTAATTCTGGAGAGCGAAAGGTATACTAATTATGTACGCTTAATGGTTTGGCACTGTGGTCTACACTTCGAGGCTAGGGCTACTTTTGTCTCGGAAAAACATAAGGCTTCAAAAGTATTCGAGTTATTGAGGTTCGCTGTGTGTATTTTCTTACATAAGAACACATCCGTATCAATTAAGATAAAATAATAGAATACTATATAACGTTGTAATCTGCTCCCCTGGTACTCAGAGATCGTTCAAATCTGCGTACCAGTCAAGCTAATTCAATACATGTTCATCTGCTTTCTCTGTCTCTCTCTCTCTCTCTTTCCTCTATGCCGAGTAAATAGTGTTACGTAATCTTTGTTACTTGTAGCATCTTAGTTGCCGTCTGTTTTGTTATAAAATGCATGTATACCTCATATATCATGTTCAATGATCTGAGAGAATAAAGTACATGTTCTGTTCTGTTCTGGATCGGGCATTATTTCGCGTCGCAATAATGTTGACTTTCTTTAACTGGGGGTGGCGTGGGTGCGGTGTTGTTGATGTTGTTGTTGTTGGTGGTGGTGTGTGTGTTGGGGGGGGGGGGGGGGTACGGTCCGCAACTCCTACCTTCAATTACCTAACATGGTAGATTATGTAAAGGTTATACTTTATAAGCGATCTCTGACAACTGCGAGACAAGACTCTTTGGCTCAGTGGTTGGATCATTGGGCTTTCACCTGAGCGGTCATGTTTCGAGTCCCACCATAAGCAGGGACTTGTTTCAGCTAAGTTTCATTCCTTTGTTACGACTTTACTATCGTAAGAAGGGGCGAGCATCAAAGTCTCTTGCGAAACTGCGCGTATGCTTAGTTTCGCCAGAGGCTTTGATGCAGTCTCACCAGAGTCTTTGATTCAGACTTGCCAGTGCCTTTGATGCAATCTCACCAGAGCCTTTGATGCAGTCCCGCCAGAGCCTTTGATACAGTCCCGCTTGAGCCTTTGATGCAGCCTCGCTAGAGCCTTTGATGCACTCTCGCCAGTACCTGTGATTCAGACTTGCCAGAACCTTTGATGCCGTCTCGCCAGAGCCTTTAATGCAGTCTCGCCAGAGCCTTTGATGCATTCTCACCAGAGCATTTGATAAGTCTTGCCAGAGCCTTTGATGCTGTCTCGCCAGAGCCTTTGATACAGTCTCGCCAGAGCCTTTGATTCAGCCTCGACAGAGCCTTTGATGCAGTCCCGCCAGTGCCTGTGATTCAGTCTCGCCAGAGCCGTTCATGCAGTCAAGCCAGAGCCTTTGATGCAGTCTCGCCGGTGTCTGTGATTCAGTCTCGCAAGAGCCTTTAATACAGTCTCGCCAGAGCCTTTGATGCATTCTCACCAGAGCATTTGATAAGTCTCGCCAGAGCCTTTGATGCCGTCCCGTCAGAGCCTTTGATAAGTCTCGCCGTCTTGATAAGTTTCGTGCGAGGTGCGAGCTGGAAATATGAGTTGTCTGCGCATGCTCGGGTCAGCCTTTTCTTGTAGTTGTACTGGTGGGGCGATAGTCTCTGAGTGTAGACTGCGAAAATAGTCCTGGACTAACTCTTAAGCGGTTTCTTTTAACCCTTAACCCTTAAATTCCATTTTTAAAGCAAAAGGTGCATACCATGATCGTATTGCTGCAATTGTGCATTCTGATCGATCTGAGTCTTCACCACACGTGTCCTATTATAGGCTGCAGAGCCGGGACACAGCATTTCCTACAATTTACACGTGCGCCCAGCAAAGAATCAGATCACCCTGCGCATCCATATAGTCTGACAAGAGACCTCTCTTGCTGTATTAAGGAGCATTGGGACCTTAGCTATCGTTAGAGCGCACAACGAAGACTCTGATCAGACTGCGCGGATGCGCAGGCTGATCTGAGTCTTCGTTGGGCGCACATGTAAATTGTAGGAAATGTTGTGCCCCGGCTCTGGCTATTTTAAAAACTAAATCATTTTGTCTCCATCTTGGTAATTTTGTTCATTATCTTCCTGGCGTTTTTCTCTTTTCAATACAACAATAGACAGTGTTAATTGTTACCCCATGAAAGATATTTTTAACAAGCATATCTCCTACCTCGATATAAACTGTTTTTAAATAATACCATAGCTTCCGTGAGATAATAGTGGGTGTTCATTACATTTCGTCTATGTATTCGTTTTGCTTCATTGAAACTGTCATACATGTAGAAGCCTCAAACACTTAGTGCCTACCCCCAGTGGTCTAGTGCTTAAGAGCGCTGACTTGAATATCTCGCGGAGAGTGAGCTTTCTTCGATTGATTGATTGATTTGAGGATTAAGGTCCCCATCAACACTGAATAGGCCATTTTGGAGACGGTGCTTCCAACTTTGTGGGATTTTTACCCGACATTGAAATGAAATGTCACACAATATACTTTTACAAGATAAACTAAAAAAATCCATTTATTATCCTTAATATATGGACATATGGAATGCCCCCGTTAGGTTGATGGGCTGCATGATGCTTCCACGCAGAGATAAACCGACCGTACACGAGTACTGGTAAACCGCTTAGAGGATGTAAGCTTGCCTAGGAAAAGCGGTGCGAGTCAGACCGTCCATGCTTATAATCTCTGTTGGTTTCGTTGGGCGACAGGGCTTGAGATGTCATTTCATCTCAATGTCGGGTAAAAGTCCCCCAAAATTGGAAGTAACGTCTCCAAAATGACCTTTACAGTGTTGACGGGGACGTTAAACCTCAAATCGAATATTAAGTGCCTACCCCCAGTGGTCTAGTGCTTAAGAGCGCAGACTCGAATATCTCGCGGACCGTGAGCTTTCTTTGATTGATTAATTGATTGATTGATTGATTGATTCGAGGATTAACGTCCCAGTCAACACTGAATAGGCCATTTTAGAGACGGTGCTTCCAACTTTGTGGGACTTTCACCCGACATTGAGATAAAATGGTACACAATATACCTTTACAAGATCAACTAAAAAGAAAAAATCATTTAATTATCCTTAATATATGGACATCTGGAATGCCCCCGTCCATTGCGTTGAAGAAATAGATGGGCTGCATGATGCTTCCACGCAGAGCTGAAACCGACCGCACATGAGTACAGGTAAACCGCTGAGAGGATCTAAGCCTGCCATGACAAAGCTAATAAACCCTATTGGTTTCATTGGGCGTCAGGGTTTGAGATGTCATTTCATCTTAATGTCGGGTAAAAGCTCCACAAAATTGGAAACAACGTCTCCAAAATGATCTATACAGTGTTGTCAGGGAGTTAAATCTCAACTCAAACATAACAAAATCTGGAACTATGACAGGAATTTCTTGGGACTCCAGCATAAGTTCGAATTAACCGTTGTAAACGAGCCGTCCGTGTTAGAGATATCGAAGTTTCACTGCATTTCGTTCCCATTTTATATAGAGAAACAAGAAATATCTTTAAAAAAGATATGCGGCGTAGATTTAATTGGAAGGTTGTTTAGAAACCAGTGCTTCAGCTGAAGTGCACGACCCGCCGGATGCTTTAAGCTTTATGAGTATTACCATATATGGGTATGGCGGCCATTTTGGTCATGTGACCTGGACCTAAAACGGTTCCCCCAATAAATGCGCCTTATCGTAAGGAGCAAAAATATATCTAATACTTTAGTACTGTATTCTGAATCGTTTGCAGGATAAAATGCATTCTCACTTTTCCAATACAAAAGCATATGTGTCAAAGTTTGACCTAGGCACAAAGAAGGTCAAGGTCAACCCAGGGTCACCATTTTAGCAATTTATGATGGGCCTACGTCCCAGATGTTATTTATCAAGTTTCGTGGAAATCTGCCAAGTGGTTCTGGAGAAGACTATTTTGAAGGGTTTTTACCATATATGGCTTGGCGGCCATTTTGGTCATGGGACCTGGACCCCATGAGCAAATTTTGGTTTCCTCCATCCCATAGAGGCTCCATATGAAATTTGACCTTAATCGGCCCAACGGTTTCCGAGGAGAAGCAGTTCGAAAATTTTCACATTTTTCGCCTCGGCGAGGCTATGCTAAATGGAATGTAATAGTTCGCAAGTTCATTGGTTAGACCTCATTGATACTATCAGTATGCCAAAAATTGTTTAAATATTCCAAGCGGTTAAGTCACTATCACCAATTTTCACAAACGGGTTACGGACGGACAGACAGACAGGCGGTCATTTGGGTCATGTGACCTGGACCCCATGAGCAAATTTTGGTTTCCCCCATCCCATAAAGGCTCCATATGAAATTTGACTTCAATCGGCCCAACGGTTTCCGAGGAGAAGCAGTTCGAAAATTTTCACATTTTTCGCCTCGGCGAGGCTATACTAAATGGAATGTAATATTTCGCAAGTTCATTGGTTAGATCTCATTGATATCTATCAGTATGCCAAACATTGTTTAAATATTCCAAGCGGTTAAGTCACTATCACCAATTTTCACAAACGGGTTACGGACGGACAGACAGACTGAGAGAATGACACGGTGATTTTAGGGCACTCTTAGAAAATCAACCGACTTCAGTCGGTCGCTTTTTCTGCGGGTCGTGCAATATGAGCTACAATAGTGACAGCAACAATTGTCTAGCTATGAACTGGTTTACTGTATTCAAACAATTCAGATGTCACGCGAGGAAAAATAGCTTTGCAGAGGGCGGTGTCCCGCCTGTTTGAGCTAAGGTCAATGTAAAAGGTCAAGGTTAAAAACATGACCTCATTTCAAGAGCATATGATCTCAAGTATATGCACAACAAATAAGAAAACGTTATCATTCACTGTTTTTGAACACAAATTCTAGGGTTAACATTTAGGGTTGTCGCTATGGTGAACGTAAACGCATAGGCGGACGAACAAACGGACGAGCAGACAAACGGACGGAAACTTGATCTTATGTGCACCTAATTAAAACTCAAATTACACTTATTCCTTTTCAGAATTTATATAACATTAATGATATTCGAAAATGTCCATTTTGTGTTAAAATGGAGGACATAAAGTATGCTGAAGACAAATGATACACTGCAACTTTTATTTAGCATATATTGTAAATTAAACATCTGTCAATTTGTAATGCGAGTATTACATGTTTTTGTCATGCTATATCTCTTTATTGGTTTCATTGGGCAACAGGGCTTGGGGTGTCATTTCATCTCAATGTCGGGTAAAAGTCCCACAAACTTGGAAGCAACGTCTCCAAAATGACCTACACAGTGTTGATGGGGACGTTAAACCTCAAATCAAACAAACAATTCCTTTCGCAGAAAATTCTTCAATTCGCGAAAGGAACCTTCCTTTCGCGAAATGGTTCCATTCGCTATATAGACCAACCTAGTGAAATTAGGTCAAAATAGCTATTCACCACAGCAGTTACAGAATTCACTAGAAACACAATTATACATATGACGTATGGTCATCAAAGGACAACACGGTGAGCGAGCCGAAACTGTATATATTTTTCATTCATGTGTGTGTGAATTTGGGTTTAACGTCGCTTTCAACAATTTTTCAGTCATATCACGACGGTGTCTGGTTGCGACAGGGAGCTCAATGCTCACGTTTATAGTGCTGCCTCACTGAAGTATCATGTCCCAGACACATTACATGATACCACACCCAGTCACATTATCCTGACACTGGATCGACCAGTCCTAGCTCTTCCCCGTAAACCTGATTGCCAAGCGAGGAGCAGCTAGTACCATTTTTAACGACTTTGGTATGTCGCGGCCCGGGATCGAACCCCAGACCTCCCGTTCCCCAGAGCGGACACTCTACCAACTGAGCTATCGGGGCCGGTATTTTTCATTCATGTCTCACATAAAAAACGAAACATTTCCTAGGTTAAAACTTCAGTAAACTGTCGTATTTTTGAGTAGATTTATTTATGCAAATCATTGACCAATGAAATGGTCATCTCCTTGGACATGTGGTTTTATTGACCAATGGAATAACGAAAAATGTAGGACAAAAGCAAAACCATAACGGCTACGACGTAAAAATCGGATTGCATGGGTATACATTGCTTTAAATTTGCTATTTCTGCTCCAAAACATAGAATGTACGAACTCATTAAAACCGCATTGTCGGTCGATTTTAACGAGCACCTACCTTGTATGTTTGAAGCAGGCATTCTCTCTGAACAAAAATCTGAAAAGTCATTCATAATGCATTTTTATTTTGTGTGACCCAGTGCTACAGAAGTTTTACTTGTTTAATATAAATAGTCGTGTTTGTTACAATTCCATTTCGTTTATAACATCGTAATAAAGAGGTGCAATTTTTCACATCCCCAATTGGCTACTTTTCTGATGAAGATCCGTGATATTTTTCTTATTTATAGTGCAAATAAAGGTTGTGGGTGCTCATTAGAACCGCCTCACTGTGGCGGTTCTAACGAGTACCAACAACCTATGTATTGGAACAGAAATAAGAAATGTAATGTATACCCCCGTAAACCCTAGTTTTCTCTTTATTAAGTGGGGTTTAGCGGGGTGTTCTTTTCACGAACTTGTTCACAGGATGCTCTGACTATTTACAGTACTGTTTTCCTATTACATGGTTCGTGATTATACCAGAACTGTTGACAGACTTTCGGATGAGTCTTTAAACCGAGGTCCCGTCTCCGTATGACCTTAGCTGTTGGTGGGACGTAAATCTGAAACACTCACCAGAACTGTTGACAAAATGTTTATAGAACATAAATGGTCTTCTTTCCTTTTCATCTCTACTTTGGTTAGATGTGAGGTGCCGGATTCTCTGCAAAGGAAGGTCAGGCTGTTTTTCTCCGGATACTCCGGTTTTCGTCTGCCTCTGATCAACTGTTGAGGAAGGTGTTGCGAGTTGGACCGCCCCTTAAACCCTGGCGGTTTCTTTGGGTTGTAGGGCTTAGAACGTCATTTAATCTTAATGCCGGGTATAAGTCCGACACAAGCGGGAGTCACGTATCAAAAATGATCAAATCGTGTTAACGGGCCTATACAACTAAATTGTAACCTTAATCGCCGAAAAAATGAAAATTTTAAGATGAAAAAATTGTGATATTTTTCTTATTTCTGCTCAACATATAGATTTTGGGTACTCGTTAGAACCGCCACATCGAAGCGATTCTAACGAATACCAATAATCAATATTTGAGAGAAGAAATTAGGAAAATTAGGTTTACCCCTGCAAAGCCCAGTTTTACTATATAAAAGTGGGGTTCAAGGGGCCAAAATTATATAGGCGTGTTTTCGTGATGTAACCAAACAAATCAAAACGATCAGCTGGAAATAAGTGATATAATCTTTGAAAGGATCGTAACCATCCCATTCCCCCACCCCCGACCCCCAATCCCCCACCCCCACCCCCGCAAAAAAAAAAAAAAAAAACTTTGATGAATACAGATTTTCGCTGGGCCAAAACCATTGTATAGAAAAGTTTGTCATTTAGATAACGCGACCATGACATAGTGCATTCTTTCATGTGTCCTAAAATGTCATTGTTTGTTTGATTTGATGTTTAACGTCCCCGTCAACACTGTATAGGTCATTTTGGAGACGTTGCTTCCAATTTTGTGGGACTTTTACCCGACATTGAGATGAAATGACATCTCAAGACCTGTCACCCAATGAAACCAATAGGGTTTATAAGCATGGACGGACCGACATACACCGCTTTGCCTGGGCAGGCATAGATCCTCTAAGCAGTTAACCAGTACTCGTGCGCGGGTCGGTTTCAGCTCTGCGTGGAAGCATCATGCAGCCCATCTATTTCTTCAGGCCCCGAAGGGCGGGGCCGTCTAAAATGTCATACTTCTGATGAAAATTCGCCTCAATGAGGCGGTTCTAATGAGCAACCGTAAATTACAATCTATGTGTTAGAGCAAAAGCAAAATGAAAATGAGCCAGCGCATGACAAAATCTACAAAGAATGCTTGAGCGACCAACGAAGACTCAGATCAGCCTGCGCATTCGCACAGTCTGATCAGAGTTATCGCTGATCGCATGTACCCACTATAGGCTAACATCTATGCGTGGAAACATAAGCAAAATGTCTTGTCATAGTGGATGGGTGCGCAGGTTGTTTGAGTCTCTGCTGGTCGCACAGGTCTTATTGTAGGTTTTGTCGTGCGGCGGTTCAAATCATCTATACCTCTGTACACCCTACTTTTCTCTATACAAACGGTGATTTACAGGGGTGTTCCTTACACGAACCTGTCAACGATATGACAAAAAGCGTCATCGATCACGAACAATGATGATCAGTTGTATAATCACTAATCACTGATAAGCACTTGAATCATAGACCTTGTTTCCTATAAAGAGTAATTGACGAGTAAAACGATTTGTTGCCATCCCCAAATTGCAAATCGAAAACTTCGACCAGTCGATGTGCAGCGCGTTAACAATGTAAGATAATGCTTGAAACAATGTACCCTTAATATTACCATTTACAGCACTGTTTTACCATCACAATAAGTCTTCATGGAATTTGGCGTCCTTCATGGCTTTGTTAACTTCTATAATCCACTTTTTAATCCAGGTCTCTTTTTCTGGGTCCATTAATTCATTATCCTTTATATACTTTTTAACATCATTATATGCATACGAATCATTTACGTGTCTCCAGGTTTTCCACGTTCTTGCCGATTCTGTCCGTGGTTTAGTGTCAGTTGTTGCTGATAATGCATTCAACGGTTCTTTGTCCTCGTCCATCTTTTCCTGAGATTTATGTGATGAACCTCTTTCAACGTTTTCATGATCAATAGTTAATGAGTGATCGTTTTTAGAGGTTGGTGTCTCTCGCAATCCAGCCACTTGTCTAATAAGTTTATGATGTTCCACGTCATACTGATGGTCAACTTCTTGTTTTAACTTTTTGATTTTCTCCCTGTATTGTTCCTCGTGCCACCTTCGGAACTGTTCTATTTTCTTCCGAATTGAGAACGATTCACCACCGTTACCTTTCGACCTGTCTTTCTGTCGTCTCTCTGCCCTTTGATACAAACCCATTTGATTACTTTGAATTTGTAATTCAGGTACATTTTTATCTATACCATTTTCATCATTCGAAAAATTCTTACCATTTCGACCGTGTCTGCCTTTCGGTCTTTTTTCTAACAATGGGGAACTATTGGAAGGAAATTTTTGTAAACTGCTGAACGTAGGTTCGTGTCTAAGTAAATCCGTTTCGTGTCGAAGTTCTATTACATTCCCTGATAATTTGGAATTTTCCCTGATGATATGAGCGGGAGATGAATGGTCTACATTGTTTAACTGAGTATGTAACACATATGGTGTCGCTACATCTGTTACACGGTTTATTCCTATATGAGCAACATAGGGAGTCCTAATCTCCTTGCGTTTCATCGGCTGATTCTGTGTGTAGTCGCGCCGTTCAGTTATAGGCGCCTGTGCACTATTTATCTGCACCCCTTGTGGAGAACTTCCGTGACTAATGGGAGGTAGGATTGGCTGTTCTGGAGCCCGCGGATGAATACGCTTTGTGCGGCGTTTGATTGCCATTTTAGAACCGACTTTGCTACCGGCAGATACCTGTAGTGAATTTGTCAGATATGTATCAATAGTGTCCTTGTGGTGTGTAGGAGAAAATGTTCCGTCATCCGCTGTTGTATATTTTAGCATTTTCCTTACCTCCAGGATTAACAAATCTTCGGTATAGATCTTTTGCGAACAAAATGAATATTTTGTATATAGGGATGCCTTTGTTAGCCACAAATACAATTGGCTGATATTCCACTTTTGAATAAACGTTCCAAGTATTATGAAAAATGGACAAATAATAATATAATATGGTTTCCCTTTGGCGAGTTCTCACTTTAAACGGAATAACACTTCTTGTCTTCTATGTATATGTCGTTCATGATTTTCAGAATTCTTTGCTGTTTCGTGGGATCGTTATGTCAATCCGTCTCTACTGTGCGTCTATCCGTCTGGAAAGCAGTCGAAAACGTTTTCATTAGTTTCCATTCTGCAATATAAGAAAATACATATCATTAGCACATTAATCATAATACTGATGCATGAAATTCATTATCTCTCGAAAAAAAAATGAAAATGTATGTTTGTCCTACTTCGGCTCCAAAAATAGAACAATAATGTTTATGTAGAACAACCATGGCTAGCGTCGTTTCAAAGAGGCGGTTCTAACGAGCACCCACCATCTATATTTTGGAGCAGAAATAAATAGAAGAGGAGGTATCCCTGTAAACCGGAATTTTCTCTGTATATAACTGGCATACATAAGTGCTTGTTATACGGATTTGTTAACGTGCCGATTAAATAACAGATCAAATGCTCATATAGATGCCACTTGTATATATTTTACATGTAGGACAAAATAATAAAAGCCTACCCCCACCCCAGAAGCTTAGAAACAAGGACAATAAGAGAGAAAGAAACCAAAATGAAAGTTAACTAAAATTGGCTACATTTACATTACTCTTGGCATTTTATGGATGCTGAATAATGCTCTTTGATTACAACTGAATGAAAAATGCTTGAATTCAGAAAGTACAACAACAAAAAATATAGCAGCTATCGATAATGAAAAACCTACCAGTGCTGTATAATCTGTTTGCCACGAGAAACATAAACTTTAATGATATAGAGATTCCTCAGTTATAAATGAAAACAGTAAAGCATATTGATTGTTTTGTTTTCAATCACTAAAGCAAAAAGTGCTTTGCGTACAAAGCTGAATTTCTTTTGTTTTCAAATAGATCGAAGACAAAAGACAAGTGAGGCACGTCTTTGTTTTAGTATTCAGCGAAACAGGGTAGCACAAATATTATTCCATTTTGATTACTGTTTATGTTTTGACGTAAAACACTAATCCCATTCAATGCGAAAAGGGTATAAACATTACGAAAAAAAACTCTTATACAAACACATTTTAAACTTTACCGCCGAAAAAATGAAAATTTCAAGATGAAAAATTGTGATGAGGCGGTTATAACGAGCGCCCACAATCTATATTTTGAGCAGAAATAAGAAAAATAAGGTTTACCACCGCAATCCCCAGTTTCACTATATAAAAGTATCTAACACTACCAACATTCGATGGTATATACACCTGTAAAATAGAAGTAAAGGCAATGATCAGGAATCGATACAAATAACCCACGGCTCCCATCAGAGTAACCAAAGGGAAAGAAACACAAACATGAAACAACTACACCCTAATGGAAACATCCATAGCGGAAAACTAAAAGAACAGTCACTTTCCCATAAAATGGTCAATTGGTTATCCAAAACAACATAATATAAGCGAAACACACACTCAAAGACAAGTCATATCAAAAATAAACCACGACAGAAGAACCGCCTTGTAACGGTCAGTGAAACGAATTCCAGTCTCTCTCTCTCTCTCTCTCTCTCTCTCTCTCTCTCTCTCTCTGTGTGTGTGTGTGTGTGTGGGAGGGTGGGGGGCTTAAATCGATTTTAAGTGGCCACAATCCTCGCCCTTACTTACGTAAGACAAATAACTTGTTCAGTCCGCATGAAGGCCTTCTATTTCATCAGTGCAACATCTCCCTGAACACAAAACTTAAACAACCGCAGAGATGAAACAACGGTGAGGACTCGACAGCAAGTAACCACTGAAATGCTGGAGTAAAAGAAAACCAATAGTTAGACCCTACGTTTCTGTAACAAAGGTGGTGTTTACAGGGGTATTCATTACACAGAATTGTTAACCTGATGTAGAACTTCATGTCTGGTGTTTACCAATGATTTGCTTTCACAGCAGCAACAGATATTAAACACAGATAGCATATCTCCTAATACGTATCGACTGGTTGACAAAATTTATATTTTTAATGAATACGGGATAGTTACCCTATAAAACTATTATTTTAGATGCCGAATCATCGGTTTTACGGTCTGTAATTGCGTGTAACGGCGCCTTATCAGCAAAAATCAACTACATGTACGATCATAAACTCTACAATCTTATCCCGCCCTTAACATTGGAACACTATCATAAAATCTACTGCGTAATAGATGTCCATTTTCTATATGAGAGACGTTTAGTTTATTTTATTCATTGTATTTACAATCATTCCTCTACTTATAGAAACTACTTATAGAAAACAGTATAGCTAACGATCAGATGCCGCGTTCTGCGATGTCGAATCTGACTGAACAAATTATTTGTCTAAATCGCGACGGAAGTAAGGGGCGAGGATTGTGGTCACGTAAAATCGATCGCACCCCAGTGGAATTTGTTTCCGCTGACCGTTCCAAGGCGGTTCTTCTGTCGCGGATTAATTTTGTTATGGTTTGTCTTTGGGTGTTTGTGTCGCTTGTGATATTTTATTTTGGATAGCCTATTGGGCATTTTGTGGAATAATAACTGTCCTTTTGCTTTTCCACTCTTGGTGTTTCCATTAGGGTCTGTTGTTTCATGTTGTGTGTCTTTCCCTTTTGGTGTCTCTGATGTGGGCTGTGGGTTGATTGTATCGATTCCTGATCATTGCCTCCATTTCTATTTTGTAAGTGATGCACGACTTCTAGTGCAAACACATATGTAAAATATTGATGGCAAGAACATATGTAGTTCATTCGCTGCAAATATTCTGTCAACACCAAACAGACTATCTGATTATATGTATGCAAAAAGACAATACAACAGCTTACATTTGAATTTGATTCTAATGAAGCATATGACCGCACAGTAAAGGACTGCTAATTTGTAACTAAATCTCTGCCGGGCAACCACCCAACAGATTGTGGGGAACAATGGCAATAGCGTGTTTATCTGTAATCAATATACCTACTGCTTATTTCAGAATATATTTTAACCCTTTTTGTACAGAATGGAATATTCCTCCTTATATATAGCAGGAGTCCATTTCAAAATTTATGGGTGTCAGGTTATGCTTTCATCAAAATTTGTTTGGAAAATGACTGACCTTGAAGCAAACAATGGAGGTCCTGATCAGACGCCGCGTTCTGCGGCGTCTGATCTGGGCCTGCACTGTTTGCCAAGGTACCCCTTTTGGGGTTTTTGGTACTGAATGGGTTAAATGAATAGCTACTCGAAGGTATACATTTTACTGTTCGTCTTGTCAAGCTCAGGTACTCATTAGTATAATATATTTGGCAAGTCACCGGTAGCTGCACAGTCAAAACGTAGGTCATTAATTGCAACTGTATGTCATTCGGTGTTAAGAATGGCCCAATGACATTCCAAGCTATTCTTTGAATACACAGCTAGAAACTGTACATCAACATTATCAATATGTTATATCGCGAAGGAAGTAAGGGTGAGGATTGCCGCCGCGTAAAATAGTTTTAAGCACCCCCCCCCCCCCCCAAACACACACACACACCCCAGTGGAATTCGTTTCACTGACCGTTCAAAGGCGGTTCTTCTGTCGCGGTTTATTTTTGTTATGGTTTGTCTTTGAGTGTGTGTATCGCTTTTTTGTTTTGGATAGCCAATTTGTCATTTTATGCGAAAGTAACTGTTCTTTTGGCTTTCCTCTATTGATGTTTCCATTAGGGTCTAGTTATTTCATGTTTGTGTTTCTTTCCCTTTGGTGTCTCTGATGGGAGCTGTGGGTTAATTGTATCGATTCCTGAGCACTGCCTTCAATTCTATTATTCTTTGGAAAAGATGAATGCACCCCAAAACTAGAAAGTATGGAGTGTACAGTTTTTTCCTGGACCACACAGCTAGTTTAAGCCCTGTAGGCCTCATCAGTGACTCAAATATTTCAAATCGACAATGGACGCTGGAAAACAGTGTAGACCCAGATCAGAACGCGGCGTCTGATCTGAGTCTACACTGTTTGCTTAAAGTTCGTACATTTTGTTTTTGCAAAACTTACCAGAAGTAAAACTAACCAAACCCCTATATTTGGAAATGAATCACTCTATAAACATTAAATGGAATTTTCAATTGTCATATATGGGTTAAATATCAATTGTGGCTTCCCGTTAGAACCTTCTGAGTTCGCTTGTGTTTGACCAGATGCGCAATCTGATCAGAGTCTTCGTATGTTATTCGAGTTATCCACGAGGCCTTCCTTATTTACAATATCAAAACTCTGAAAGCACTTGAGGGTCGATTGTCTCTGAGTGAAGGCTGGGAAAATGTTCCTGAATGAAGACTTAGACTATTTCACTTTTAAGTTTCTGTATTTTAACCAAACAGCGTAGACCCTGATCAGACGCCGCATCTGATCTTTGTTTACACTGCAAATTTGTTTACACTGTTTGCCAATTTACATGTACAATAGCTTAAGGCAGACTTACAGATAACCCACTTTACGGCACAGCACTCTTAGAGGACCTATAATAGCGTGGCTATATATAACTGTTACCTGGATTTCGTACAAAGGTTACTGTTTTTATACATATATTTTTTTTTTTGGTTTTACGGTCCTTTCAAGATTATTTCACTCATATCGAGCCGATCGTTAATCAGAGGCGGGCGAGAACCGGAGTACCCGGAGAAAAAACACCTGACCTTCCGTTGCAGAACTTGGCGTCTCACATGTGACCCGAGCGAGGCTCCAACGACAGCGGTGAGAGACTTAATGATCAAGAGTTAGCGCTCTTAACCACTAGGCCACGGAGGCCCGTCTGTTTTTATACATATATGTTAATTAGAAGCCCCCGTGGTGTAGTGGTTATGCTACTCGCCTCATAAACCAAGGATCATGGGTTCGATCCCGGGGTTCTCCAGACTTTCTGATGAGTCTTTAAACCTAGGTCCCATCTCCTCTGATGTTGGTGGGACGTAAACCTCTAACACACAAGAAGAAGAAGAAGTACATGATGGTGATGATGATGATACATTTTGATGATGATGATGATGATGATGATGATGATGATGATGATGATGATGATGATGATGATGATGATGATGATGATGTCATTTAATGGTCAGGTGGAAAATTGCAGGAAGAAGATAATGTGGCCGTATGAGCACTCGGGCTGATTTTAAGTTCCTCTGTTTAACTGTATTCAATATTGTCATTTGGTGATTTACGATCGAAAATTTCATTTTTGTCACCGATGACGTGGTTTTATGGTCGGAAAATTCGTTCTACGCATCCTACAACGCGCTCGTAAGCCCGACGATGTAAGTCTGAAGATGTCCGTTGATTCTCATGCAATATTGTCTTGGTTATGGTACCCAAGAAAAGTTAACGTCACATCAATGAATAAACTGAAAACCATGTTGTATTCTAAAACGAATATAAAGCTCCCTACAATTATTTATATTTGACCCAAAGCACTACAAAACACACCCAACGTATGAGTGTGAGTGTTTGAGTTTAACCTCATCAACAGCTAGGTCATACGGAGACGGGACCTCGGTTTAAAGACTCAACCGAAAGTCTGGAGAAACCCGGGATCGATCCTGCGATCCCTGGTTTACAAGGCGAGTAGCATAACCACTACACTTCGGAGGCTTCAAACACACCCAACGTACGAGGTAGCAAGAAACGGTAGAGGGTGAATATTTTTTTTTTATTTCTTATGTTCTTCTCCTTCTTGCATTTTCCTATTTCTTCCCTGTCTCTATTTCATCTCCTCTACTTTCTCTTCTCGGGGCTTGAAGATGTAGATGGGCTGCATGATGCTTCCACGCAGAGCTGAAACCGACCGCACACGAGTACTCGTAAACCCCTTAGAGGATCTAAGCCTGCCTAGGCAAAGTGGTGTGAGTCGGACTGTCCAATGCATATAAGCCTTTTGGTTTCATGGGGTGACAGGGCTTGAGATGTCATTACATCTCAGTTTCGGGTAAAAGATCCACAAAATTAGAAGCAACGTCTCCAAAATGACCTAAATATAGTTGACGGGGACGTTAAACCTCAATTCAAACAAACATATATTTCATCTCCTCTGCTGTCGCCTATGGTTTATGAAAAAAAAATAATTGACTACAGAGATTTGAACGTAGTTTGTTTGCAGTGCTTCAAAGTCGAGCTTTGATACAATTCAGTAATTGATACCAGATTGATTAGTCTGTAATCTTGTGTTTATTTGTGAAATTGCCTTTACATTTGTATGTAAATAAATCACAATCAAAAACCCTATCTTCTGTGTGTCTTGATATCAAGAAAGCCATGTATAGCTGAATAGGCACCATGTGTATTTTTGTTCGATTAAAGGGCAAGTCAAATATTAAAATTGTTACTTCACCTAGTTGTCATATTAACCGCGTCACAATAAAACATTACTCAAACACGCCTATTCAAATATATTGAAAATATTACCACCAGAAAAAAAATAATAAAATTTTCAGATGAAAAACTTCTGATATTTTTCATTAATATTTCTGCACAAAACATAGATTGTTGGAACTGGCGGTTCTAACGAGGGCACGCGCAGTTCGCACGGACAAAAAAATCAATACTATGGAGCTAAATCAACGAGGGGGGGATGGGGAGAACAAATGACGTTGCGGATGAATATAGCCGCATCGAGGGTAAAACCCTTGACTACCGCGGAAACGGGATGTTTCGCACAAGAGACATTTCGCCCAAAACCGGTCTCAAAACCGAAACGGTTCGTCCTGGGACGCAGTTGTTCCCACTCGCTATTATTCTGTGTAGGTGTTTCAAGTGGGGGATAAGTAACGTAGAATCAAGTGGCAACCATTTTATTGATACACTGTTAACCCATTTAGTACTTGAAACCCCAAAACGGGTACCCTGTCAAACAGTGCATGCCCAGATCAGACGCCGCAGAACGCGGTGTCTGATCAGGGCCTCCACAGTTTGCATAAAGTTTAGCCATTTTCCAACTTTTGAAGAAGAACCTGACACCAATAATTTTTTAAATGGACCACTTCTATATAAAGAAGGATGACGATTCCATTTGATACCAAAAGGGTTAAGGAGCTGGTGAAAGATACCACTTTAGAAACTAAATACAACAAATACTGATTGTTTTATTTTTGAATCCTCGTATGATATAATTATTCTTATAAACATAAAGATATCATTAAGAAATTATTAAGCTGAAATATTATAAGAAATGATAAAGAAATCAAAATATTTGTGTTTTTTTTTTCAATTAAGAAACAACATCAATAAACAAGAGCTGTCTTTATAGGTGACCAATGCCCCCGTGGGAGCCAATTTCTGAGTATTTTTTTTTTATGTTTTTTTTGCAAAATTTCAAGGGGAGATAATTCAGCCAAAATGACAACAGAGTTATGGCCCTTGGTCAGAATGTAGCCCTGGTGATGGTGGTTTCATGGGGCTAGGTCATATACTTTTGAAGTTATGATCAAGGTTAAGGTTTTTGTGACGGACAGACAGACAAACAAACAAACAGACACGGACAGACAGACAGACAAACAAACAAACAGACAGACAGGGCAAATACTATATGCCCCCGGAATCAAAGATTCTCGGTTGGGATGGGGGGAGGGGGGAGGGGGGCATAAAAAACAATTTTGTCGACAAACATTACGATAAAATACCCGTGCGACGTTGTGCATTTTCTCCCATCTCCAGAATGGCTACTTTTCTGACAAAAACCCTAGTTATATGTTTTTTATTTAAACTGCAAAAAAAGGTTGTGTGTGTTCGTGAGAACGCCTCATTGAGACGGTTCTAACGAGTACCCACAGCATATGTCTTGGGGCAGAAATAAGAGAAATAATGTATACATATGTAAACCTCAGTTTTCTCTATATAGCGTGGGGTTTGGGGTACTTCATTTCACGGACTTGTTGACATGATGACAGTCCCAGCTAATGTATTCAATGAAGTTCTGTGCTTTGGAAGCAAGAATTACACAAAAGAAATGAAAACTGTCAAGTGTACACATTTTCTCGGCCGGATAAGCTAGTATCGGCAAGTGACCCTCCATTTAATTGTAGTAAGATTTAAACTACTACAGTATACTGTTTAAGCCTGGCAGATGCAAAATTTGACAGACACTATCCAAAGAGCTCATACAATTGGCCTATCAGCACTCTCATGGCTTCGATTTCATATCTTTGTCACCTAGGTGCGATTTCTTACATGGTCCTGAACGGGGCCTTTAATTTTGCCTAACGTCTAACCCATCAATTGCTTTTATTTGAGCAAACAAGGTAGGCCCTGATCAGACGCCGCGTTCTGTTGCGTCTGATCTGGGTCTGCACTTTTTTCCAGGATCCGAGCTCGTTACACCAGTCCATGTTTCACAGATAAACCGGTTTACACAGCACTCTGACGTCAAAGCTGCTATTAATAGCCGTTATCTGGATTTCGTACATAGCAGCGATCGTCACATGGACAATCGCAAGGAAATTATTCGATCACTTAGTAACTTTTGGTCGACTAATCAACTCTTGTTCCTAAAATGTATAACCTCAAATCAAACAAACAAACAAATGACATAGTTCATTCCTTCATTTCTCCAAAAACGGCCATGTTTCTTTCTTATTTATACTCCAAACATAGATTGTTGGTGCTCGTTAGAAACGCCTCATTGAGGCGGTTCTAACGAGTACCCACAACCTATGTGTTGGATCAGAAATAAGAAAATAATGTTTATCCCTGTAAACCCCCGTTTTCTCCATATAAAGCGGTTTTTCGAGGGGAATTCATTTCACGGACTTATTACCATGATGAAAAGTCGAAGAGCAGAAACAGTTCGTTGTATCACAAAAACTCGCCTTTATAATTTTGACCCCCTTGAACCCCACTTTTATATAGTAAAACTGGGGTTTTCGGGGGTATACCTTATTTTTCTTATTTCTGCTCCTCGATGATGCGGTTCTAACGAGTGCCCACAATCTATATTTGGAGCAGAAATAAGAAAAATATCACATTTTTTCATGATAAAATTTTCATTTTTTCGGCGATAAAGGTGGCAATGTATTTGTATAGGCGTGTTTGCGTAATGAATTCCCCATATTTGTATACTGTCTCATTAACGGAATACTGTCAAACAATACATCCCCAGACCACGCGCGGTGTATAATCAGGGTTTATGCACCAGTCATTTGTAACCACTGCCACCCCCCCCCCCCCCCCCCCCACCACCACCACCACCACCTACGGGGACAGCGGGGACAGTGACTTTTAACTTTTCACAGCCCTGCTAGAAGCCCTGCACTGCGGGGGACCTCCAGAAGGTCACAGCCCCACTGTTTATAATAGTTCATTCCACCGGGGGAATACAGAGGGTAACCACGGGGGTAATACCATTTTCTATACCTGTGTTGTCGACCGAGCCGGTACTGTGTAAAGCTGCTGTCGACCGAGAAATACGGTTTTCGACCGAGCAGTACGGATGTCGACATAGGAGGGTCTTCGATTTTGATGCACTTGGAAAGGCGAAAACGTTAGTTTTGTCATTTACAAACGATGTCGGTGTTTTAAAGAGACAAGCTGTTAATTGTCTGTTCACTTATAGAGAGTCGTGAGTCTGAAAAACACTATAAAATACCGGTTCTTTCGAAAAAAATCAGTTTTCACAGAATTTCATTAATCTAATGCTTTAAGAAAAGTAGGAAAGCAATAAAACACCATATATATTTTATCTTACATTTACGCTTCAACAACAACGTGGGTTTGACATAATTCATGCACTCGGGGAGTTTTTATAGACCTTTGAAAAATGTCGGGATACGGATGTCGATTATTAGAAATACGACCGTCGATGGTATCCTAATCTGATTGATACGGCTGTCGACGAATATAAAAACTACATTTCATGTACTGCTGTTAAAATACATGATTTATTCTATGATTATTACTGAAATCTGCACTATTAGGCAGATTTCACTGGGAGCCATGAAGAAAAATGTATGTTTTGTGCGAACTGGTGTCTTAAAGTCGCAACAATCACCAAGAATAACTCCATCCTTAACTCTCCCATACTTAGTTTACACAACAGGCTACAAGGCTGGTCACTGATGTAGACATTTGAACATGTAAATGCCAAATTGCAGGAGCGTGATAGCTCAGTGGTTAGTGCACTTGCCTCTGATGCTAAAGGTCCCGGGTTCGATCCCCGGCAGCGGCGATAAAATTTCGGTGTCCGAACACGCTCCATTGGCATCATTTGCAGGGATGAATGTCATAAAGTGCACCGTCCTTCGGATCGGGACGTTAACTGGAGCCCCCCTGTGCAGGGAGAACCATCCCCTGTGCAGGTTAAAGATCCCTACCGTAATTACATGATTACTGTGTAGGCTTTCATCCTGCAAAACCTTGAGTGTATGTAATATAAACCTGCGGTAATGGTCAAATGTGACCGACGCAGTATCAGAAGATAGATAGATAGACAAATAAGATTGAAATTAAACTGCAAAAAAAATGTTGTGAACCTGTGCAAATGCTCTTGATGAATATGTCGGAAAGATCACAGGCGCTTGAAGTTTAAATGCTTAAACATTTCAAATTTGTTTGAAAGGGCCATAACGAAATTGAATATTGACTTGACATGTCCCGTGCTTAGCTGTAGTTGAAACAAAAGTCACCTATCAGCGGTAATATGGCTTCTAATAAGTTATTAGGAATTGTGGGCATACAAATGCTGACGGGTGGTCAATGTCAGTATGGTCGTCGTGATTTCCTCACTAGATGCAGTTTTGCAGCCAGTGTGGACCCTGGATAACACAACGCAGAACTGTTCAAGACCACTGTATCCTATAACTTGTCTACGGAAGGCTTTCTAACGGATTTTTTAAAAAGCTACAAGTGTATATTTAAACGAAATTTAGTAATCGGCATAATATGATTTAATAGAGAAGAAGAAGAAGAAGAAGAAAAAGAAGAAGAAGAAGAAGACAGTATACCTTGCAACACACCTGCGTCACTGTCACCACCAACACTTCCAATATGTCTAGGGATGGCTTTGTTGAACCGTAAATTTCTCATTTCGTAAATTTCACACCCAAATTTACATATGGTCAATTTCGAAAAATTTTGATGTCTGAATTTTCTGACGTATAAAGAATTGGTAAGTTTCCGTCACGTCACACCTGTGAAAAACTAGTGCGACTTTTTATAGGGTGTGAAGAATTGGTATCAATTCCTCACACATGTGAAGAATTCATTGACAATGTCTGACGTGTAAAGAAATGGTAAGTATTCGTCACACCTGTGACCTGTGTTTATGGGGTGTGGAGAATTTGTACCAATTACTATTACACGTGTCTTACATGTAAAGAACTGGTACCGATTCCTCACACATGAGAAGAATTGGTACCAATTTCTCACACAAGAGTATAATTGATACCAATACTTCACACATGTGAGGAATCGGCACCAAATCCACACAAAAGCCTCCGTGGTGTAGTGGTTACGCTACTCGCCTTGTAAACTAGGGGTCGCAGGATCGATCCCTGGCTTCTCCGGACTTCGATTGAGTCTTTAAACCGAGGTCCCGTCTCCATATGACCTTAGTTGTTGGTGGGACGTAAAACTCAAACACTCACTCACCAAATCCACACACATGTGAAGAATCTCAAACTTTCACTGGCTGTAATAGTTTCTGAAAAATTATTTATTTTTTTTCCTATAGAAAAGGATAGGTTGTAAAATTTGACCGTGTCTGGAGATAAGTTCGGGGTAATCCTAAGATCATCATTTGAACAAATTATGATGTGCTGGGGTCCTATCTGTAACATACAAAGTTTCTTGACTGGTCCTAGAGAAGCTTTTCAATGGTTTAACCATATATGGGTGTGGTAGCCATCTTGGTCATGTGACCCAGATGCCGCGAACAAACTAGCGTTGCCCCTACCCAAAGAGGTTCAAAACATATTGGCTTTGATTGGCCAATCGGTTTTCAGACATTACGAAAACACGTATGGGGCGCCGTTTCACTATTTAATCCGTATTTATAGATATCCATAAATCAGCCGAAAAATGGATATCCATAGCTCGAATTATGGATATCCATGAATCGAATTATGGACATCCATAATTCAATTAATGGATGTCATTAATTCAGATCGAATTATGGATATCCATAATTCGATTTATGGATATCCATAATTCAGATCGATTTATGGATATCCATAGTTCGAATTATGGATATCCATAAATCACCGCCAAAGCTTTTGGTTTAATGGTTTCTCCCCCAAACAAGTGATTGTTTATTGTAAAAAATATTCAAAATCTTCAAGGTCTTCATCATCGCTGGAAGATGATGGCTGGTCAAAGGGACCTATCTGCCGTGCAGCCTTTTCAGTCCGTTAGGCTTCCAAAGCAACGGACGGGATGCGCTGAACACCCGCCATGTGTGCAGTTAAATATCGGAACCAGCCGTAAGATCTGGAAAGTCCGGCCAACGCATCCAGTCCCTCTGGAATCACCTCTATGAGGACTACGCACCTATTCGGACGTAAGATTATAATGATCCAAACAGTCAATCCGTGCATGACTTCTGGAGAAAAATGCACATGGTCGTTATATATAGTATTAACATATATCCATATAACACTCTGTTTGATGGCCCCTGCCCATCGGGGCTTGAAGAAATAGATGGGCTGCATGATGCTTCCACGCAGAGCTGAAACCGACCCGCACACGAGTACTGGTAAACCGCTTACAGGATCTAAGCCTGCCCAGGCAAAGCGGTACGAGTCGGCCCGTCCATGTTAATAAACCCTATTGGTTCATTTGGGCGGCAGGGCTTGAGATGTCATTTCATCTCAAGGTCGGGTAAAAGTCCCAAAAAATTGGAAGCAACGTTTCCAAAATGACCTTTACAGCGTTGACAGGGGCGTTAATCCTTAAATAAAACAAACAAATACTGTATTTGATATGTATGGAGTACCAAGCAGATTCAGATATATCTCCTGGCACCCACCCATTGGGGCTTGGAAAAATAGATTTGGCTGCATGAGCTGAAAGTACTGGTAAATCGTTTAGAAGGTCTAAGTCTGTCCAAACAAAGTCGTGCGAGTCAATGGGCGACAGGGATTGAGATGTTTGTTTGTTTTTGAGTTTAACGGCACAGTCAACACTAATTTAGGTCATTTTTGAGCCTGTCAGTCTACCTATCCATACTTTTCCTGGGCAGGCTTATACGTAAGCAGTTAACCAGTACAGTGCACATTCTTTCGCCAGAAACTGACAACTGCCCTTCTTGAATCAGCGGAAGGGAGAGAATGACTGTAGAAAATATTTCATGATCAATCTCCACGAAAGAATGTTGCCGACCCCGGCAGGTATCGAACCCGCTTCCTCCTGAACACCAGTCAGACGCGCATTCGACTGAGCTACCGAAGCCGGCGGGATTGAGATGTCATTTTATCTCAATAAAGGCTCAATGACCAACATAACTGGAAGCAGCGTCTCCAAAATGCCCTAAGTAACATTGGAGGGAACGTTTAACCTCAAATCAAACAAAACATATCACTCCCACACCACAGGCCACCACTCAGCCTACCCGACAATATCTCCACCTCCATCCCGGCTTTTATTACACACCTAAATCGGAAATCTGATGCGAATAGTCGAGCTTTTTTTTGGCAAAGGGAGCAGTCATTATTCATTAGGTTTATTTGCAGAGGAGAATTATGGCTTTCCATAATTCGATTTATGGATATCCATAAATCAGCTGAATAATGGATATCCATAATTCGAATTAAGGATATCCATAATTCGATTAATGCATATCCATATTTCGATCTAAATTAATGATATCCATAAATCGATTTATGGATATCCATAATTCGATTTATGGGTATCCATAATTTGATTTATGGATATCCATAAATCAGCCGAATAATGGATATCCATAATTCGATTTATGGATATCAATAAATCGAATAATGGATATCCATTATTTGATTTATGTATATCATTAATTCACATCGATTTATGGATATCCATAATATTTATGGATATCCATAATTCGAATAATGGATATCCATAATTCGAAATATGGATATCCATAAATAATTATGGATATCCATAAATAAGGAATAAATTGTAAAACGGCGCCCCATAAACACTCCTCTCAATATGAAACTTTTCGCATGAAAATACTGAATTTTGCTTATTTCTGCTCTAAACATAGATTGAGGGCACTCGTTAGAATAGTCTCGACGAGGCGGTTCTAACGAATACCCACAATCTGTTTTTGCTGAAATAAGAAAAATAATATATACGCCTGTAAACCCCAGTTTTACTATATAAAAGTGGGGTTTACGGGGGTCAATATTACATAGGCGTGTTTTCGTGATGGATGAGATGTTTGCAGAATGTGAACAGACGACGACGGATGCTGGGGCATGAGTATACTCACTTGCTGAGCTTACGGCTAGGGTGAGCTAAAAACCTAATGACCAATCTCATTGGTGACGGACCTCCGTGGCCTAGTGGTTAAGAGCGCTGACTCTTGACCATTAGATCTCTTACCGCTGTGGTTCGAGCCTCGCTCGGGTCAGATGTGAGATGCCAAGTTCTGCAACGGAAGGTCAGGTGGTTTTTCTCTGGGTACTCAGGTTTTCGCCCACAAAATTGGAAGAAACGTCTCCAAAATGGCCTTTACAGTGTTGACGGGGACGTTAAACCTCAAATCAAACAAACAAAACAAAGCAACGATAGTTTATTATCAATCAGCCACTTTAAACAAACAAACAAAGCCTGACGAAGAATGCAAGTTATTTTATTGTTTAACTGGGGTTAATTTCCAGTAAATCTGTCCCTTACACTCTCGTTGAATCATCGACATCCGTACCCAGTAACGTCGACAACTGGACCCCGCAAACTTTCACTTCATCGACAGCCGTATCGATGAAACTATAAACAGTTCCACGGATGCATACAAAGACATGTTGACACAAAAATAAAAGGTTATCGCGTATGTTAATGATGTATCTGCATCATTTCGTCCTCGATATTCCATGACACTGAATAAGAGCCACGCATTTCCCCGGAAGTACTTATTTTATATATTTTTCCGTTTAATTCAGCTCAGCGGCAAAACAGGCTATTAGTCAGACTTCTAAAACACTTGAAACAACAGCAAACTATTTCACAAACGATTTGACACCACAAAATGGACGGACATACACAAAAATAACACATTTACAGCGAATTTATCGACTACCCTCCTCTGTCGACATCCGTACTGCTCGGTCGAAAACCGTATTTCTCGGTCGACAGCAGCTTTACGCAGTACCGGCTCGGTCGACAACACAGTATAGAAAATGGTATTACCCCCGTGGTAACTACCCTGCACATTAGCCCCGCTAGCCCCCGCCTATCCCCGTAGGTGTGTGTGTGTGTGGGGGGGGGGGGGGGGGGGCAGTGGTTACAAATGGCTAGTGCATTACAATGATTGGTGTAAATACGGCAATTTTTGTAAATATACAATAAATAAAACAACTGAAAAATACAAAAAAAAAAAAAAAAAAAATACACAAAATTCAAAATATAGACCTATAGTGTCACGGTACATCACCTGAACATGTCCGTGTAATGAACAGCCCTACAGCCTCAGCTTGTATTCAGAAAAGTGGGGGTTACAGATGTAAACATCATTTATCTTATGGCACTCGAAGAAATAGGTTGTGGGTACTCGTTAGCCCTGCCTCAATGAAGCGGTTCTAAACAACATCCATAACCTATACTCGACTCTAAATGAAAATTACAAAAAGTTTCCTAAAAATGGTTTCCAAATTGTCGGCGTGAGAGAATATTTCATCCAAGAAAACAGATTTTTTCCATAAGGTTTTTGAATTAAGTCAAATTTCTAAATTGAAACGATTTTCCGTTTTCAACTTATTTTTGTGTCGATTGTTTGTCAGTCGACCCAAAGTAACTGAGCACAAAATCTCTTCAGTGCTAAAATCCATGTGACTTCATTACTGATTTGTAGGAAATCTAGGTAACTTATTTATAGAAAATAGCAGCCATCACGAAAACACGCCTATATAATTCTGACCCCCTGGAACCCCACTTTTATATAGTAAAACTAGGGTTTATAGGGGTATAAACCTTATTTTTTATTTCTGCTCTAAAATATAGATTATGGGTACTCGTTAGAACCGCCTCGATGAGGCGGTTCTAACGAGTACCCACAATCTATATTTTGAGTAGAAATAAGAAAATTATCACAATTTTTTATCTTAAAATTTTGGTTTTCTCGGCGATAAAGTTTACAATATATTTGTATAGGCGTCTTTTCATAATGGTTAATTTCATCGCAGTGGGGTCAGCGTGTTGCGTAACATGGTTATCGACAGAATCTGGACTGGAAACATGGATTGGGCTTGGCCAAAAATGTAGACCCATATCGGTCGCCTGATCAGGGTCTACATTGTTTGCTCAGGGTCAACACTTTTTGTTTAAAAAACTTGGATTTAAGTGTTAAACGAAACAGTTTAAGTCTCCGTTCAGGAATATTCTCCCAGCCTACACTCAGAGACAATCGACCCACCAGTACTCTCAGTGCTTAGGTTTATACTTATATTCCATGGTTCGCATTTTTCAATCTCATGGAAAGTTAGAATATTGTCTTACATGTACATGCATTTCTTGGGTTTGTTCGTTTGAACCGTTGTATTGAGGCTGTTCGAAAGAGTGCCCTACAATTACTGTTTGGATCAGAATTGAGCTCCAGGACCAGTTTGCTCGAAATGGCTCAATGCATCACGTCTACAAGTCCGTGTAATGGATACTTTTGTAAATTAGAAGTGGAGTGAATGATCAGGAATCGATACAATTAACACATAGCTCCCATCAGAGACACCAAAGGGAAAGAAACACAAACATGAAACAACAGACTTTAATGAAAACACCAACAACGGAAATCCAAAAGAACAGTTACTTTCCCACAAAATGGCCAATTGGCTATCCAAAACAAAATAATATAACCGACACAAACACCCAAAGACAAACCACAACAAAAATAAACCGCGACAGAAGAACCGCCTTGGGCAGTCAGTGCATCGAACGCCACTGGAGGGGGGTGGGGGGGGGGGGCAGCAAAAAAAAACCACTGAAATGCTGAAGCAAAGGAAAACCAACAGTTAGACTCCGATGGGCCCGACCAGAGACAGAGCATCAGACACCAATCACTATTACATTGAATTAGATCTCTCTAATTCTCAGTAAGCCTTTACGCTAGAACCGCCATAGAATCTGAGGCCTGACCCACCGGCGTACAATAAAAGAGAGAGGCAAAGTTGTCAACCGTGATTGGGTTAACTACCATGCATGCAGTCTGTCGTATTACATTTATGTTGTACCCAATCTTTTATATCGTTGACGGGGACGTTAAACCTCAAATGAAACAAAGAAACAAATTTATATCGAAGAATGATTTTACGAAATTGGGTTCTGAAGTCATTGCGGTTATATATTTATCTGAACTTATATACTAAGTCACCATAAAATTCGGGTTCCGATAGACATTGTTGCAGAAGAGATTTAAGTCCAATATTGAATTTTGAAATAAAATCAGAATGACGTCTGACGTCATTTTGAAAAGGCTTTGCGTAGTTTATGGTACCGACAACCCTGATTAAGAAGCTTAGCAGTTAACAATTTATTACGAGTGTTGAAGTCAGATACATGACTACACACTCTGGCAAATCGAATTAATTGCGAATATAAACGCCATAGTAGGATAATCAATTCCATACTACTTTATGGTAGGAAAAGTGCGATTTATACGGATATTCATTATTTCTGATATTTTTGCTCAAACCTGAATGTAGATTGTGGGTACTCGTCTGTCGAGTAATATGGACTGTGGGTACTCGTTAGAACCTCCTCCATGGGGCGGTTCTATCGAGCACCTACATGTACTATTTATGTATAGGGCAGAAATAAGGCAAATATATAAACAAATATCTGAGAATTGCTAGTTCTACAGATGGTATGTTGCCGAAATGTGAAGGAAAACAAACAAGAGTTCCTTCGTAAAGGTTTGAAATTAAGACACAGGTTCACTCCTTCTTTAACATGACGTTGCACTGGAATGGTAGTTCATGCCACTGAACAGTTAATTTAATTCTCAATGTAAATAGTTTACTCTTGTGAATAATGTCAAATTATTATATTTCTGACCTAAAGTTTTGACCTTAAATAAGTGTATCTACTAGATTTACTGCTTCTGATCATTTCGGCTACTGATTATTTAAGTTTGAAATTATTTTGATTGGTATTAAGCAACAATGACCACCTGTGAGAAATGGTCAAATGTGACTGATCACAGTAACAGAAAGAAAGTAAGAAAGAAAGAAAGAAAGGGGTCATTCTAGAGACGTTGCGTCAAATATTGTCAGTGGGACTTTTACCCGGCACTGAGATGAAATGACATCTCAAGCTGTGCCGCCAAAAGACATAGATAGGGTTTAAGGAGCAGTCCGGCTCGACCACTTTTCCTGCACAGGCTTAGACCCAGGCGGTTTACCAGTGCTCAAATGTTCGGTTGGTTTCTGCTCTGCGCGGAAGCACCGTGTAGCCCAATTTGTTTCTCTAAGCCCCGATGGGCGGGATCGCCTGTCGCTTTGTGAATAATTTAAAGCTCGTGCAAGTACAGTGTAGCCTGATCAAGCACACAAACAAATGACACGTGTGCCAAATGTTTTATCTGATAAAGCAACGTTATTATGATTATTATTACCTTTATTATTATTATAATTATTATGGGCGGGCCTCCGTGGCCTAGTGGATAAGAGTGCTGACTCAATCATTAGGTCTCTCAACGCTATGGTTCGAGCCTGGCTCGGGTCACATGTGAGACGTCAAGTTCTGCAACGGAAGGTCATTGGGTTTTTCTCCGGGATTCTCCGGTTTTCGTCCACCTCTGATTAACGATCGGCTCGATATGAGTGAAATAATCTTGAAAGGCCGTAAAACAAACAAACAAACAAACAAAAAATACAACAACAACAACAAAAATATACTAACGTTTCATCTTAAGGACAACAGATGAATCCTTTTACCCAATTTTCTTAGATGACCGTCTTTATTAACGTCCCTGTGCAATGAATCCCAGGTACATGTACACAGGGGTCTGCACTTGAACTGAGAGAAACGTTCCTGTGAGAGCATATTTTCCTCCTCTCAGAATAAACCAGCTTTTGAAAAAGGGGTACTTCTCGCATAGGCGAGCAGACAAGACTCTGATGAGTCTGCGCCGCCAGAGCCTTGACTGCTCCAATTCGTGTTTGTTTGTTTTTTGAATTGAGTTTAACGTCCCCGTCAACGCTATTTAAATCATTACGGGGACGTTGCTTCCCATTTTGTGGGACTTTTACCCGACATTGTTACGGATTTCAAGCCCTGTCGCCCATTGAAACCAAAAAGTGTATGTGCACTGGACGGTATGACTGATAACTTCAGTTTGCCTGGACAGGCTTATTTACCACCTGTCCAGTATTCATATGCCGTCAGTTTCAGCTCTGCCTGGAAGCACCATAGAACCCACTCTATTTCTCCAAGCCCCGTTTGTGTGTGTGTGGTGGGGGAGGGGGGGAGAATTCATATAAGCCCCACTCAGAGCTGCCCGCACAGGTGTTTTTGAAGAATATAAATCGGTGAACTGCGTTTTTCATACATGGATCAGTGCCGGCCTCGGTAGCTCGGTCGGATATGTATCTAGCTGGTGATCAGGAGGCATCGTTAATTTTGAACAACTGGTGCCTGCACTGTAAGTTGACCGGCTCGATATAACCTAAATTGTGTTGGCTGAGCCGTTAAACGCCAAACAAACAAACTAATGGATCGGCTCAAAATGAGTTGGGAAGTATTATTTCTCTTCGAAGTGCATCTGTCTTTAGAGTGCATTTAGGCCCCTTATGAAAGTGACAGTTTCTGTCAGTGTACATTGTTGGTTGGTTGGTTGATTGGAGATTTAACGTCCCCGTCAACACTGTAAAGGTCATTTTGGAGACGTTGCTTCCAATTTTGTGAGACTTTTACCCGACATTGAGATGAAATGATATCTCAAGCCCTGTCGCCCAATGAAACCAATAGGGTTTATTAGCATGGACGGTCCGCCTCGCACCGCGGTTCCTGGACAGGCTTAGATCCTCTGAGCGGTTTACCCACAGATGCTTGGGGTCAGGTCTAATTAGCTTTCTAGCCCGACAGAACAGGCCTACTATCGGTAAAACTTGTTTGAAGGCCTAAAAACAATGTTTTAAAAAAGGTCCCCATCACTGATAGGCTCTAATATACACTGTATATTAGAGCCTATCAGTGATAGGGACCTTTTTTAAAACATTGTTTTAAGGCCTTCAAACAAGTTTTACCGATAGTAGGCCTGTTCTGTCAGGCTAGAAAGCTAATTAGACCTGACCCCAAGCATCTGTGGGTTTACCAGTACTAGTGTGCGGGCCGGATTCAGCTCTGCGTGGAAGCATCTTGCCGCCCCATATATTTCTTCAAGCCCCTATGGGCGGGGGCCGTAGTGTACATTGTTACTTTAATAAACTAAGTGCACTGCCTTTGAAATAAAATGTGCCTAGGTACAATATTAGGTGAGCCACAAGATAACATGTCTTCTGGGTTTGTGACCAGGTGAGACCCCAAATTTGTCTGCTCTGTTACACAGTCTATCTACCGTTATAGAAACTAACAATACTGTAGTATCAAAATCAGTGAACAACAATGGTGCTGATCAGACTGCATTTCTTGCACACCAGACAAGGAAAGCCGTGATTTTACCCTGGGATAGAAATTTATGTTCTGACCCTGATGTTCCAACCCAGGTAACTAACATAATTGCGCGTCAATTCTATTCAACTGCCGGAACTACTTCCGCACTACTTGCATTTTGTAAACACTAAACATGTGCGAGCTGTCAAAACTAACGACAAAAAACACACAAAACAAAAACAAATCAACAACAAGGTTAATTATTTGACTCATTTATAAAGGACACTGAATACAGGACTTTTGTATGAAATTTTAAAAAGAAGAAAAGAAATACTGTCTGTAGTTCTGGTATTTGCTACAAAATTAAAAGGAAATGTTTGTGTGTGTGTGTGTGTGTGGGGGGGGGGGGGGGGGGGGGGGGGGGGCTATTGTGCAAGAAAAAGAATCCAATATGGGGGTTCTGTTGTAGATGACCGTTTCCAGCCTTCGGGATGACCGTTCTGAGCGGAACCTCGGCATAGCCTCGGTTCCGCTCAGCACGGTCATCCCTCGGGTTGGAAACGCCCATCTACAACATAACCACATATAAGATTCTTATATTCTTGTTCACCAATGGCAAAAGCGTTTTTTTCCTCATGACATGGCGTGTACTAGGTGACTTGTTAGCTTTTTCGAGACTTTGTTAAAATTAGTCAATATATTGGTGATTACCTACCTACATTTCTATTGGTTGTTTATACAATTTTATCCATAATATATATTTGGTACCAAGGTTTTTTTTTTTTTTTTTTTTTTTTTGGTTTTACGGCCCTTTCAAAATTATTTCGCTCATATGGAGCCGATCAGTAATCAGAGGTGGGCGAAAACCGGAGTACCCGGAGAAAAACCACCTGGCCGTCCGTTGCAGAACTTGGAGTCTCACAGGTGATCCGAGCGAGGCTCGAACACACAGCGGTGAGAGACCTAATGATTAAGAGTCAGCGCTCTTATCCACTAGGGCACGAAGGGCATATAAAGGCATATAAATCATTTGAAAACAATATCTGGTCTTTTAAAGTCACCCCCTCTCCACTGCTGGGTGTGGTGGCCCCTATATGCTTCTAGCGCCCAGCTACCTTAAAATCCCACATAAGACGGGCACTGTCAAGAAGAGTTATGACCAAGTTTCTTTATCATCCCTCTTTGGTTTGTTTTGGTTGTATTGGAATTAAACGGCCCCAGTCAACACTAAGGCTGACACGATTAATCGATCGATAAATTCCACAAAAATGATTATCATTTCTGATTTGCTTTTAATCGATTACTTGATAGGTACTATGTACTACCCAAAGTTATCTCTAAAATAGCTGAATGAGTGGCAAACAGTCGGACCCTGATGAGACGCCGCATTCTGTGGCGTCTCATCTTGGTCTACACTGTTTGCTCAGGCCTGTCTGATCAAATATACATATGGTAAAGTGCAACATATGGTAGGAGTCATGCTCAGACAGAAAGCCAGACAGGTAAAATTATGACAAAAACCTTAGAGATTACTAATCGAGTATCGATCGCAACAACAGAACAGATAATCGATTATCTTTTCATCTCCAATTAGCAAGTCCTAGTCAACACTATTTTAGGTCATTTTTTAGCCGGTCTGTTTGCCTATCCACACTTTTCCTGGGCAGGATTATACGTAAGCGGATAACCACGGTGCACATTCTCTCAGAAGCTGACAACTGCCCTTCTTGAATCAGCGGAAGGGAGAGAATGACGGTAGAAAAGATTCCATGATCAATCTCCACGAAAGAATGTTGCCGACCCCGGCAGGTATCGAACCCGCGTCCTCCTGATCAACAGTCAGACACGCAACCGACGGAGCTACCGAGGCCGGCGCTTTGTTTGTGTAGTAGTATCGCCAAAATAAATATGTACATAGCTATATAGAGTGCATACCTGACCGGTCAAACTGGTCCGGACCTTTTAGCTTAGTGGTTTTGTCGCTCGCTTTGTAACCCAAGGGGCGTTGGATCAATCCCCGGTCGGGGCACTTGACTGGATTTTTTCTTTACAGATTTTTGGTTTGGTTTGATTTGAGTTTTAACGTCACCGTCAACACTATTTAGGTCATTTTGGAGACGTTGCTTCCAATTTTGTATGACTTTTACCCGACATTGAGATGACTCTTCGGATTGTCTGTTCTAAATTTAGCTTAAATTACAGAACACTTTTGGATTATTACACAAGGGATGTACCGGATGGATAATTGTGTATTTTGCCGCGCGGAATGGAGTTGCCCCTATGCGCCACGCTACCACGTGAGTATCAATGATTGGTTCGAAACCCGAGTAACAGTTATTAATAGCCACGCAAGTGAGAGTGTTGTATCAAGAGTTTGTTTGTTTGTTTGATTGATTTGAGGTTTAACATCCCTGTCAACACTGTAAAGGTTATTTTGGAGACGTTGCTACCAATTTTGTGGGACTTTTACCCAACATTGAGATGAAATGTCATCTCAAGCCCTGCCGCCCAATGAAACCAATAGTGTTTATAAGCATGGACGGGCCGACACGCACCGCTTTGCCTGGGCAGGCTTAGATCCTCTTAGCGGTTTACCAGTACTCGTGTGCGGGTTGGTTTCAGCTCTGCGTGGAAGCATCACGCAGCCCATCTATTTCTTCAAGCCCTGATGGGCGGGGGCGGTTGTATCAAGAGTACTGGCTCGGCTCATGTACTGGGACGTTACTGTATATCCAGATGAGACGCAATAGAAAGCGGTGTCTGATCAGTAGCTACACTGTTTGCATAAACACAGGAAATTAAGGGTTAAACGAAACAGCGGAACTATCCGTTCAGGATCGAATTGCCAGCTCAGAGACAATCGACCAACCAGTTCTGTCAGTGCTTTGATTTATCGCAATTATTTAGTGCAAAATTAATGGTGCAACGTCAAATATTTCACTTTATCATATGACGTCGCGCCTGAGAATGTAATAACGTCATGTAATAAATCCGATAATCCACTAGTTGATTAAATATGCAAATTAGCTCCGTAACGTGACACGTATAACCTCCTAAACGACGTCGCATTTACTAAATGCGGAATATTGACATTTTTGTAAAACGATCGTGAATCAAATTCGTTTTAAATGTCATACGATAAATGGAATCTTGCATTCGTGGTCATGTATTATTGAATTTATTAACCTCGTTGAGGAAAAGGGATAAAAAGCCTCGCATTTTATCCCTTTTCCTCAACTCGTTTAATAAATTCAACACTGTAAGATCCTCTTTTTGTTTAGCGTCATGACGACATCCGAGTCAACGTCAATTTATCAACCATTAAAGTTCTATTGAACCATTGTCCTGCTGAACCAGATTTCGCAACTCCTTTTGCATACAGTGTAGATACAGATCAGACGACTTCTGAAAAATCTCAGGTGGCTGATCAGTATCTACACTGTGTGACATTCAGTTTATGCATTTGTAGGAATAAATCGCATCAAATAATCTGATTGGGTGATAGTCAGATATGGGTTAGGCGAAATTAATTTATTCAACAGGACAGGAGTTAAAAGAAAATCTCACAATCGTGGTGATTTAATAGAAATATATGTAACTCATCATAGACGTGTTCAATAACATTATAAATATGCAATCGTGTGACGTAGTGCATTCTCTTATATCACCAACATGATTATTTATTTTGATGAAAAATTGATATTTTTTTTCTTATTTATACTTCAAATATCCTTTGTGTCTGCTCACTGACGAGTACACACAACCTATGTCTGGAGCAAAAATTAGACAAATACAGTAAAATTCCTGTATTAAGACCACCTTTGGGACTGTTCAAAAGTGGTCTTTAAGACCACTTTTGAACAGCCCAAAGGTGGTCTCTTATAAGGGGACTATGGGTGCACAACAGACAAAGAAAGAAGAGCTGTAACCTTCTCATTAAGTTTTCACAAGCAGATTTAGTCTTTATTTTGAGGGATGTTAACCCTTGTCCTGCTGAGCCCGGATATGCCTTATTTTCCAAACAATGAAGATCCAGATCAGATGGCTTCTGAAGAAGCCATCTGATCAGGATCTACATTGTTTGCCATTCAGATTGTGAATTTCTTGCAATAATTTACATCAAGTAATCTGATTGGTTGATTTTCAGTAGTGGGTGTGGCATATTTGAATATTCAGCAGGACAAGGGTTAATAACGGAATTTTACTACACTGTATACCCCCGCTAACCCCAGTTTTCTCTGTATAAAGCGGGGTTTACAGGAATAATCATTGCACGCACATTCCATACTGTTGTATTAAATTGCCACTAGTTACATGTACAGATGCCGCTGAAGCCCCCGCCCATAGGGGCTTTAAGAAATATATGGGCTGCATGATGCTTCCACGCAGAGCTGAATCCGGCCCGAACACTAGTACTGGTAAACCGCTTAGAGTATCTAAGCCTGTCCAGGAACCGCGGTGCGAGGCGGACCGCTCATGCTAATAAACCCTATTGGTTTTATTCGGCGACAGGGCTTGAGATGTCATTTCATCTCAATGTCGGGTAAAAGTCCCACAAAATTGGAAGCAACGTCTCCAAAATGACCTTTATAGTGTTGACGGGGACGTTAAACCTCAATTCAAACAAAACAGATGCCTCTGTTTATCCCCACCCAGGACTATCGTAGTTAATGAACATATCTCTTCCATTCGAGGGCTACCCTAAATTTTTTTTTAAAAAGTGGCCCAGCATTCGCTCTTATGGACTTTTTTCAACAGCGCCGCACTTAGTACACATATATTTACGCAAGGCATAGATGTTTTAGTTTCGACAAAATTTAGATTCAAAAGGTTACGCTGTCTCAGAATGAGACCGAAATTTTGATATGCTAACGCAGTATCGCTGTCCCTGATTTAATGCTCTCCAGTGACTTCATATTTTAATAATCGAAAAGAAACCGTCATTTTTTTCATATTCTGAAATTATGAAAAACAGCTATTTCACTAACCTGTTCAAATGTCTATGTTATAAATCCGTACATGATAAAATATGGAACAAATGATACGAATTTTTTAAATAACAGTTGATTAGAGATTTTACCCATACCAACATAACATATTGAATACAATAATAATTATCAGGCTTAACATAAGAAAGTATGGAAAGCTAGAACTGCCACAAAATATTTAATAACAAAGGTGGCGAACTCAAAAGTTTTCAACTCTGTTCAATATCGAAGTCAATGTTGAATGCATCATAAAAACACGGCTATACAAATAGACATTGTAAATTTTGCCACAGAGAAAACGAAAATTTAAGATGGAAATTGCGATATTTTTCTTATTTATGCTCTAAACATAGATTGTGGGTACACGTTAGAACCGCCTCATTGAGGCGGTTCTAACGTGTACTCATAATCTATATTTTAGATTTGAAATTAAGAAATTAAGAAAAATAATAGTTACCCCTTTAAACCCCAGTTTTACTATATGAAAGTAGGGTTCAAGGGGATCAGAATTATATATTATAGGCGTGTTTTCGTCATGGTAAATAAACATATTACAACAAATAAATAAATAAATAAATAAATAAATAAATAAATAAATTCACAGTAACACTGGTTCATATTAGGAATTTTAATATGAAGCTATAGCACTGACCTAAGGCCAAAACAGTGACTATGTTGATAAGACAATTTCAGAATAGTTTGTTCTTTCAATGCAAATTAGAAGACAAGATCTACTAGATTCGGCGGTTTGCGATTACTCTCTGTCTGGTACTCACTTTTTATTAACAGCCAAGCAGTATAAGTAACATTCTTGAATGCTCAAAAAAAATTAAGCAGTATGTTTGCACGACGGTTGAAAGGATTTTTTTTTATATAGGAATAACTGAGATTGCACAAGGTTATTCATTGTGTTACTTGGTCAGTCATATGGTACAGCCTACCATCTGAACATAAAGATCACTTTTCATAATCATTTCATTAACTGGTTGAAACAGTGATATTGTTTCCTGGGATATGTTGTACATTTGTATATTGCTTAAGTTGCATACGTGACCTAATATTACTATCATAATTTTTTTTTATTCATTTTTTTTTTGTTTTTGTTTTTTCTTTGTGTAGTTACACATACCAATTTTGGGTTTTGTACATGTATCATAACTACTTGTGAGTCTGTGAGAAAGTAGTATTGTGTCTGAGGGTTGGTGGGTGTCTGTCACTTTGTAAATATTCCTGTATGTTTATAGACCGTTCTTGTTTTAGAGGGCCACATGGACGATTAGTGTTTATTCAATGTGCTTTACCCTCTATAAATAAAGTCGATGATTATTATTGTTATTATTATTATTCTAAGAACAACCGCAGTACATATTTCGAGCAAAAAATTCAAATTCCGATGCATACATGTATATGTTTTCCCCGCGGCGACAATTTCTGCCGCGATGTCGTCCCATACCACAATGATATTGATCAGCCATTCCAGGCCCGGTGAAAGAACCTTCTTTACGGGCCAGTAAGGGTTCAATACTGTTTTCATACAAAGTTGAATATTTTTGTCCCTCAACAATACGCCGTTAGTGTCTGTTGAAATAAGATTACTTTTTGTCATAATAGTACTTTGTTAAAAGGTATACATGAGCTGAGATATTATTAATAACGTTAGAATTGGACGACTCATGCGAAAAGTGCCTTTATACCCTATATTTTACGTTCTTCAAATACGAGTGTACAGTCAACTTACAGAGCTAGACGCATGATCTTTTGCATGAAGCAACCCAAAGGTCTCCACTACATGTCCGCGAGCAGCAAAGGCTCTGACGAGTCTGCGCATGCGCAGACTCGCCAGAGCCTTTTCTTCTCGCCTTTGTGATTAGTACGTTTTTCCATGACATGGCTAAAAATAGTTTTTTGCGGTATGGAAGTGCAAATGAGACGGCGCACCTTAAAAGGAGACTATAACCTTTGTGAATCAGAATTCATTGAAATGCGAAAATGGAACCGCTGTAGGAATATTCATGCATTTTTAAAGGAGATTTTGTTTTTCAAACTGGTAGATATTTAAAGGAAATCATGCTCCTGTGGGGTCAGTTCTTTCCATTAAATGTAGACCCTTTTACCAAATGATTTATGCTTGTCAGAAAGCAAACAGGACGTAACGAGAGTTGTCCACCTTTCCATCATCCAATGTAGACCCCTTGAACAATCAAATTAGTCACGTCATGAGAAAACCTGTGTTCGTGGTGTTAGGTCAGTTAAGACACGAGCCGGGACACAGCATTTCCTGCAATTTACATGTGCGCACTGCGAATACTCAGATCAGCCTGCGCATCCGCGCAGTCTGATCAGAATCTTCGGTGTGCGCTCTAAGGATAGCAAAGGACCCAATGCCCCTTCATGCAGCAAAAGAAGTCTCTTGTCAGATAATATGATGCGCAGGCTGATCATGCGTCTTCGCTTGGCGCACATGAGAATTGTAGGAAATGTTGTGCCACGGCTCCCAAAATGTGACAGGTCAGCTCAAATACACAGACTAGCAAGTCTTCAAAGTTTTGCTATAGGAGGTTTTTTCGTGACGTACTTCCGGTTCTAAAAATAGAACGGGAAAAGCCCTGGCCGTCATCTGTCGCATTGCTTCAAAGGCAGTGGGCAGATAAAGTATTAATTACAGCGTAAAACAGTGGAATTCTTTTAAACTTTTGGGGGAATTCTAATGTAAGATAATGGGAGAAACACCGATATGCTGCCAGATGTGAAATTTCGCATTACGAAAATGATATATTGTACATACGACCCAACCGGGTCCTCTCTCTGTTACGAGATGGAATAGGAAACCTCTCTGGTGCTTATGCACATCTAAATTATTTTAGTAGATATATGGTAGGGCGGTGTGAGTGAAATATTTTAGGTGAAATATGGTACGCAAACTGTGCGGCTCCATGAACAAGTCATGCACATATCATACGATGTATGCATGAGTGGTTTATAGAGAGCTGTTTTTACAATACAGGGGGCCGCTAAAAGGCCGAGTCCTATAGAATTTGCCTAAAAATCGCCAACCGCCAAATTGTGCCATATATGATTTTTATTCCCGTCACGTGTTGTGTGGGTGTTCGTTTTGACAGGAGTCATGTCATTGATTATAGGGTCGTTTCATCAATTTTTCCTATGGGAAATATACTATTTGAACGCAAATCCATTATCTACTCGATTTTTGCTATCTGGCTTTGTTTGTGGCCGGTATCTCCACCTCGCCACGAATTGAGCAAGGTAATAAGAGTAGGCATGATTTTCCGGTAGTATTCATAGATATAAACCCTGAAAAAAGCGGACACTTTAGCAGCAGGTCAAGTTGTAAGAGTGAACACAACATTGTGACGGGGAAATAGAAAGTATATTGAAAGGTATGTTAAATCTATGTTTAATATTATTTTTGTATGAACATGCTTGTAGGTTTTGGAGGGGTTTACTTCTAGTATACCCCAACTTTCTGAAGCCTATTCTGAATTCACTGTTGTGGCCTGTAGTGATTAGGCTACTAGCTTTGCCAGCTAGACGTCGCAGAATTGATCCCAGGCTTCTCCAGTAGTAGAATGAGTCTTTCTAAGTGAGGTCCTGTCTCATGCTGACCCTAGATGTTGGTGAGACGTAAAGTTGGGACACCCGCTCATTCTGGATTCATTTAGGCTTTTAGACCCCTTTTGTAGAATGTAATTAATAACGCCGGGTCACTTGTTTGATCCATGACTTTTGACTAGCTGTGGTTAGAAAACCGTGGTTCCGTCCCAATATGATATTAGGTGTAGAGGGGACGTAAACTTAAGACGGGTTTAACCATATCTTCATCATCAGGGCAAACTCTTACAAGAGCCTGTTGGGTTATCCGTGATGATGAACTGTAATGAATTTTATTTTACAAGCATGTTCACGTTGATTAGAAATAATTTTGTTCAAAAAGAATTACGAGTTCATTTTGTAATGATGCCGTTTTTGTCTGATAACTCAGTTTGTGCATGTATGTACATATAAAGAACGTGATGATGATAAGTGGGAGTATTTGGTCGCCACACGTCATAGCGGCCTGAGCGGCGGGGATGACGTCAGCTGCGTCATCGGCGTCGCGAGGACTGTTGTGACGGGGTGCCTACCAAATAGAGAGAATTTACGGCAAACAGTGTTGGCCCATATGAGACACTAACAAATGTTGTAGATTATACATGAAAATCTTCTGTTGTAGTTTCTATCTGTTATTAATGTATTGAATTTGTGAATAGCTATATTTGTGAGCCGTGTCGCGGAGAAGGATATGAAATAGATATTGTTATGTTTCCTGTAATTGGCGGCTGACCAGGTAGCGCAAAGGCGTGGTCTGTTCAATTGCCTCTTACTTGTGATAATGTAGTGAGCACAAATTTGATGAGTATTATGCTCAGTAGTAGTGAGCATTAATTGATTTCTGTCGTGCTCAGTAAGGAAACATGAACTTTGAGTATTATTGTGTCAAGCGCTGGGTGCTGATAATTTGATGCACAGTCAAGTTGAGTTCTGCTGTACGGTTATTTGTCGCATGCACTAATCAGCCTGTATGTCTGGTCGGCGCATGCGCAATAACGGTATATGCATGAACATATTCTTACTTCTCCGGGAGGGGGATCATGATATAGCATGTATGTTTTGTGACTCGTTTCTAGTCCCGTTATCGTAATTTGCAGGCATAACAATGTGTGACCTGCTGCTCCCTGCTTCATAGCAGCAGGTACTGGTACGACGCTAGGCGTTAGGGTCCAGCAAGGGCGGACAGACCGCCGTAATCAGCGCCTACCAGGATAGAAGCAGAATCTTCTAAATCATTGTTCGTTGTAAACAAATGTGAGACCATGGAAGAGGTCAACTTACCTGCAGGTTATTTGGACGATCACTAAACGTCTGATCAGCAAACGTGATCGCTAAATCTAAGATTATCAACTATGTTGATAGACTAGTTCTACTAGTTCGCGAGAGGAAGTGTCACGCGAGTGGGGGATTCACCCTAAGTTATAAACTGGCCAGTCGCGTCTTGTGTTGTTTCTTTTTTTCTTTTTGTTGTTGTTTTTGTTGTTTGCTTCTGTAGGTATTCACGTCACCCGTTCCGAGCACAGAACAGTGTTTTGCCTTCGGAGCGGACGTCGTGAGTTGGCTACAGAAGCAACAAATTGTGATGTTTTATGTTAGTAAGTGTTGTATGTAGATTCTGTAAATAATTCATGTCATTCATCTAACATCTTTCTTGTGCCTTACCCCACAGCTGCCCGTACACCTGTCAGAGATCACGCTCGGTTGTCTTGTCAGCATGGGGGTTTGCGGGACGCCGTAAACCCACATGTAACACTCTCTCTCTCTCTCTCTCTCTTAGCGCACCATTAATTAGCGAGCGCAGGCAAATGTAAATTACAGGTTGTCGTTAAATGACGCCACGTCAACCGACATGTAGCGTGTCAACAACGTCGTGTCTACATCTAACCAACTTAAAAGCGATGCATTGAATTTGACATTGCAACGTTGATGAAACGTCAGAACGTTGCGTTGGCGATGATACGGCGTTGCTAAATAAAATGTCATTTGCCCAGTGCTCGGACCCATCAAGACTCAGTGGGATTGGAACATTAAATTCAAAACAAAAGTTGAATACCCTTTCAGAAGAAGAAAACACTCCTTCGCAAGTGCAAGATTTTACAGTAAATCTGGTAGATCTTGTAGATTTGTAGATTGGTTCAACCTGCCCAGCCCTTAGGTCTATATTAACCCATTTGGTTCCGGAAATCCCCAAAAAGTGACAAGCAGTGCAGGCCCAGATCAGACGCCGCGTCTGATCAGGGCCTACACTGTTTGCAAAAACTGTTCGGCCATTTTCCAAATAAATTTTGAAGAAAACACAACCTGACACCCCTAAATTTTGAAAATGACTCCTGCTATATATAAGGAGGAAGATACCATTTGGTACAAAAAGGGTAATGGGCTTCTTGGATACAGGGATCAGTCATACCTCTCTCTCATCTCAACGGCCAGGTGTCTTTGAAATGCGTTGGAGTGGTTGTCTATGGCATGACGTCGAGTCAACGTTGACTCGACGCCCGTGTGTAAGTCCACTCATTGTTGTTGTTGTTTTTTTCGACTGTCAGTATGTTTATTTGTCTGTCTAACAGTCCGTCCCTTCGTCTGTTAGTCAGTCATTCAGTCAGTCGGTCTTTGAGTCGTCTGTCTGTCTACTGTCAGTTTGTCAGTCAAACCTCTCTTTCTCTCTCTCTCTCTCTCTCTCTCTCTCTCTCTCTCTCTCTCTCTCTTGCCAAAGAAAGAAAGAAAGAAAGATAGATAGATAGATAGATAGATAGATAGATAGATAGATAGATAGATAGATAGATAGATAGATAGATAGATAGATAGATAGATAGATAGATAGATAGATAGATAGATAGATAGATAGATAGATAGATAGATAGCGAATAAAACGAAAGTTACATAAAAACTTCTTTCGTGAATAACGGTACCTCAAGCCATTGACATGGGTCATTCACATAAAGATTTTCATCAAAAGAAAACGGATTTAGGATAAATGAATTTCGGTAATAAAAGCAAAATATCATTCTCTCCTCCTCGAGGCATTATTTCAATAAAAACGGGTATATTTTCTCTCAAAATGTCTGAATATTGTTAGCATTTTAAGTTCCGCCAGTAATTTGCGCATGCGCAAGAATAACGTCATAAACAGAATTCCTAAAACCTCCTATAGATACTATACCTGTATATTGTTCCGTTCTGTCCAAGTAGCAGTTTGTTTTGTTTGATTTGAGGTTTATAATGTACCCGTCAACACTGTATAGGTCATTTTGGAGACGTTGCTTCCAATTGTATGGGACTTTTACCCGACATTGAGATGAAATGACATCTCAAGCCCTGCCGCCCAATGAAACCAATAGGATTTATAAGCATGGACGGTTCGACTCGCACAGCTTTGCCTTGGCAGGCTTAGATCCTCTAAGCGGTTTACCAGTACTCGTGTGTGGTCGGTTTCAGCCCTGCGTGGAAGCATCATGCAGCCCATCTATTTCCTCAAGCCCCAATGGGCATATCTGTCTTATCGCTGCTTTCAACATAGATTGTCGGTGCTCGTTAGAACCGCCTCTTTGAGTACCCACAATGTATGTTTTGCGCAAAAATTAGGCAGATGTTGTATACCCCGTAAGCCCCACTTTTCTCTATATAAAGTGGGGGTTAAGGGCTGGGAGTCCTCGTTTCACGGATATGGTATCGTGATGAGTGTGTGTGTGTGTGTGTGTGAATTCGGGTTTAACGTCGCTTTCAACAATTTTTCAGTCATATCACGACGGTGTCTGGTTGCGACAGGGAGCTCAATGCTCACGTTTATAGTGCTGCCTCACTGAAGTATCATGTCCCAGACACATTACATGATACCACACCCAGTCACATTATCCTGACACTGGATCGACCAGTCCTAGCTCTACCCCGTAAATCTGAGTGCCAAGCGAGGAGCAGCTAGTACCATTTTTAACGACTTTGGTATGTCGCGGCCCGGGATCGAACCCGAGACCTCCCGTTCCCCGGAGCGGACACTCTACCAACTGAGCTATCGGGGCCGGTGGTATCGTGATGAGATCGTGCGGATCTGTACATTTATCGTTCGAAAATGACAAGAAGGGTTTTCTCATTATGTGGTTCAAATGGTTCGCTGGGACTGGTCCCCGCCCATCGCGGCTTGGAGAAATAGATTTGGCTGCATGATGCTTCCACGCAGAAGAGCTGAAACCGACCGCACAGGAGTACTGGTGAAACGCTTAAAAAGTCTAAGCCTGTCCAGGAAAACATCTGCGGCGTCTGATCTGTGCCTCTGTTTGCGAATTCCGCCCCCGCCCATCGGGGCTTGGAGAAATAGATGGGCTGCATGATGTTTCAACGCAGAGCTGAAACCGACCGCACACGAGTACTGGTAAATCGCATAGAGGATCTAAGACTGCCCAGGCAAAGTGGTTCGAGTCGGACCGTCCATGCTTATAAAACCTATTGGTTTCATTGGGCGACAGGGCTTGAAATGTCATTTCATCTCAATGTCGGGTAAAAGTCCCACAAAATTGGAAATAACGTCTCCAAAATGACCTATACAGTGTTGACGGGGACGTTAAACCTCAAAACAAACAAACCAAAAAAAACAAAACTGTTTGCGAATTACCCGTTTTGGGGTTTCCGGTACAAAATTGCTTAAAATCAAAGCACTGACAGCAATCTCGGAGAGAAGGTTTGAAAAATCGTCATGTACGGGAACTTTAGGCTCAGACTCTTTCAAGTTTAAACAAATATAACAGTGTAGACTCTGATCAGAAGCCGCGTTCTCCGGTGTCTGTTCGGTATCTACACTGTTTGCCAATGTCCTAACACATGAGCAAGTCAATGTTTTTTGCCCAGGCAAAGCGGTGTGCACGAGTCGGACCGTCCATGCTTATAAACCCTATTGGTTTCATTGGGCGACAGGGCTTGAGATGTTATTTCACCTTAATTTCGGGTAAAAGTCCAACAAAATTGGAAGCAACGTCTCCAAAATGACCTTTACAGTGTTGACGGTGACGTTAAACCTCAAATCAAACAAACAAAATCAAACATGTTTTTTGGAACTTTATCACATAACGTCGCTGTTATGTAGTGGCTAAAGCCATGTAATAAAAAATCATATGACCACACGTGTAATAACAAATGGGTACTGGCGCGTGACATAATGACGCCATTCGTGACAACCCTGTTTTTTTTTTTTTTTTTTTTTGTTTGTTTGTTTTGAACTTCTTCGATGATGAAACCCGATTTTAAAAACAACAACAAAAAAAAGAAAAAAAAAGAAAACGGTTATATGATAAACAGAATCCTACACGAGTGGTCATTGTATATGAAAGGGGGGGGGGGGGGGGGGGGTCTCCATAAGGCCCATTTTCTGCACCCTAGATATTTCCTTTATTTTTTGCTGATAGGTTTTTTTTTTTTTTTTTTTTTTTTTTTGGTTTGGGTTTTACGGCCCTTTCAAGATTATTTCACTCATATCGAGCCGATCGTTAATCAGAGGTGGGCGAAAACCGGAGTACCCGGAGAAAAACCACCTGACCTTCCGTTGCAGAGCTTGGCGTCTCACTTTGCTGATAGGTACCATAGTATGTCTGCTTTACCAAAACAATAGTGGGGTCGCGCATAGGCAGCTTATTTTGGAGTAATAAGACATGCAAAGTGGGTGGGGTATTTCAGTATGATATAGCTGCTTATTTTGGAAGTTATTTTTTCCCCTTGAAACCATATTGAAAGTTTGCATTTTTAATTTGGTCTTATAGGAGTGTATCTGAACTAACATTCTGAGGCATTTTGCCCAGTTAAAATGACTTATTTTATTGTTATAGGCCGTTAAACTGAGTTAATCAATTTTAGCTATTTTAAAACATTTTTTTTTGTTAAAATAAAATATTATTTGGTATCCAAGGAATGTCTCTCTAAGATATTACATATAAATCATTGGAAGTGATGAAAGTATGCCTTTTGAAACAAGGGGATGTGCATGCTGCACTCATTGTGCACATGAGCATGCATCATTTCCATGTGTTATCAACTCGGATGTGGTCAGTATCTCAGTAACTTCATGAGACGAGATAGTGATACCTTGCACATCTTTATGTTTTGGGATGGGAAGTTCAATACATTGAATGATATCTGACAATGACCTACATTTCATGGTCCAATAAACACAGATTAACTGAGTCCTAAATCTGTGTTAAAGTGCATTTGTCCATTACTTCAAGACCTTGAGCGTTGGAGCTTGATTAGCTTTTACATCTGGAGGCTATTGTACATATTTGACTTGCCAGACACAATAATAAATTGATCCATGTGTTTTGCCAGGACCTCATCCTTTTCATTACTTGTCTGGAGAACAGGTTTAAATGCATTACATACAGACCACATTATATGTGAGTGAGTGAGTGTTGGAGTTTTGAGTGTTGGAGTTTTACGTCCCACCAACAGCTAAGGTCATATGGAGACGGAACCTCGGTTTAAAGACTCATCCGAAAGTCTGGAGAAGCCCGGGATCGATCCTGCGACCCCTGGTTTACAAGGCGAGTAGCGTAAACACTGCACCACAGAGGCTTCTACACATTATATGTACATAGTAAGCAAATGTAAGGTATCTGGGAAGTCGGCACCATATTTAATAGAACCTTTTACTATTTAACTCTTTCACTGACGGACTTAACCACCGACCTCAACTTGGTGACTTATTTTGTTTCCTTAGTCCCTTTAGTTGAGGCATGTGGTTCTCTCTACTAAAATCTTCAAGAAGTTCTGCCACATCTCTGAAACCCCTGTTGTTGCTTAGGACATATTACTTGTGAGGAGATTGTACAGACCATACCACTGCACTGGGGGAGAAAGGGACAACTTTTTTCAATATGTGTTGCAGATGACACATATAATTATGCAGAAAATATATCAACTACAGTTTTCAGCGCCTGTCATTTTCAATACATAAGGATGCCCTCTCAGGAAATCAATGATGATGGTTGCTCCTGGTGGGTATATATTATCTGTTCTTAAACATATTTGATAGGTGTGGAAGGTGAGGGGGGGGGGGGGGGGGCACAAAAATAACTGAGCACTGAAATCATGCTTCATTGCTTTTAGCAAGGAGACTTGCTTGTTGTTGACAGGGGTTTCAGAGATGTGGCAGAACTTCTTGAAGATTTTAGTAGAGAGAACCGCATGCCTCAACTAAAGGGACTAAGGAAACAAAATAAGTCACCAAGCTGAGGTTGGTGGTTAAGTCAGTCAGTGAAAGAGTTAAATAGTAGAAGGTTCTATTAAATATGGTGCCGACTTCCCATATACCTTACATTTGCTTACTATGTACATATAATGTGGTCTGTATGTAATGCATTTAAACCTGTTATCCAGACAAGTAATGAAAAGGATGAGGTCCTGGCTAAACACATGGATCAATTTATTATGTCTGGCAAGTCAAATATGTACAATAGCCTCCATATATAAAAGCTAATCAAGCTCCAACACTCAAGGTCTTGAAGTAACGGACAAATGCACTTTAACACAGATTTAGGACTCAATTAATCTGTGTTTATTGGACCATGAAATGTAGGTCATTGTCAGATATCATTCAATGGATTGAACTTCCCTTCCCAAAACATAAAGTTGTGCAAGGTATCACTATCTCGTCTCATGAAGTTACTGAGATACTGACCACATCCGAGTTATTGAACTTTGCATGAGAACACATGGAAATCATGCATGCTCATGTGCACAATGAGTGCAGCATGCACATCCCTTTGTTTTAAAAGGCATACTTACATCACTTCCAATGATTTATGGCCCCGCGCCTGCCCGGGGGGTAGAAATATGGCGGCTGCCTTCGGGAGTGTGGCAGAGTGGTAAGACCCCACCGAAAACAGTCCCATTGCCGAGACCACCCGGTGCCTCGAAATAGGTGGCTGCCTTCAGGTTCTGTGGCAGTTGGGTAAAAGCCTCCAACATACAGAACAATCGTCCGTTCGACCGGTATTATTTTGTAATTCAATTTATTCAAATGCATCTTACCAAATTTTTTACAATTCACTACGCGAGGTCTATCCTTTTAAACCTTTCCTATCTCATGTTACTACCACGCTGCATTTGTATGTGTATCATCATTGCTGGTGGGTCGCGCACCACAAAGAAGAAACCTCATCTGTATATGTTTGTACTGTGTATGTGTCACTTTTTCATGCTCCTTCACTCTGCACATCAATGAAAGATGCATTTTGTATACGTTATTAGATAAGTAACTTGTCATTTCATGTTACCCCAAAGTTATTTTATGTTACATCAATGTTAACAGAATTGGATACTTATCACGAAGTTCTGAAGTGTTCGTCATCATCTAACACAGCTTTATTCTTTATTAGTTTATAAAATCCTTTCTCTCTGAAACTTATCACCTCAATAATTTCTTACCATAATCGTGGATCTCATATTTAGCAAAGGATCTCCTGTTTTCAGAGCCAAGCTTTTATTTAAGCAAACGTTTTCGGCCTCCCTTGTCTGTAGGGAATAAAATATACAGATCACTTTCCTTCTGTAGTGAATGGGGATGAAATTCCTTGTTGAAACAGGAGCCACTTGTTTGCCGTGAGTGGCGTCTCGTATGCTGGAAGAAGGGATCCTGATGATTGAGAAAAGCCCAGGGATCTCCAGCTTTTCAACACATCATTTTGGCCCATATTTCAGATAGAAGAGGGGTTTGGGCTAGATCCGGCCTGAATCAATCGGCTCAGTCGTGCCAAGCTCTAGAATCGCACAGCTTGTCCTTGTCTTCCTTCTTTCTTTTTACGTATCTTTATGGTACAAACCGGGTGTAATTTTGTCTTATTCCTCTATCTTTGAGTGTTATTTGATGGGCGGCGGCTGATGGATCAATCGGTGGGCTTGTACTGGGGAAATTCCGCAGAAACTTCTGTGAGGGAGAGAATATGGGTGGGGATGGGTCTCAACTGTTCCTCATTTTTTCATGAAAATCTGGGTGCATAGTTGGGAGTCATAAAACAGAAGTGGGGCGAAAGGACTCTGGTCCTGTCATCGAGTATAATAGCCATGTAGCCTTGGCGTTGGAAATAGGAGATCCATTTCCATTAAACGTCCCCTTGTAGGGCTCCAAGGAGGGTGGGGCGCATAGCTATCGAATCATAATTTATCACCATGGGATCAAACGCTAGAAAAAGAGCATTTTTGGATTTATCAAATGACGACCCGGAACCGACTACTTTCAATTTCAAAGCCAATGACAATTTTGCTCGATTTTTAGTGATTTCGAGTAAGGATGAAAAGGCAGTTACTACTCTTTCACCGTTCGTAATTGAAAAACAAATTGAATCTTTAATAGGCACACCAAAAAACGTAAAAAAATTGAAAAATGGAACCCTTTTAGTTGAAACGAATCGTAAAACGCAAACTGAAAATCTACTAAAAATTAACAAATTCTTTAATATGAATGTCTCTGTCACGGAACATAAAACATTGAACTCATGTAAAGGCATTATCCGTGACAGAATGTTGAAACAGGAAACAGAAGCCAGCATTGTCGAATACCTTAAGGATCAAGGAGTAACGGCCTGTAAACGCTTCAAAATCAAAAAAGACGGAAATCTAATAGAAACAAACACTCTCCTACTAACTTTTAATTCAACATCCTTACCGAAATCACTGAAGATCTTTTACAGAATAATACCGGTTGACGTCTATGTACCAAATCCTCTGCGTTGTTTCAACTGTCAGAGGTTTGGTCATCACGAAAACGACTGCACTGTCCCTGATGGATCTGTTTGTGAAAAATGCGGTGGAACCGATCATCACACCCTTAACTGTAAGAATCCTCCAAAGTGTGTGAACTGTGGCAAAAATCATGTATCAAAGTCAAATGTCTGTGAAGTTTGGAAATCAGAAAAAGAAATTATGAAAATTAAAGTAACACAAAACGTAACATATTTAGAAGCAAAGAAAATTCACGAAAATAAACCAGAAACCACTTTCGCAAAAGTTGTACAGTCCCTTGCCAGCAAACCTGAAACCAAAGAAACATCTACTCAATTCAACGAAAAAGATTTTGAAATTAAACCCCATTCTAAAGTTATTACCTCTTCTGTTAAACCCAAAATCACATCGTCACAACCTGCTACATCGTCACAACCTACTACATCGTCACAACCTACTACATCGTCACAACCTACATCTACTCATCATTCAAGATCAGAATCTAGACAAACTTCACAGACCAGTTCACAACCTAACGGCAAGCATTCTAACAGATCTCACTCCCGATCCACATCAGGGACAGCAGATCAAAAAGAAAAGAACGGCAAAGAAAAGCATAAAGGATCAAACCCGAACAGTAAAGGGGCGTCGGCTGATCCAGTAAAACTGGCTAATCAGTACGGCACCCTTGAGGACATGGAGTTGGACGTTGATCCCTCCACGTTCTCAAAGAATAATAAAAGATAAAGGATTAAATTCCTTGTTTTAATCTTCTCTCCATTCAACCATGGATAAGAAGTCAATAATTCAATGGAATTGTCGAGGACTGAAAGCCAATTTTAACGAACTTTTAATTTTAACTACACTTTTTTCTCCTAATGTCATTTGTCTCCCAGAAACTTTTTTGAAAACTACAGATAATATTAATTTCAAAGGTTACACTATGTACAATCATATCACAACGGATAATCAGAAGGCATCAGGAGGTACATCAATCCTGGTAAAAGCTGATGTTCCTCATAGGAAAATAGATGTAAACACTAATTTACAAGCTGTTGCTGTAAACGTCACTTTATCCAAATCCATAACGATTTGTTCTGTCTACCTTTCACCACACTATAATTTTTCTAAACAAGAATTAGAAAATTTAACAAATCAATTACCTAGTCCTTATATATTATTAGGAGATTTTAATAGTCACAGCAAATTATGGGGTTGCTCGGATACAAATAACAAAGGAGAAATCATAGAAAATTTTATTGCTGAAAATGATTTATGTTTATTTAACGATAAACAACCAACATATCTTCATTCTCCCACAAGAAATTATTTTGCTTTGGATCTTTCAATTTGCTCACCAAATATTTATCTAGATTTTGATTGGTCTGTTGTGGACGATCTCCATGGGAGCGATCATTTTCCGATAGTAATTGAAGAAATTGCATCGACCCATGAAGATCGTCACCCCAGATGGAATTTGAATAAAGCAAATTGGGAAAATTTTAATAGAATATGTAATGAAAAACTCGGCCCTGAACTTTTTAAAACTGCAAATGATATACAAGATTTTACTGATGAATTGATTGATATTGCCGAAAAATGTATTCCTAAATCCTCGACTTTTTCAAAAAGAAACAGACCTTGGTTTAATGATGAAGTTAAAACTTCAATCAATAAAAGAAAATCTGCATTACGAAAATTCAATAAACAACCAACAAAAGAAAATCTTATCCATGCCAAACATATGCGAGCTAAAGCTCGCAAAACAATAAAATCGGCCAAAAAAGCATCTTGGCAGCAATACGTCTCCAAACTGAATACCAGAACACCAACTAAGAAAATATGGGACATGATTCGAAAAATTAGTGGCAAAAACAAATCAAATAAACATGTCCATATCAAATCGAACGGAAATATATGTTCAACGGCTAAAGACATTTCCAATGCCTTGGGGGAAAATTTTCAGAAAAACTCCTCTAGCTCGAATTATTCGGGAAATTTCCAAAATATTAAACAAGAACAAGAGAAAAAGAATTTAAATTTTTCCTCATTAAATCATGAAAAATATAATTTACCTTTCACTACTAAAGAATTATTAGATGCTCTCCATAAATCTCATGATACTGCTGTTGGTCCTGATGACATACACTATCAAATTTTAAAACATTTACCCAACAAGGCATTGGAAACATTATTAAATATTCTAAATGATATTTGGATTACAGGAAAATTCCCTGAAAACTGGAGAAAAGCTACCATTATTCCTATTCCGAAACCTAATAAAGATCATACTGAAGCCACTAATTACAGACCTATTGCTTTGACAAGTTGCTTATGTAAAACAATGGAGAGAATGATTAATGATAGGTTGGTTTGGTTCTTAGAATCAAACCAGCTTATCACTAAATTCCAAGCTGGTTTTAGAAAAAACCACTCTACTAATGATCATTTGATTCGCTTAGAATCATTTATACGTGATGCCTTTATCAAAAAAGAACATGTCGTAGCTGTATTCTTTGACCTAGAAAAGGCCTATGATACGACTTGGAAATATGGCATCATGAAAGATTTACACAACTTGGGCCTTAAAGGCCGATTGCCACTTTTTGTTCAAAATTTCTTGGCCGATCGAACATTTAATGTTCGCATAGGAAATACATTATCGGACACATTTGATCAAGAACAAGGTGTACCACAAGGTAGTATTTTATCACCAACCTTGTTCAGCATAAAAATTAATAATATAGTTAAATGTGTAAAAGACCCAGATTGTTCGCTTTTTGTTGACGATTTTGGAATCTTTTATCGATCCAAAAATATGGAAACCATTGAATTTAAACTGCAAAGGTGTTTAAATAATATAGAAACTTGGGCAACAGAAAATGGTTTTAAATTTTCTAAAACAAAAACTCAGTGTGTTCATTTCTGCCAAATTCGAAAGTTGCATTTAGATCCAGTTTTAACAATATACGGCAGTCCAATTCCAGTCGTCACTGAAGCGAAGTTTTTGGGTCTTTTATTTGATAGCAAATTGTCTTTTATTCCTCATATCAAAGCTTTGAAAGCTAAATGTTTAAAAGCTCTTGATATTCTTAAAGTCCTGTCCAGTTCCGACTGGGGAGGAGATCGCACTGTTCTTTTAAATCTTTATAGATCTTTAATTCGTTCCAAATTGGACTATGGTTCCATAGTCTATGGATCTGCTAGGAAATCTTATTTAAAATCTTTGGATACTATACATCATCAAGGTTTACGTCTAGCACTAGGTGCATTTCGCACTTCACCTGTTGAAAGTCTTTATGCTGAATCAAATGAACCTTCACTTTACGTTAGAAGAGAGAAATTGTCTCTTCAGTATGTTACAAAATTAGCCGCAAATCCACGTAATTCAGCATATGACTCTGTTTTTAACCCTAATTATGAAAGATTTTATAACAACAAACCATCAGCGATAAAACCTCTTGGCCTTAGAATTAAACCATTACTCGAAGAGGCCAATATTAATATAAACAATATTCAGTCTTTCTCTTTACCATCTAAACAACCATGGACATTAAACTCCCCAAAGATAATTTTAGACTTGAACAAAAATAAGAAATCCGAAGTAGAATCACATATTTTTAAGAACGAATTTTTAGAAATCAAATCCAATTTTAAACCTCATATATCCATTTACACTGACGGTTCGAAACAAGATGAGAAAGTTGCTTGTTCTGTCATTAGTCCAAATTTCACTGACAGCATTAGATTACCTGATAACAGCTCTATTTTTACTGCTGAAGCGAAAGCAATTGATATCGCACTTTATCACATTAGAGATCAACCTGAAAGGCATTTTATCATTTATTCAGATTCTCTTTCTGTATTGAAATCTCTCAAAGATCAACATCACAGAAACCCCTTGATTCAACAAATTTTAAGAAAATATCATTACCTTTCCGTCTCAAAGGAGATCGTATTCTGCTGGCTTCCCAGTCACGTAAATATCCGTGGAAATGAGTTAGCCGATTTAGAGGCCAAATTGGCATTGTCGTTAAATATAACCAATTTTAAAATTCCGCATTCAGATTTTAAATCCAACATAAATAAATATATAAATAACAAATGTCAAACTATTTGGGAAAAAGAAACCAATAATAAATTAAATAAAATTCAACCAAATTTTCATAGCAAATGCTCTTTTTCGAATTATAGTAGGAAAGATCAGACGAAAATCACAAGATGCCGCATTGGCCACACACGGCTCACTCATTCCTTTATATTAAAAAACGAACAAGCACCTTTCTGCATATCTTGTAACGAACCGTTCACAGTTAAACACTTTCTCATTTCATGTATAGAATTTTATCATATACGCACAAAATATTTTAATGTTTCAACAATGAAAGAGCTTTTTAACGATATACCATCTTATAAATTAATCAATTTTCTTAAAGAAATCGGCCTTTTTAACAAACTGTAATAGTAAATATTTTAACTTTTAAATTTTCATAACAATTTTATATTTAATACCTTAATTATTTTTAGACGCTATATGCCCTATTAGGGTTGAGCGTCTTTAAACAAAACATCCATCCATCCATCCAATGATTTATATGTAATATCTTAGGCAGACATTCCTTGGATACCAAATAATATTTGATTTTAACAAAAAACAGTTTTAAAATAGCTAAAATTGATTAACCCAGTTTAACGGCCTATAACAATAAAATAAGTCATTTTAACTGGGCAAAATGCTTCAGAATGTTAGTTCAGATAGACTCCTATAAGACCAAATTAAAAATGCAAACTTTCATTATGGTTTCAAGGGGAAAAAATAACTTCTAAAATAAGCAGCTATATCATACTGAAATACCCCACCCACTTTGCATGTCTTATTACTCCAAAATAAGCTGCCTATGCGCGACCCCATTATTGTTTTTGTAAAGCAGACATACTATGGTACCTATCAGCAAAAAATAAAGGAAATATCTAGCGGGCAGAAAATGGGCCTTATGGAGACCCCCCCTTTATGAAACTCACCAAAGGCTCGTTTCATAAATTCCATATGAAATGACCACCCGTGTAAGATCATTTATATTGTCCTCTTTACACAGCACTCTGACGTCACAATGACACGAATATCGCGGCGATAAATAGCCGTTACCTGGATTTCATACGAATCAGAGAGAGTCACGTGGACATCAGAAAATAAGCTCCTGCTTTGTGTAACGTTGGGTCGATTGACAAACAATCTACAAGTACCTCCAAAACGGTTGATATCACGGCAGGTGCTCATTCCGGTGGATCACAATGTTTCCTTCAAAGACTTTCATCAAACACGAGAACTTCAATTGCTCGGATACCTTTGGAACAATGAAAACATTGCGAAAAAGCGCCTATACAACTACACTGTAAACTTTACCGCCGAAAAACTGTAATTTTAAGATGAAAAATTGTGATATTTTTCTTATTTCTGCTCAAAATATAGATTATTGGTACTCGTTAGAACCGCCTCATCCACAATACATGTATATATTTATGAGCAGAAACAAGAAAAATAAGGTTTACCCATGTAAACCCCCGTTTTACCATATAAAAGTGGGGTTCAAGGGGGTCAAAATTGTATTGTCGTGTTTTCGTGATGGTATTTCAAGCTACCCTTTTTTCGACCATTTTTTAAGGTCCCAAATATGTTCGATTGTACTACTCAAACTTCCAGACTACCAGAAAAAATTGTGTTTATTTAAACCGGCTGCTTGACATGACGTCTTAGAGGCGTCGGTGGTGTAGTCGTTATGCTACTCGCCTTGTAAATCAGGGATCGCAGGATCGATCCCGGGCTTCTCCAGACTTTCGGATGAGTCTGTAAACCGAGGTCCCGTCTCCGTATGACCTTAGCTGTTGGTGGGACGTAAAACTCAAGCACTCACTCTTGCCATAACGCCATTAGTGTTGACTGTCCTGTCAAACTTCGAGTCAAACCAAAAACACAAACTACCGTAAAACATCAGAAACAAAATCGAACATTTTAAGGACTTGCTGTAATTCTCCTAAATTTTGACAAAATTCTTTCATGATCAAGCAAAGAGTCCAAAAGGTACATGTTCAGACGGAATGGCAAACAGTGTTGACCCTGATCAGACTGCTCCTACAGGAGCAGTCTGATCTGGGTCTACACTGTTTGCTTAGGCATTATAGGTCCCAGTACTTAGGATAAATACGGTACCAATAATTAATGCTTTGTTTCTGCATTATCATGAGGCCTGCCTGGCCGAAACTGGCTTAGTATATCCGAAAAATAAAAAATATGCTGGCTTGTCATTACACAACCGTGTGACACATTGCATTCTTCAAATCCCCTAAGCTGAGTTTTTTTTCTATGCGAAATTCTTATTTATGCACTAACATAGGTTGTGGATGCTAGTTGGAACTGTCTCATTGAGGCGGTACAGATGAGTATCTACAATCTAAATAAAGAAAATAATGCAATAAGTAACTTTGTATATATTGATCAACAATCGACCCTTCAAAAGCAGATTTGTAAAATTAATTGCATAAAACTAGGGCCCATTTTCTGGTGACCAGATTAAATTACAATATTTTCTCTATGTATTGATCGGCAGAGGCGCGTGAGATAGATAAAACATTAATCGATTTATTTGAACTTGAAAGGATTCAATTAAGACTAAATTGAAAAAAGTCCAATAACAACTTCATTTTAGTAATTGTTAATAAACATGGAAAATGTCGGTTAATTTACTTTTGGCATATATGACATTCTTATGCACTTCCGTATGTAACGCGGTGTCCTGTTGGATAACGTCAAAAATTTGCGACGGCATATAATTAGGCGAAAACTATACTGAAAATTGTCATTTTGGGAGGTAAATCGGAGGTTTTACGGTCGGAAATTTCGTTTTACGGCGACGTGTGAGCGGAGCCGTAAAACATAATTTGCGACCGTAAAATCGACGATTTACCTCCCCAAATGACAATTTTCATTACAGTTATCCCTATTCTAATGCATTATTTCACTTGTTTTTTTTTTTTAAATTTTTCTATTTTACACATAGCGGCAACCGCTGTGAGATGCGTAAAACCAATTGCCAGACTTTACGATATGACGTCGGGTTTCCGACAGTATATCGCAGCATATACCGACGCGAATTTATCCAGTCAGACGTCGCGTTACATACGAAAGTGCATTAGTATGTGCATTGACTGACTGATGTTTTTAAGGTAACCGGGCGCCAAGAGCACATAGGGGCTACCCCTATGTGCATTATACTGTCGGAAACTCTACGTCATCATGTAACGACGCTTTTCATTGGTTGGTATGTGGTTTTACGCAGCTGATTGCGCTCGCCGTTATTGATAAATAAACAATTAAACAATATTTAAACAAACCAAGATAGAATGAGAATCAAAGCACTGAGAGTGCTGATGGAGCGTAGCTTTGATAATTTGATTTAGCGTCTGATTGGTATTTTAATTCAGGCTCATATTGATCCAATGAACATAGCTGTTTGAAGCTATTCTGGGCCAGAAGTCGTGTTAAAGCAACAAGACCTATATTGAAATTAACTCACGCTAAGGTGTAGACCCCGCAAAAACCATCACGAAAACACGCCTGTACAAATACATTGTCAAATTTTCGGCAAAAAAAAAAAAAAATGGAAATTTTAAGATACAAAATTGTGATATTTTCTTATCTCTGCTCAAAACATTGATTGCGGGGACTTGAATGAACCGCCTTGACGAGGCAGTTTTATCAAGTACCCACAATCAATGTTTTTGAGCACTACAGCAACCATGCAGTTCCACAGTTTACTTGAAGATTTCTGCTGAGCTATAGTTCGTGCAATAACTGCGGCTTGCGAAATTGTTTGGCGACTTTAAAGTTATTTTATGTAATCAGTTTTTGAAAAATTACCTTGGGGAGGTTATTTATCTTGCATTAGACATTCTCCTTGGTTACGTCTTGATGATGTTTATCTTCATGTGAAAAATAAGCATAATTTTCCCAGCAGTTTATAAGTTATACATCCGTAATCAGTCTTTAAAATTGCCTCGGTGAGGCTGTTTATAAAGCTATCTGGCATTAGACAATATCATTAGCTTGATCTTGTCAATTTACATCTGCATGCAAAACATTATAAAAATATACCCTTCGGTTTGAAAGTTATACGACCGTGTCAGTGGGTGAATTTTTTACCTTGCCGAGGCTAAAATAAAGAAATTGGGCATTCAGGAATCTCGTTGGTTAGATCTGTACATTATCTATTTGTATGCTTGCAGTTGTCAAAAATGTTCCAAGTAGATTAGAAGTTACACTTCGAAATAATTTTCAGTTTGCCTAGGCGAGGCCGTTTGTAAAGTAATTTGGCATAAGGCAATTTTGCGGGTTATGTATTGTCAATATCAACCTGTATGCCGAAAATGATCAAAGCCGGGTTTAGATGTTATACTCCGTATTCATTTTTATATTATTTTGCTTCGGCGAGGCCATTCATAAAGTAATCTTGCATAAAACAGCCTCATGGGTCAGGTATTGTCAATATCAATTCGAATGCCAAAAACGATCGGAATATTCAGAGAGGTTTGAACATTATACTCTGTTAACATTTTTCTAAATATATACCATTTATGAAGTGATCTTGCATACGACAGTTTCTTGGGTTAGTTATTGCCAATATCAATCCATAGGAATATTTGAAGAGGTTTAGACATTATACTCCATTATTATTATATATGAATAAATTGCCTCAACGAGGCCATTTATGAAATGATCTGGCATTAAGGCAATTTCTTTGGTTAGATATTGTCAAAACTGCACACTGCGCAGTCTTTTACCGGAAACCAACAACTGCCCTTCTTGAATCAGCGAAAGGGATAGAATCACCGTGGAACAGGTTTCACGATCAATCTCCTGGAAAGAATGTTGCCGAACCCGGCAGGTATCGAACTTGCGTCTGAGCTGATAAGTTGCTCTATTTATAGGCACATGCCTAGGACGCAGACAGGTCGCTTTAAAAAAGTAACATTGTTCCCCCCCACCACCCCCCAACACACACACATTAACCCATACTCTGAGATATGTCTAGCAGCCTTTTTAGGGACACACATAGCAGACCCAGATCAGACGCTACAATAAGTGGCGTCTCATCTGTGTCTAAACTGCAAAATTTACTGCTAACAATATAAACCCTGACGTGCACTTGTCCAAACTCATTCCAACTGTCTTATTTTGATAATACATTATCGACCCACCATGCGTACTTTTAACCCATTTTAAACGAATGGAATCTTCAACACCTTACATCAGTATGGAATGAGTTCATTTTAAAATCAGGGATGTCAGGTTGTGGCTTCCACGAAATATTTGGCAAAAATGGCTGAACCTTTTTGTAAGTATGCAGTGCAGGTCATAATGAGACTCCGCGTTCTGTGGTATCTGATCTGGGTTTGTCCTGTTTGCAAGTTGCCAGGTTTGGGCTTTTATGGTACAAATGGGCTGTAAACTGGGTTATATGAACTGAACTATAAAAAGATTAGACTGCTACACAGTTCGTCTATTAAAAATATTCATCTATTCCGTTTGAAATAGGTGGTCTGTGAAGCAGTCTATAAGATACCGCATGGCGTAATAATCTACACACGGGGTACTATGTTTTCACTGGTGATTGGGTCATATGCAATAACACCGGAAGTAGTGCAGAAATCACTTCTCATCTCACTGGAGCTACGCTGCAACAGCTACGCTCCAAAAAGTGTATTAAAGATTGTGATTTGGGGAGATCAATTGACGGTTTTGCGGTCGTGATACCGTTTTACATCTCCACTGACGCGCCGTCTTAAAAGGAAATTTGGATCGTAAAACCTCCCAATTTTCTACCCCTAATGACGATTTTGAATAACCAACAAATCTTTCTAGTGCACAAGCGTTGTCCACATACATGTATAAGATCTCCTTCGAAAACCAACTACTTGAACTTGAAGCAAACGGTCATTGATTCACGTTAGTGAATATATCATACATAGGGGATACTACGGAAGAGCATTAGGGCCAGTCATACTTTTGTTTCTTTTGATAGGTATCTCGATATTTCGACTTACTATTTTGGACTGAGTATCTCGAAATTTCGTCTTACTAACTCGAAATTTCGACACAATTACCCGAAATTTCTACTTACTATATCGAAATTTCGACTTATTAACTCGAAATTTCGACTTAGTATCTCGAAATTTCGACTTATTACTAGAAATTTCGACTTACTATCTCGAAACTTCGATTTTAAATCACAAAATTTCGACTAAGTGTCTCGAAATGTCGACTTTCTACATGTAACTCGAAATTTCGACATAATAAAGCGAAATTTCGACTTAATATCTCGCAATTTCGATATATTAACTCGAACTTTTAATTTATTATCTCGAAAAATCGATAAAATAATTCGAAATTTCGACTAAGTATCTCGAAATTTCGACATAATAATTAAAAGCTGGCTCTGTGCAGCAAAATACATGTACCATGGGACTCTTGGTGATAGAAGCCGGCCTCGGCATCTCAGGCGGATGCGCGTCTGACTGGTGATCAGGAGGGCGCCGGTTCGATGCCTGCCGGGGTCGGCAACATTCTTTCGTGGTGACAGATCATGAAATCTTTTCTACGGTCACTCAATACCTTCAGCTGATTCAAGAAGGGCAGCTGTCAGTTTCTGGCAAAAGATTGTGCACTGTACTGGTTAACCGCTTACGTATAAGCCTGACCAGGAAAAGTGTGGATAGGTAAACTGACCGGCTCAAAATGACCTAAGTAGTGTTGACTGGGCCATTAAACTCCAATACGAACAAACGTGTTAAACGACTCATTTTGAGACTGAAAAGAACTGTGTCCAGTAAATATGATAGTAACATTGATAATAGAATAAAGTTTGCTAGAGAACACAATACAGTAAAATTCATATATTAAGACTACCTTTGGGACTGTTCAAAAGTGGTCTTTAAGACCACTTTTGAACAGTCCCAAAGGTGGTCCCTGACCAGAGGACATTGTGTGCAGAAAATACAAAGAACGAATCACTGCAACTTACTAATTATATATAAATAAGCTTTTTAAAGCAGAATTGGTCTTTAGTTTAGGTGGTCTTAATAGCGGAATTTCACTGTATGCTCTACAATGGGGCGAACAGGCTGAACCCTGCCATATCTTACCAAATTTGTAAGACATAGTACTTCCAAGACTCTTTTATGGACTTGGAGTTTACCCCTGAAAAAGTCTCATATATCTGCTTTGGAGAAATTTCATAAAAACCGTCTGCGGACCACCCGGTCACTTCACTGCAGCAGCTTGTAAACTATCTCCATCATTGAAACGGTAACCGGTCATTTCGTACCCAAGTCATTTCGTACCCTAGTCATTTCGTACCATTTTGGTCATTTCGTACCTGCTTTTTGGTCATTTCGTACCCACTAACAACCATTTCGTACCCAAGTCATTTCGTAACCGTTTTGGTCATTTCGTACCGGGTACGAATTGACCAAAATGGGTACGAAATGACTTTAGCACCAAGTCATTTGGTAATATCGTACCTGGTGCATACTCTCTTGTTTTGGACGGACAGAAGGATGGTTGGACAGGGCTAATAATAGTTCGTCTGGCATTGTAACTGGCAAGTGTAAATACACTGCACATGTATATAGTTAAGAAGGAACTTGCTATCGCAAAAACCATTCAATATATTTTTGATTTTATAAACACCATTATCCGGACCAATATGGATAGATGGACAGACGGGAGCATTACAGCGGCTCAAGAATGTCGTCTGCAATTAAATGGTTTTCTTGTTAATTTTTCGCGTCTTTAATTATGATAAAACTGCTAATTTGCCACACAATATGACGACAATTTTCAAAGCCTTTTTTATTTTGGCAGTCGGATCGATAGATGGATGGATGGAGAGCGATCAATGCATGGATCTTAGGCATGGATGAGTATAGAACAGGAAAGAAGACACATCACAACTTCTGAAGTCTTGTTCAACGATGTACGCTCCGACGAACTCAAACGGGGTTGTTGTCGAATTGTTGTTTTCTATTTAGCAATGGTAGTGATGTACATCTATTAACTTAACGAGTCCATGTGATGAACACATGTAAACCTCACTTAATGTAAACCTCACTTAACACACAGGAAAGTGGAATTCAACATTATTTTAGGTCATTTTGAGCCAGTCAGTTTATCTATCCACACATTGCCTGGGCTGGCTTATACGTAAGCAGTGCACATTCTTTCGCAAGAAACTGACAACTATCCTTCTTGAATCAACGGAAGGGAGAGAATGACCGTAGAAAAGATTTCACTATCAATCTCCACGAAAGAATGTTGCCGACCCCAGCAGGTATCGAACAGCGTCCGCCTGATCACCAGTCAGGCAAGCATCCGACTGAGCTTCCGAGGCCAGCTATAACCCCGGTCACTTGCAAAATACATTGTATGATATTGTAAAATCTGTTTGGATTGTTACTCGGTGTTAGTATGTTCAATATTATGTTAAATTTTGTTAAAATAAAAAATAAGTAAAACAAATATATTCTTTTTAACTAGAGCCCATCTTACTCTAAACCAAGGTATTACGCACCAAAGTTACCCGATACTTGTAAAACCAGCTTTAAAACAATTCAGCACACCAAAGTCAATTCGTACCTGTTTTTGAAGAACTGGGTACGAAATGACCAAAATCGATTCCCAGAAAAAAATAAATGTGGGTACGAAATGACCAAAGTGGGTACGAAATGACCAAAATGGGTACGAAATGACCAAAATGAAAAATAAAACGGGCACGAAATGACTAAAATGGTACGAAATGACTTGGGTACGAAATAACTAGGGTACGAAATGACTGGAAACCATTGAAACCGACATTCATAAGTTTCACGTAATCTTGAATTCTGATAAAATCAAAAAGTCTTAGGTCGCCAAGTATCTGTGAATTTTGACAACAAAGACAGTTTCTTTTATTGTGTCTTGCAAGTATTACACTGTATGTATGAACACGGCCCCTGCCTATCGGGGCTTGAAGAAATAGATGGGTATGATGCTTCCACGCAGAGCTGAAACCGACCCGCACACGAGTACTGGTAAACCGCTTAGAGGATCTAAGCCTGCCCTGGCAAAACAGTGCGAGTGTAGGGCCGTCCATGCTTTTAAACCATATTGGTTTCATTGGGCGACAGGGCTTGAGATGTCATTTCATCCTAATGTCGGGTAAAAGTCCCACAAAATTGGAAGCAATGTCTCCAAAATGACTATACAGTGTTGACAGGGACGTTAAACCTCAAATCAAACACAAGATGTATGAACTACCTGATATTATATATCACTTTCAAACAAAATCCACCGTCACTCGAAAGAACGAATGTTAAGACGGTGACAAAGTACTGGACAGATTCGCTGGGCAGTGACTCCCACAGTAAGTCTACGAGGGTCGTTCAATAAGTATCTGGCCTTACCGACATAGAGTCACGCTTGACTTCTTTTTTCACATAATAACCCCCCAGCAATAAGCACTCCCTCCATCGATGTTCCAAGGCTGAAAGTCCATTTTTGTAGAATTCAGGATCTTAAGAGTAAATCCACCCAACAACCGCTGCCTTTAGCTCTTCATCTGACCGGAAGTGACATCCACGGAATTCTTTTTTTCAAGTTCGGAAACAAAAAGGTAACTACTAGATGCCAAGGTCAGGAGAATAGGGTGGTTGGGGTAATGGTTTTAAACCGTTCCGCTTCATTTTGCCCACAGAAACTTTACAAGTATGGACTCTAGCATTGTCATGTTGCAACAGCGCGTCTTTTGTAATTTTCCTCTCCTTTTCTGAACTATAGCTGCACGTAATTGGTCCCAAATATTAGCATAATAGACCCTTTTAATAGTCTGGCCATGAGGTAAAAAGTCCACCAAGAGACCTCCCTTACTTTTCCAAAACACAGTTGCCCTGACCTTGCCACTTGAAGGCCGAGTCGTCTTCTGTTTCAAAAACAGGTATCTATTCACTTCTCTTACTCAGTTTGTGAAGAAAAATCAGCAACACTGACTCCTGCCCTGTTATTTTACCTCACACCAACTACATTGAATGCTAGATTGACCGATAAAATTCTGTGTAACCATATACTAGGCACTGATGTATAATATGTGAAAAGTGTGCACTTGCCACAGGGCCAGTAAGTGGATTAGGCCAGTTAAATATTGAACGACCCTCGTACTCTTCGCTTTCTAGCGGTCGATAGCATACTTGGGTGATGCATCCACCCAGTCATGGGAGGTAGTAGGAAAAGGAGCTCCCCTAGCTGTATCTTGAATATTCATGAGACCCGCCGTATCTGTTTCGGAAATGTTCGGGAAAAAAACAAGTAACGGGAGCACTTTTAGAGGTATAAGAGCACCAGTAAGGGTATATACAGCGATTGGAGTATATCTATTTTGTTGTATGTGGTAGTAAGTTGCAGTGAAGCTCTTCTTTACGAACACGAGCACAGATAGGAGAATATCTACATTTGTACTTTGTTGTATGTGGTAATACTGCACAGGAGCACTGCTATATGACAATGAGCACTGATAGGAGTATATATAGGGGCACTGATAGGAGTATACCTACTTCGTTATGTGTGATAGAACTACAGAGGAGCTCTTCTATACGACATGGAGCACTGATAGAAGTATATCTACTTTATTATGTGTGGTAGTACTGCAGAGGAGCTCTTCTATACAACAAGGAGCACTGATAGGAGTATATATCTACTTTGTTTTGTGTGATAGTACTACAGATGAGCTCTTCTATACGACAAGGAGCACAGATATGAGTATATCTACTTAGTTATGTGTGGTAGTACTGCAGAGGAGCTCTTCCATTCAACAAGGAGCACTGATAGGAATATATATACTTTGCTGTATGTGGTAGTACTGCAGTGGAGCTCTTCTATGCGAACATGATCACTGATAGGGGTATATCTTCATTTGTGCTTTGTTGTATGTGGTAATACTGCAGAGGAGCACGTCTACATGACAATGAGCACTGATAGGAGTATATATACTTTGTTGTGTGTAGTAGTACTGCAGAGGAGCTCTTCTATACGACACCGGGACTTGATAGGAGTATATCTACTTTGTTATGTGTGGAAGAACTAGAGAGGAGCTCTTCTATACGACAAGGAGCACTGATAGGAGTATATATACTTTATTGTATATGGTAGTACTGCAGTGGCGCTCTTCCATACGAACATGAGCACTGATAGGAGTATATCTACTTTATTATGTGTGGTAGTACTGCAGTGGAGCTCTTCTATACAAGGAGCACTGATAGGAGTATATATGCCTTATTATGTTGGTAGTACTGCAGAGGAGCTCTTCTTTACGAAAAGGAGCACTGGTAGGAGTATTTCTACTTTATTATTTGTGGTAGTACTGCAGAGGAGCTCTTCTTTACGAAAAGGAGCACTGGTAGGAGTATTTCTACTTTATTATTTGTGGTAGTACTGCAGTGGAGCTCTTCTATACAAGGAGCACTGATAGGAGTATATATGCCTTATTATGTTGGTGGTACTGCAGAGGAGCTCTTCTGTACGAAAAGGAGCACTGATAGGAGCATATCTACGTTATTATGTGTGGAAGTACTACAGAGGAGCGCTGCTATACGAACAGGAGCACTTATAGAAGTAAATCAACTTTGTTATGTCTGGTAGTACTGCAGTGAAGCTCCTCTATATGATAGGGAGCACTGATAGGAGTATATCTACTTAGTTATGTGTGCTAGTACTGCAGTTAAGCTCTTCTATACCACAAGGGGCACTGACAGGAGTATATCTATTTAGTCTGCAGTACTACCACACATAATAAAGTAGATACACAAATTTTTCTAAATTATATTTCCGCAGGGAAAATAACAAATAGTCTATGAATTAAAAATCACTCTTTTTCAAATTTTTGGCCCTTGGCCTTCTTCAGGAATCTATTAATTCATCGAACAACTAAGTTACATCCATCTTGTGAGGCTGACAGGAAGAAAGTAATGCCGAAAATTTGAAAAAGAGTGATTTTTAATTCATAGACTATAAAGTAGATATATTCCTATCAGTGCTCCATGTCATATAGAAGAGCTCCTCTGTAGTACTACCTCACATAACAAAGTAGATATACTCCTATCAGTGCCCCTTGTCGTATAGAAGAGCTCCTCTGCAGTACTACCACACATAACAAAGTATATATACTCCTATCAGTGCTCCTTGTTGTATAGAAGAGCACCTCTGCAGTACTACCACACATAATAAAGTAGACACACTCCTATCAGTGCTCCTTGTCATATAGAAGAGCTCCTCTGCAGTACTACCACACATAACTAAGAAGATATACTCCTATCAGTGCCCCTTGTCGTATAGAAGAGCTCCTCTGCAGTACTATTACACACAACAAAGTATATATACTCCTATCAGTGCTCAATGTCATATAGAAGTACTCCTCTGCAGTATTACCACATACAACAAAGTACAAATGTAAATATACTCCTATCAGTGATCATGTTCGTATAGAAGAGCTTCACTGCAGTACTACCACATACAACAAAGTATATATACTCCTATCAGTGCTTCTTGTCGAATAGAAGAGCTCCTCTGCAGTACTACCACACATAACTAAGTAGATATACTCCTATCAGTGCTCCTTTTGTATAGAAGAGCTCCTCTGCAGTACTATCACACACAACAAAGTACATATACTCCTATCAGTGCTCATTGTCATATAGAAGTGCTCCTGTGCATTATTACCACATACAACAAAGTACAAATGTAAATATACTCCTATCAGTGATCATGTTCGTATAGAAGAGCTCCACTGCAGTACTACCACATACAACAACGTATATATATTCCTATCAGTGCTCCTTGTCGAATAGAAGAGCTCCTCTGTAGTTCTATTACACAAAACAAAATAGATATTCTCCTATCAGTGCTCATGTTCGTATAGAAGAGCTCCACTGCAGTACTACCACATACAACAAAGTAAATATACTCCTATCAGTATTCCGTGTCGTATAAAAGAACTCCTCTGTAGTTCTTCCACACATTACAAAGTAGATATACTCTCATCTGTGCCCCTTGTTGTATAGAAGAGCTCCTCTGCAGTACTATAACACACAACAAAGTATATATACTCCTATCAGTGCTCCTTGCTGTATAGAAGAGCTCCTCTGCAGAACTACCACACATAATAAAGTAGAAATACTCCTATCAGTGCTCATGCTCGCATAGAAGAGCTCCACGGCAGTACAACCACATAAAACAAAGTATATGTATTCCTATCAGTGCTCCTTGTCAAATAGAAGAGCTCCTCTGCAGTACTACCACATATAACTAAGTAGATATACTCATATCTGTGCTCCTTGCCGTATAGAAGAGCTCCTCTGTAGTACTATCACACAAAACAAAGTAGATATACTGATATCAGTGCTTCTTGTTGTATAGAAGAGCTCCTCTGCAGTACCAGCACACATAATAAAGTAGATATACTTCTATCAGTGCTCCATGTCGTATAGATGAGCTCCTCTGTAGTTCTACCCTACATAACAAAGTAGGTATACTCCTATCAGTACCCCTTGTCGTATAGAAGAGCTTCTCTGCAGTATTATCACACACAACAAAGTGTATATACTCCAATCAGTGCTCATTGTCATATAGAAGTGCTCCTCTGCGGTATTACCACATACAACAAAAAATACAAATGTAGATATACTCCTATCAGTGCTCATGTTCGTATAGAAGAGCTGCACTGCAGTACTACCACATACACTCAAATCGCTGTATATACCCTTACCGGTGCTGGTCTACCTCTTAAAGTGCTCCCGGTACTTGTTTTTCCCGAACATTTCCGAAACAGACACGACGGGTCTCATGAATATTCAAGATGCCGCTAGGGGAGCTCCTTTTCCTACTACCGTCTGAGGAGCAATAGAGAATTCGGTTATCGACGATCGTAAAGCAGTGACCAAGGCAAGAATACTATCAGGAACCTACCTAGCAGGCACACGTCGCTAGGACAGTCAAATCAACGTCAGTGCAACGTCACGACGTTGCATCAACGCAGATGTGACGTTGCATAAACGTCATGGCGTTGCACCGACGTACATTCGACGTTGCATAAACGTCACGACGTTGCACCGACGTAGGTGCGCATTGCATAAACGTCATGACGTTGCACCGACGTTGATGTGACGTCACAATTACGTCATGTACCTGTTGGTTCATACTTCAGAAAATGTACATACCAAGAAGATCCAACTTGTAAACTCTGCAAGCAGCTATATGCTCTTAAACTGTCCTCTGCTTAGAGAGGATAGAAAAGAACCATATAAAACTCTGAAGAAACCTGTAGACTGTAGAAAATGACATTGGTCCAGCCAACTAGAAACAATCGATTTAGACGACAGAAAAACTTGGTACAACTTATGATTGCCTGTACGAGGTTAAGCCATCTGTTTGGCGAAAAAGAAATGTTGGAAAGAGTTGAAAGTGACACTATATCACGCAACCTTTGCTATAAACTTCACATAAATCGACTTCAATGAACAAGTTCGTGAAACTGAACAATCCCTAAACCCTACTCCATATAGAGAATATTGGGGGGTTACAGGGTTATACATTATTTTTCTTATTTCTGCTCCAAGACATAGGTAGTGTGTACGCGTTAGAACTGCCCCAATGAGGCGGTTCTAACGAGCACCAACAACCTTTGTTTGCAGTATAAATAAGAACAAAAATCGGATGTTCATCAGAAAAGTAGCCGTTTTCGAGTTTGGAAATATGCACTATGTTGCACGGGTGTGTGACCGTCATGGATATTGTAGGAACTCTATATTTACCGGAGATGGACTTGTTTATTATTGTAGAGACCCTCTACATTCAATTTACCCCATGTTCGGGTTGCACCTGTCGAAAGGAGGCTTATACAGATCAGAAGAAGGAGAAGTCCTGTCCTTACTTTTGACGTCACAGGGAGTAGACTAGGACTGCTATAAATGACCGGTATCTGGATTGTGTAAGTGGTCAGCGATAGTCACGTGAACATAGCTGGCGAGAAGTTTCTGTAATTAGTAACTTTGGGCCTATCAATAAGCAATAGACCCAAAAAGTAAAATTTTGTGTCAGCTGTGGCACTATCAGAAAAAGGTGCGAGATGATTTGTTTGTTTGTTTGATTTGAGGTTTAACGTCCCCGTCAACACTGTAAAGGTCATTTTGGAGACGTTGCTTCCATTTTGTGGGACTTTTACCCGACATTGAGATGAAATGACATCTCAAGCCCTGTCGACCAATGAAACCAATAGGGTTTATTAGCATGGACGGTCCGCCTCGCACCGCGGTTCCTGGACAGGCTTAGATCCTCCAAGCGGCTTACCAGTACTAGTGTGCGGGTTGGATTCAGCTCTGCGTGGAAGCATCATGCAGCCCATATATTTCTTCAAGCCCCTATGGGCGGGGGCGAATGCGAGATTATTGTGTTAAATTATTGCAATAAACTAAACAATGGTTTTCAGTTATCTGGCAGAAAACTCAAAATTATCGCGATACTTACTACCTTATCGCGATAGCTACCCAGTAAGCATTCTACATAAATCTACAGTGGGCCGTTAGCGGCCCGTCAGGGTAGCTGACGGGCCGCTAACGGCCCGCTGTAGATTTATGTAGAATGCTAGCAGGGATAACTAGCTACATCTATCTCGTGGCAGAAATACGCCACCATACCACATAAACTCAAAATTGTTGTATGCAAGCCTTTGCTTGAGGCTTAAACTTGTTATACTATTTTGAAGTTTTGTTACTCCCCCTTGAATATACATCATAAAACATTCCAAATAATAATTTGTTCCAGAATTTCGCCAATATTTTCAAACTTTGTATTTACATTTTAATATATAATAACTTTTTGTCGAGAAAAGTTCATTTTTAAATCACTTTTGAAAAATATTGACAAATTGTTTTATGGTCGATACCATTTATCAGAAATACATCTTGAAATATACAGTATGACTAGTCCCAAATTTACTTTACATTGGACGAAAGTCCAAATTATATATCGCTCACCTGAGTTCAACTCGGGAATTTTTCTAACCCGTTCTGTCGGGTGTTTCTAATTAAATACAGAATTTGACAGTTCATTTTAGCTACACGGTGGGAACTAAAGTCGATTGTCGCATTTTTCGGCGATTAGTGTTTTTTAGCTTTGATTTTTGGTCAGTATATCCAGCGAGAAAGTTGTGGAGGACAAGCTCCGCCAACTTCTCCAAAAGGTTTCATGTCCCTAAGTTATCTCAGAAAAGCTGCAATCAGATGGAGATTTCTCCGATTTCAACATTGTCCCATTTTTTTTGGTTCAATAAGTCCAGCCTTGATGGTTTGGTTTGTCGATTTGTCGTCTGTTCAGTGTTTGACTGATGGGAAATTATGAGGGTCATTCAGATAATCCTGTAGGTTTACAATGTGCACATTCAAGAGTGAAACAGAACATCGTAATTTCTGGCGTAATTTTTAATATTTGAACAATATCAAAGGTGTTGGATATCTATTATCTCTCCTGCGGATTTACTGACAAAACCACCTATTTCATGTTTTTGACTGTCTTCATTTAAATGCTTTGTACAATAACCCTTTAGTTGGACGCTCCGTTGGCTGCACGAGATTTACCTGTATATAGACATGGTTTCAACTAGGCTTGTCATCATGCTAACAAGTCTGTAAAAATGAACACCCCCTTACACCCCACTTTATATAGAGAAAACTGGGGTTTAAGGGGGTATACATTATTTTTCTTATTTCTGCTCCGTGACGTAAGTTGTGGGTACTCGTTAGAACCGCCTCAATGAGGCGGTTCTAACGAGCACCCACAACCCATGTTTTGAATAAAAATAAGGAAAATATCACGGATTTTCATCAGAAAAGTTGCCATTTTGGAGATGTGAAAAATTGCACACTGTCTCACGGGTGTGTTATCGTTATGTTATTTGTTTACACTTCGGTGGTGTGAGTGACATAATTGGACTTAGTTTCTGTCGAAAAATTGCAAAAAGTCCACCTGATTAGAGCCCAAAGTATACCATTCAGGAGGCTGAGTCCTTAACGAGCAGTTGTTGGAGCTTTTCCTCCACAACTTTCTCGCTGGATGTGAAGATCAAATGAGACCCGCCAAGCGAATTTGTGTCGTCGAGCATTCCGTCATGACAAATTTTAACTGCGCTGCCCAGCCATTCAGAGAGGCCAGGGATATGGCTTTCTGTCTGAAGGTTCCTCTTGATTCACTGCTTGTATGAGCGGATGCGCAGGCTCGCCTGAACCTTCGCTGCTCCCATCGGCGATAAGTACCAAAATCGCTTGACGCGACCCAAATATAAAAAAATAAAGAAGTTATCGTCGAAAAACGCGGCAAAGATAAAAATTCGACTTTAGCTCGAAGATATAATGGAAATTCGTTCCCTCGACTCATCCGGGAACTCTCGACAAGAAAACTGTAAACAAAGATCCATCTCGCAGAATTTTATCACCAATTATTTCTTTGTTAGCTGTAAACTAAATCAAAGCATTGCGAGTACTGGTGGGTCGATCGTCTCCGAGTGTAGGTTGGGAAAATAGTCCTGAACTGAAAATCGAACTGTTCGTTGCACAGTAGATCTGAGACATCGCGTTATGTGGCGTCTGATTATGTAGATCTATTCTGTTTGCCAATGCCCAAATGCACGAGCACAGTCCATCCGCCCCAGCTCATCAAGGCTTGAAGAAATAGATGGGCTGCATGATGCTTCCACGCAGAGCTGAATCCGGCCCGCACACTAGTACTGGTAAACCGCTTAGAGGATCTAAGCCTGTCCAGGAATCGCGGTGCGAGGCGAACCGTCCATGCTAATAAACACTATTGGTTTCATTGGGCGGCGGAGCTTGAGATGTCATTTCATCTCAATGTCGGGTAAAAGTCCCACAAAATTTGAAGCAATGTCTCCAAAATGACCTTTTCATTGTTGACGGGGACGTTAAACCTCAAATCAAACAAACAAACACGACTACTGGTAAACCGCTTAGAGGATCTAAGCCTGCCCAGGCAAAGCGGTACGAGTCGGACCGTCCATGCTCATAAACCCTATTGGTTTCAATGCGCGAAATGGCTTGAGATGTCATTTCATCACAGTGTTGGGTAAAAGTCCCATAAAATTGGAAGTAACGTCTCCAAATGTCCTATACAGTGTTGACGGGGAGATAAACCTCAAATCAAACAAACAAATGAGCACAGTTTACGCTGCACCCTGACGTCTTATGGATGCTACGTATAAACAACCAGTACTTGGATTTTGTTCAAGGTCAGTCAGTGATAGTCACGCGGACAATAGCAAGCAACAGATTCTCTGCTTTATACCAGAGACTGTTAATACCCGTTTAAAGTTTTATTATAAGGAAAGTATTCAGTCAAATTATTGTCTGAAAAAAAAATATGGTAGCATTTGCCGTCAAATTATCTACATCTACTTGTCATTTGTTAATATGTTTAATTATTTCCCTTCTATATTTAGAGTATTTCATTGATTATGCAACACAATCTGTGCTGAAAAATATTAAATGTTTAACAGTTTATCCAGCTGCAAACAGTGTAAATCAGTCGATGGCTTCTGATTAGCATCTACAATGTTTGCCATAGTTTCTCCTCTCTCTTTTCTCCTCGCTCGGTCCCACCACTGCATCTCAGCTCCTGAATACCGGTGATCTGTAACAGAGCCCATTCAGCGATAGGGTTAAACAAAAAAGGTGATAGAGGCCCGCACACAGAGTGGGGAGGATGCAAACGCAGCCCCCTCTCCGCGTTTGGAAATTATCTCAGATTCATACAGTTTTTCAACCTCTGCAAAATACCTGAAATTCGCACCCTCAACCCGTCCTTTTTCAGAGTCTGCGTACGGGCCTGAATCATGTTCAAAACTGTTGCTACATACATATGGCGAACAGTGCCGACACTGATCAGAAGCAATGTACTGTCTACCCGATTGGGGTCTACGCTGTATGTCTAATAACGGTACCATCTATAAAGTCTGGGCTGCTCAGTTTTGCTCTTAAACATTTCAGGGTTCTAAACAGAAGTGCGAAAAGTCTATTTTTACTCGACTTGGCATACATTTGTGTAACAGTTTTATGAACATAATGTTCCGAAAGACGTCACGTGACAGCGTGTATTGTTTTTCTTTCATTACGTGAGCAACCTGACATTCTTATACTATTTCGTTTAACCCTCAAATGCCACTTTTTAAGCAAACAGTATAGTCCCTGTGCAACCTTCTGAGCAGACGCCACATTCCGCGGCCTCTTCTGGGTGTTCGATCTTAGCCAAATCCAGCACACGATTCATGATAGCTCTGACCTATATCTTGTACCGATAAAAATAGCGCAACGTTTCAAGTTCTATTGATATTGGTTTTCCAAAATCAGTGATGGTCACGTGGACAACCGCATGAATTTAGTTTTGCCATTTAGTAAATTTGGGTCGATCGTAAACCAATGAACAGATTTTGACAAAACTTGTCAGAAATATTCCTTGGGTGGTCCTCTCTCAAAGTTGTTCAAAAATTCAACCCATGCAGAACTCTTGTTGCCATGGCAACAAAAAGGGGAAAATAAAAGAAAGCCTTTAAAATCAAGTCGACCTCTACCAAGACTTTCCAAATTATAGCCCTGGGGCCAAAATGGCCCTGGGGCGTGGACCACTGGGTTAACATACAGGCATAGATGGAAAACCTTTAAACTCTTGTCTGAAACTAAAAGGCCCAGGTCTTTGATATTTGGTATGAAGCGCCGTCTAGTGGACCTCTACCAAGATTGTTCAAATTATAGCCTTGGGGCCAAAAATGCCCACTGGGGCAAGGCCCAGTGTGTTTACAAAGAGGTATATAGGGAAAACTTTAAAAATCTTCTTGTCTAAAACCAGAAGGCCCAGGTCTTTGATATTTGGTATGAAGTTTCATCTTGTGGACCTTTACCAAGATTGGTCAAATTATAGCCGTGGGCCAAAAGTGGCCCCCGCCTCAGGGCCCACTGGTTTTACATAGGCTTGTGTAGGGAAAAAACTTTAAGAGTTTTTTTTTCTGAAATCAGAAGGCCCAGGTCTTTGATATTTGGTATGAAGCTGTATCTAGTGAACCTCTACCAAGATTGTTAAAATTATAACCCGGGGGCCAAATATGACCTCAGGGCGGGCCCATTGCATTTATATTGACTTATATAGGGGAAACCTTTAAAGATCTTTCCTGAAACCAGAAGGCTCAGGCGTTCGATATTTGGTATGAACTTCTTCTAGTGGACCGCTACCAAGATTATTAAAATTATAGCCCTGGGGCCAAAAATGGCCCCACCCCGGCACCACTGGTTTTAAATAGACATATATAGGGAAAACCTTTTAAAAATCTTCTTTTCTGAAACCAGAAAGCCCAGGTCTTTGATATTTGGTATTAAGTTTCATCTTGTATACCTTTACAATGTTTGTTCAAATTATAGCCTGGGGGCCAGAAATGGCCTTGTCCCGGGGGCCACTGGTTTTACATAGACTTATATAGGGAAAACTTTTAAAAAATCTTCTTGTCTGAAACTAGAAGGCCCAGGTCTTTGATATTTGATATAATATTAAGCTTCATTTAATGGACCGCTACCAAGATTGTTCAAATTATAGACCTGGGGCCATGGGGCAAAAAATTGCTCCCCCCACTGCCGGGACCCAAATGTAAATCTCTTAACTCAGGTGAGCGATATAGAACCATTATTGTCCTCTTGTATAACGTTTGTAGCACTCTCTGCATCTTTTTATTATCTTTCGCAAAGTTATGTTCGAAAAGAATAAGGTCAGTTGTGGTATTATGAATTATGTGTAGTTCTATCCGAGTATGCAAATCTGATGGATAAACCAGACTTTTATTTAAACCAAAGAATGAAAGAAAACTTGACACATTTTCATCCGTGTGCTATTTCGTTTGGTGTCTTTAAAGTCTGTAGTGGGTGGGGTGAAAATTACAATTATGTAGTTATACCAACCTTGAAAACTGCTATATACCAGCTTTTAAATTATATATTTCATGTTTCAATATGTGCATTTATAGAAGGACAAAACGTCCGGCAATGTGTCGGCCAAATTTTGTGCTTATTTCAAAGTTCCCATTTTTCGTTTCACTGGGGATGTTGCTTCCGGGGGTGTCAATGGTGTAGATTTGGCGGAAAGAAGAAAGGTCGTCGGCCCAGTTCTCCGTGTTGACAGAAATTGACAAATTTTCAGTTCCGTGGTAAATGTTTAGGTTCAATTATACTCAAGCCATGCATGTTTCTACGGCAAATTTTAGCGGGGAACAAAGTTAGATTATTGCCGGAATTTTTAAGCTAACAATTTATGGCTAACAAAGGAATAGTTGGTGATAAAAAAGAAAATACCAGGTTCGTGTCTTTTGATATCAAGTTTATCAGGCAAGGCTTCGAGAACGCTTGTCTACATTCGTTCTCGAAGCCGAGCCTGATAAACTTGATATCAAATGACACGAATCTGGTATTCTATTTATCAGTTTATCCCCTTCTACACTCTTAAATTAACAACTTACGATCAGTTATTGATGATCCCAGTGCATCCGAGCATTCTAGCGATCGATATATTTAGTATCTCCTATGATATTTTTTTTTTCAGGTAATTTTTTTCCATTTTTGCCAGTGACAATAACATTTTTGTCATTTTTCCAGTAGTCCGGTTCATTCGTAAAAGTGCAATGTCACGTTGACGTGATAAAGCTCTCTTGTCCTGAGATAGCATATCTTTATCAGGTCAGTGCGTTATAATGCAATATATATTGGAGGTATCTGATAAAATTCTTCGAGACGTACCTTTGATTACTTTTCCTGTCGATGTTGCTAGCTCGATGTGTCGAGGGAACGAATTTCTATTGACACATTCTCGAGCTAGTTCCACTGATTACCATCCGTGAATTGAGAATTCTATATCTCGCTAAGTATCTCGTAAAAATTTGCGACGGTAGGTCTATATATATATTTAGCGATATACTGTCGAATATACATTTTACGATATACTGTCGAAATCATGCCTTTATATTTCTGACACCATTAAACCCCACCTTTTTATATAGTAAAATTGGGGTTTACAGGGATATACAGTATTTTTTATTTCTGCTCAGAAACAAAGATTGTTGGTACTCGTTAGAACCGCTGTAACGTAAAAAAAGTGGACCGTGAAAAAATGAGACATTTCCGCCACTGCGCATGCGCGTTGCTAAGTGGGCGTTAACCGATTGTTTAAGGCGGGGCTTACACGATAAACAAATCAATAGTCACATTTTCAATCCTCCTTGAATGAACTATTGCCCAGCCTGCCAAAAACATCGAACCAACGTCGGGTCGACAGCGATACGACGTATCAACGTCGTTTCGCTCTCAGCCCCATATTGGCCGGCTATTGCGTAATAGCTGGGAAGTATACGATATACCATGCAATGAAAGTTTCACCTCTGTGACTGTTACTGACATTTTGCTCTTGAACAGCAGTTGTCAATTTCTGGCGTAAGAATGTGCAGTGTGCTGGTTAACTGCTAACGTATAAGCTTGTCAAGAAAAAGTATGGATAGGGAAACTGACCGGCTCAAAATGACCTGAATGGTGTTGACTGGGCCGTTAAACTCCACTACAAACAAAGAAAATAAAGGGTTTATTATTATTATTATTATTAAACCTCTACCTCTCCCTCTGTTTAGTTTAGTATTACACTTCTCTGAGTATTTCTCTAATCCATCTGGGAGAGGAATTATGATTTTGTTACCTCGAAAATTGTGTACAGGTGTAAAAAAAGTATCGATGCATTTTAAAAGGAACATTAACAACGAGAAGATCCTGCATATGCTGAAGTATAACGAAACATCCTCACCCTGAGTTATGTAGACGAGCTATTGATCAGTACACATGAGAAACCCTAAATTTGCGGCCTGCGCGGAAAAGGAGATAGACGTGTCAAAAGTGGATAAGGCATCAATCCGTGAAAAACGTGGACATCCGTGAAAAAAGTGGACATAAAGAAATGCAAAATAAAGGAATGAAAAAAAATGGATGTGCGTAAAAAGGGTTGAAAAGGTACCAGTCCGTGAAAGCAGAAGATGTGCGTGAAAAGGATAATCCCGAAGAAAAATGTACACTGACGTGAAGGAAAAATAGATAAAGCACCAACCCGTGAAAAAAGTGGACATCCGTGAAAAAAGTGGACATAAAGAAATACAAAGAAAAGGGATGAAAAAAGAAGATGTGCGTGAAAAGGGTTGAAAAGGTACCTGTCCGTGAAAGAAGAAGGTGCGCGTGATAAGGATACTTACGAAGAAAAATGTACACTGACGTGAAAGAAAAATAGATAAGGCACCACTCCGTGAAAAAAGTGGACATCCGTGAAAAAAGTGGACATAAAGAAAAAAAAAGAAAAGGAATGAAAAAGAAGATGTGCGTGAAAAGGGTTGAAAAGATAGAGAAGAAGATGTGCGTGAAAAGGATAATCACGAAGAGAAAGGTACACTGACGTGAAAGAAAAATAGATAAGGCAACAATCCGTGAAAAAAATGGACATGCGTGAAAAAAGGGGACATAAAGAAATGCAAAATAAAGGAATGAAAAAAGAATATATGCGTGAAAGGGTCGGAAAGGTACCAGTCCGAGAAAGAAGAAGGTGCGCGTGATAAGGATAATCACGAAGAAAAATGTAGACTGACGTAAAAGAAAAACAAACAAGGCAACAATCCGTGAAAAAAGTGGACATGCGTGAAAAAAGTGGACATAAAGAAATGCAAAATATAGGAATGAAAAAAGAAGATGTGCGTGAAAAGGGTTGAAAAGGTACCAGTCCGAGAAAGAAGAAGGAGAGGTGCGTGAAAAGGATAATCCCGATGAAAAATGTAAACTGACGTGAAAGAAAAGCAGAAAAGGCAACAATCCGTGAAAAAAGTGGACATGCGTGAAAAAAGTGGACATAAAGAAATACAAAGAAAAGGAATGAAAAAAGAAGATATGCGTGAAAAGGGTTGAAAAGGTACCAGTCCGCGAATGAATAAGATGTGCGTGAAAAGGATAATCACGAAGATAAATGTACACTGACGTGAAAGAAAAATAGATAAGGCGATAATGCGTGAATAAAATGGACTTCCGTGAAAAAAGTGGACATAAAGAAATACAATGAAAAGGAATGAAAAAAGAAGATGTGCGTGAAAAGGGTTGAAGAGGTACCAGTCCGTGAAAGAAGAACATGTGCGTGATAAGGATAATCCCGAAGAAAAATGTACACTGACGTGAAAGATAAATAGATAAGGCAACCATCCGTGAAAAAAGTGGACATCCGTGAAAAAAGTGGACATAAAGAAATAAAAAAGAAAGGAATGAAAAAAGAAAAGGTGCGTGAAAAGGGTTGAAAAGGTACCTGTCCGTGAAAGCAGATGTGCGTGAAAAGGATAACCTCAAAGAAAAATGTACACTGACGTGAAAGGAAAATAGAAAAGGCACCAATCCGTGAAAAAAGTGGACATCCGTGAAAAAAGTGGACATAAAGAAATACAAAGAAAAGGAATGAAAAAAGATATGCGTGAAAATGGTTGAAGAGGTACCAGTCCGTGAAAGAAGAAAATGTGCGTGATAAGGATAATCCCGAAGAAAAATGTACACTGACGTGAAAGATAAATAGATAAGGCAACCATCCGTGAAAAAAGTGGACATGCGTGAAAAAAGTGGACATTAAGAAATGCAAAATAAAGGATTGAAAAAAGAAGATGTGCGTGAAAAGGGTTGAAAAGGTACCAACCCGAGAAAAAAGAAGATGCGCGTGATAAGGATAATCACGAAGAAAAATGTACACTGACCGGAAAGAAAAATAGATAAGGCAAAAATCCGTGAAAAAAGTCGCCATCAATGAAAAAAGTGGACATTCAGAATACAAAGAAAAGCAGTGGGTGAGTTTTAGTTTTCCGTTCCACCAACAGCTAAGGTCCTACGGAGACGGGACCTCGGTTGAAAGACTCATCCGAAAGTCTGGAGAAGCCCGGGATCGATCTTGCGATCCCTGGTTTACTAGGCGAGTAGAGTAACCACTGCACCACGGAGGCTTCTACAAAGAAAAGGAATGAAAAAAAGAAGATGTGCGTGAAAAGGGTTGAAAAGATACCAGTCCGTGAAAGCAGAAGATGTGCGTGAAAAGGATAATCACAAAGAAAAATGTACACTGAGGTGAAAGAAAAACAGATAAGGCAACAATCCGTGAAAAAAGTGGACATGCGTGAAAAAAGTGGACATAAAGAAATGCAAAATAAAGTAATGAAAAAAGATGGGTGTGCGTGAAAAGGTACCAGTCCGTGAAAGCAGAAGATGTGCATGAAAAGGACAATCCAGAAGAAAAATGTACACTGACGTGAAAGAAAAATAGATAAGGCACCAATCCGTGAAAAAAGTGGACAGCCGTGAAAAAAGTGGACATAAAGAAATACAAAGAAAAGGAATGATAAAAGAAGAAGCGCGAGAAAAGGGTTGAAAAGGTACCTGTCCGTGAAAGAAGAAGATGTGCGTGATAAGGATAATCACGAAGAAAAATGTACACTGACGTGAAAGATAAGGCAATAATCCGTGAAAAAAGTGGTCATCCTTGAAAAAAGTGGACATAAAGAAATGCAAAATAAAGGAATGAAAAAAGATGGATGTGCGTGAAAAGGGTTGAAAAGGTACCAACCCGAGAAAGAAGAAGATGCGCGTGATAAGGATAATCACGAAGAAAAATTTACACGGACGTGACAGACAAAAATGATAAGGCAACAATCTGTGAAAAAAGTGGACATCCGTGAAAAAAGTGGACATAAAGAAATACAAAAAAAGCAGTGAGAGAGTTTTAGTTTTACGTCCCACCAACAGCTAAGGTCATACGGAGACGGGACCTCGGTTTAAAGACTCATTCGAAAGTCTGGAGAAGCCAGGGATCGATCCTGCGATCCCTGGTTTACAATGCGAGTAGCGTAACCACTGCACCACGGAACCTTCTACAAAGAGAAGGAATGAAAAAAAGAAGATGTGCGTGAAAAGGGTTGAAAAGGTACCAGTCCGTGAAAGCAGAAGATGTGCGTGAAAAGGATAATCACGAAGAAAAATGTACACTGACTTGAAAGAAAAATAGATAAGGCACCAATCCGTGAAAAAAGTGGACATCCGTGAAAAAAGTGGACAAAAAGAAATACAAAGAAAAGGAGTGAGTGAGATTTAGTTTTACGTCCCACCAACAGCTAAGGTCATACGGAGACGGGACCTCGGTTTAAATACTCATCCGAAAGGCTGGAGAAGCCAGGGATCGATGCTGCGATCCCTAGTTTACAAGGCGAGTAGCGTAACCACTGCACCACGGAGGCTTCTACAAAGAAAAGGAATGAAAAAAGGAAGATGTGGGTGAAAAGAGTTTAAAAGGTACAAGTCCGTGAAAGCAGAGGATGTGCGTGAAAAGGATAAGCACGATGAAAAATGTACACTGACGTGAAAGAAAAACCGATAAGGCAACAATCCGTGAAAAAAGTGGACATGCGTGAAAAAAGTGGACATAAAGAAATGCAAAATAAAGGAATGAAAAAAGATGGATGTGCGTGAAAAGGGTTGAAAAGGTACCAGTCCGTGAAAGCAGAAGATGTGCGTGAAAAGGATAATCCCGAAGAAAAATGTACACTGACGTGAAAGAAAAATAGATAAGGCGCCAATCCGTGAAAAAAGTGGACATCCGTGAAAAAAGTGGACATAGAGAAATACAAAGAAAAGGAATGAAAAAAGATGTGCGTGATAAGGGTTGAAAAGGTACCTGTCCGCGAAAGAAGATGTGCGTGATAAGGATAATCACGAAGAAAAATGTACACTGACGTGAAAGAAAAATAGAATAGGCAACCATCCGTGAAAAAAGTGGACATCCGTGAAAAACGTGGACATAAAGAAATGCAAAATAAAGGAATGAAAAAGGAAGATGTGCGTGATAATGGTTGAAAAGGTACCAGTCCGAGAAAGAAGAAGGTGCGCGTGATAAGGATAACCACGAAGAAAAATGAACACTGACGTGAAAGAAAAATAGATAAGGCAACAATCCGTGAAAAAAGTGGACATCCGTGAAAAAGTGGACATAAAGAAATACAAAGAAAAGAGGAGAGTGAGTTTTAGTTTTACGTCCCACCAACAGCTAAGGTCATACGGAGACGGGACCTCGGTTTAAAGACTCATCCGAAAGGCTGGAGAAGCCCGGGATCGATCCTGCGATCCCTGGTTTACAAGGTGAGTATAGCGTAATCACTGCACCATGGTGGCTTCTACAAAGAAAAGGATTGAAAAAGAGAAGATGTGCGTGAAAAGGGTTGAAAAGGTACCAGACCGCCATGCCCGGTTATGGTGAAAACCTTAAAAAATCTTCATCTCCGGAATCACTTGACCGATTGTCTTGAAACTTGGTTTATAGCATCAGGTGATTGAGTACTGCAAAATTTGCACAGGGCTCAGGGGAGCGACTAGGACCTCATGGGCCTCTTGTTTTTTGTTTTGTGTTGTTTTGCTTTGATTTTTCTGCGACTTTTCCCTCTGTTTCTGTCGAATGAATGTGCACTGTGCTGGTCAACCACTGATGTGCATGTCTGCCCAAGGTAGGATGGCCTGCTCGGTGTTGTCTCATTGGTGTTGACAAGGCCGTTAAACTTCACACAAACTACCGAAAAAAAAACTCGGACCCCGCCCATCAGGGTTGGCAGAATAGATTGGGCTGCATGATGTTTCCATGCACGGCTGAAACCACTGGTAAGCCGCTTAGAGGGTCTGAGCTTGCACAGGCAAAGTGGTGCGAGTCAAACCATCCGTGCATATTAACCCTATTGGTCTCATTGGGCGGCAGGGCTTGAGATTACATTATATCTCTATGTCGGGTAAAAGTAGCAACGTCCCAAATATGACCTATATAGTGTTGGTGGGGACGTTAAACATCAAACAAACAAACAAACGAACGAACAAAATTGCTAGCATGTATTTGGTTATCCTGCACTCTCATTGCGTTTTGTCAATAATAAAACAGTGTATACTGCCTTTTTGGGGCCTTCATGGTCTAGTGGGTAAAAGCTTTGACTCTTAATCACCTTGCATGTGTGACGCAAAGTAAAGGTCATATATTTTTCAGGTACGCCAGTTGTCGCCCACAGTTAATTAACGGTCTGCTCGAAAACCAATGGGTCTAAAATCCAGAAAAAATCGCCTGGTTTTACCCACACGTAGTGTATAAGGCCTTAGACGAATTGAACAGGCTCTGCGCTGTTTGTTCAATTTGTCTACGACCTTATACACTACGGCAAAGCGATGCTAGTCGGTTTTATTGAACGATAGGGCTTGAGATGTCATTTCATCTCAATGTCGGGTAAAAGTCCCTCAAAATTGGAAGCGAAGTCTTCAAAGTGACCTATACAGTGTTGACGGGGACGTTAAACATCAAATCAAACAAACAAAGTTATACCTATATTTAAGTTTACATTGACGGACGAAGCCCCCGCCCATAGGGGCTTGAAGAAATATATGGGCTGCATGATGCTTCCACGCAGAGCTGACTCCGGCCCGCACACTAGTACTGGTAAACAGCTTAGAGGATCTAAGCCTGTCCAGGAACCGCGGTGCGAGGCGGACCGTCCATGCTAATAAACCCTATTGGTTCCATTGGGCGACAGGGCTTGAGATGTCATTTCATCTCAATGTCGGGTAAAAGTCCCACAAAATTGGAAGCAACGTCTCCAAAATGACCTTTACAGTGTTGACGGGGACGTTAAACCTCAAATCAAACAAAACAAAACATTGACGGACGGCGATTGACGTCGCCATTTTGAAAGTGGCGCTGCAGTGTCAGACGTAACGTCTTTCGCAACGCACTTAAATAATTTTGCCATTTATTTACGTATTCTTGACCTTTAATAGTGGAAAAGAAATTCAAAGTAAAAACAATTATCAACTGTCATTTTGGCATCCAAAAGTCGTGATTTCTTACCCTAAACGACCCGCGTTTGATGGAGGTCTCGTAACCTCACACTGCAATCTGCGCTTGCTAGTGCACATCACGATCAGATATTAATATACTTATATACGACTACTGTCTCTGTTATAGGTGAGGTGAGTGTTTGAGTTTTACGTCCCACCAACAACTAAGGTCATACGGAGATGGGACCTCGGTTTAAAGACTCATCCGAAAGTCTGTCTCTGTTATAGGAGATACGTTAACTGTGCATCGGTTTAACCCATATACGCCTAGAAGCCTCTGTGGTATAGCACCTTTTCCCTGTGGCCTTGGCGAACATTGGCTAAGGAGCGTCTAATCTAGGTCTGCACTGTTTTCGTAGTGTCCATACATAGAGAGTTTGGTATGATATGAATTAATGGGCATCTGATCTGGGTCTGCAATGTTTCCTAGTGTCCTTTATTTTAGATGTTAGGTTAAATGGGTTAACCGACATCGGAGCCGGGTCTGCGAGGATCTGCGCTGTATCCATTTGGCCTTAAATAGAGGTGATGTGCTAATTTGGTTTAAGATTGAATAAACCAGCTGTAGCGGTGATTTGTTGAGTAATTTATCACTATTTGGAGGTCCGTTGTATTGTAGATCACATCACGAGCACGTACCAATAGAGCTGATAACACACTGAAAGTCTACTAAAATGCTGTTGTTTCCTTCATATTCTCTCAACATTCCGCCACTGTTTGAAGAAATCTCGCCGACATGTTTGACTGTAACGCATGTGTAACGTACTGAAAAAGACGTTACAAGGTCTAACGTCAAGGAAAGGATCGATAACGTCGCAAAACTTCATAAAACGGCGGCTCTTCACGTCACGCTTTTTCGCCTAGTGATTTATCACGCAATATATCACCGGATTTAACCATTGGCTGTATAAGCGACTAGTGATAGATAAGCTCTAGCTGTGATTTGTTGAGTAATAAATCACAGTTTGGAGGTCCATATCACGAGCGCGTAGCGCGTGTGATTTGTCTACTTACAACTGACCGACAAACTGTGATTTATTACCCAACAAATCACTGGCTAGAGCTGAGTTATTTCGATTCTAGCACGCTGAAACTTTTAGATAATGTTTCCTTCAAATTCTCAAACATTTTCACCATTGTTAAAAGAAATCGACTGTAACACATGCATTTATGCCCTTTTGAAACGTTGTCGGTGCTAGACAGTGACGTTATACCGTCTAACGTCTACGAATCTACGTATGGCGTCATAAATTTGCAACTTTTAATGATTTCACTCGGCCCGCTTTTCCGCACCGTGATCTGTTGCATAATAGACACAGTTCTTTCCCATTGCCAATGTAAAAATAGGGGGCATCATCTGGTCTGTACTGTTTGCCTTTGTCATTAAACAGTTATGCTGCGCTTAATTGGGTTGAGGAACATCTGAGCTACGTCTGCACTGTTTGCCTATGTCCTAAGAGACACTAAGCTTATACGGGTTGTGTATGTCTTTGAGAATTACGTCCTAACAACAGCTAAGGTCATAATGATACGGGATCTCGGTTTAATATCCGCAAGTCTGGAGAAGCCCTAGATGGAACCAACTAACCCGGTCAATGAGGCGAGTAGTATAACCATTTCAAGGCTTAGGCAAACAATGCAGACCGAGATCAGGCATTGCTTAACCAGCGTTAGCTCTTCGCTTCTACTTTAGGACTAAGGCAAATGGCACAGACCCAGGTCAGACGCCGCTTTAACGTCGTAAGCTAAGCGTTTCTTTCAGGACTGGCAAACAGTGCAAACCCAGGTCAGACGCCGATTAACCCGTATTAGCCTGGCATATCAAATTTAGACCATAGACTAACAGTTCCGATGCCGCAAAATATGTTGTTTGATCGGGTGCTTCACTTTTTAGTCACGATGCTTCCACGCAGAGCGCAATCCGGCCCGCACACTAGTACTGGTAAAACGCTTAGAGAATCTAAGCCTGTCCAGGAACCGCGGTGCGAGGCGGACTGTCCATGCTAATAAACCCTTTTGGTTTCATTGGGCGACATGGCTAGAGATGTCATTTCATCTCAGTGTTGGGTAAAAGTCCAACAAAATTGGAAGCAACGTCTCCAAAATGACCTTTACAGTGTTGACGGGACGTTAAACCTCAAATCAACCAACCAACACGAGGTGAACATTTACGCCCCGCCCATCGGGGCTTGGAGAAATAGATTGGGTTCATCATGCTTGCATGCATAGCTTAAACCGACCGCACAGGACTACTGGTAAACCGCTACGAGGATCTAAGCCTGACTACGCGAAGTGTTGTAAACCGGAACGTCACCTATATATAAACCCTTCTGGCTTGTTCAGGCGGCAGGGCTTGAGATGTCATTTCATATCAATGTTGGGTAAAAGTCCCACAACACTGAAGCCACCTCTCCAAAATAACATAAATAGTGTTGATGGGGACGTAAAACACCAATTCAAACAAAGAAAACATGAGGGAAAAAGACGTGTTATGAGCAAGAACCATAACTCCAGGTGTCATGGTATATTAGTTATCATTCCTGAGAATATAATCTTGGCAACACAATATCTCTAACACCTTTCTTCATGTTAACAAGTCCGTGAAATTAAAACCCTCTAAACCCCACTTTATTTAGCGAAAGCTGGGGTTTACAGGGGTATAAGTTATTTTTGCTTTTTTCTGTTCTAAGACATAGGTCATGGGTACTCGTGCGAACACCCGCAACCTATTTTAGGAGTAAAATAAGACCAATATCACAAATTTGCATGGAAAAAGAAATTGCACGGGTGTGTCATCGTAATGTGAGAATAATGAGGGGTCGTTGTACAGAAGGTTAAGAAGGTGTGCGTGCGTGTGTGCGTGCGTGTGTGCATGCGTGCGTGCGTGCGTGCGTGTGTGTGTGTGTGTGAATTCGGGTTTAACGTCGCTTTCAACAATTTTTCAGTCATATCACGACGGTGTCTGGTTGTGACAGGGAGCTCAATGCTCACTTTTATAGTGCTGCCTCACTGAAGTATTATGTCCCTGACACATGATGCTTCTTCTAATACATGCTGCAAAAGAATACAAAAGAAACTGATGTGAGAATTTTAACAAGTCATACATTGTTACAGACTTTAAAACTGAAAGTGTATTGGTGATGGTGTCTGTTCCATCTGCAAACGCTGTTACAAGGAGAACTCACCTTAAAGCTCGCTAACAGGGCGAATGAGGGGAGGTAACTGCCAGACTACACGATAATTAAGCAAATAGCAATCCGATAAAACGTATCTAAGGTAGGCGGAGCAAATGTGTTGCGCATGCGCAGTGGCGAAAATGTCTCATTTTTTCACGGTCCACTTTTTTTACGTTACACCGCCTCGTCGCGGCGGTCCTAACGAGTACCCACAATCTATAGTTTGAGCAGAAATTCGAAAAAACGGATCAGGATTTTTATCTGACAGTTTCATTCTCTAAGATTATAACTGAATAGGCTTATATTCCTAATGTGGTTTTACGCAGCTGATTGCGCTTGTCGTGTATGACAAATAAACACTATTTCGCCACGCCAAGTGAGTGTGTGCATTAGAATGAGGAAAAGTATCAAAATTGTCATTTTGAGAGATACGCCGACGGCTTTACGGTCGTGATTCGGTTTTACGGTTCCGCTAACGCGCGGTAGATAAACGAAATTTTCGACCGTAAAACCACAATTTTTGAATAACGAACAAATCTTTCCAGGACACAAGCCCAGTCCTTACCTTTAACACATTGCTCTAATCGCTGTCATAAATGACCGGTATTGGGAATTTGTACATTGTCAACGATAGTCACGTGGACATAGCTCGCGAGAAGTTTCTGTAGTTAGTTTCTTTGGGTCTAGCAATTAAAAGTAGACCTTAAAAGTAAAATTTTGTGTTAGCTCTGGGCACTGTCACAAAAAGCGCGAGATGATTGCCACCATACTGCATAAACTCAAAATGGGAAAGTACTCTTGTAGTGTTAACGTTAAATATTTCCCCTTGACTTGAAGCTTATCACCTTTGTTACTCCCCTTGAATATACACATAAATTTTATCTGAATGATTTTTTGTTCAATAATGTACCAATTTCGCAAACATATTTTTCAACAATTTTAATTTCCTTTCAATATATATTAACATTTTGTTGGGAAAAGTGCATTTTAAAATATCAATTTAAATTGTTTTATGGTCGATACCATTTATCAGAAATCCGTCTTGAAATATATATTATGACTAGTCCCAACTTGACTTTACATTGGACGAAAGTCCATATTATATATCGCTCACCTGAGTACAACTCAGGAATTTTTCTAACCCGTTCTGTCGGGTCTTTCCATCAAATGCACATGTCCACCCTTTAATCATGTTAATCTCGCATATATTTCGTCAAAAATTTGCGACGGTATATTGAGTATAGTCTACGATGGAGGTTAACTGGATACCATGTGTTGTATTAAAATAGAAATATGCGAAAGCCAGAGAGCTATAGGGTGAGGGAACCAGTCTACGATAGAGGCCTATTGTCGGAAACTACGTCATCATGAAACGACGCTTTTCATTGGATGGTATGTGGTTTTACGCAGCTTATTGCGCTCGCCGTTTATGACAAATAAACAAATAATCATGGTTTTTAACAAACCAAGTTAATAAGTGCATTAGAATGGGGAAAATGGTGTCAAATATTGTGTTTTGAGTAGAAAAATGGACGGTTTTACGGTCGTGATTCCGTTTTACGCCGTCGTAAAACGAACTGTTCGACCGTAAAACCTCCCAATTTACTACCGCAAATTACGATTTTGAATGACAAACAAATCTTTCTAGTACACAAGTTAGTCCTTGCTTTTAAACAGCGCTCTGATGTCACAGGAAGAAGACTAGCGCTGCTATAAATGACCGGTCACCAGTTACGGTATCTGGAATTTGTACGAGGACTGTTCAAATATGAATGCAAGTAGAACGTTTTCTCATGCACTATTGCGAAAATCACCTGGAAATAAATATCAACGCGTAGAAAAACATTTTACCTATACATTGATACCATACCTGTTAAAATCCGTCCACTATAGCCATGTATATCGTTCGATAAACACTGTCTACTCTTCATGGTTGGAAGAAGGTCAGAGTACGCCGTTGAAATACGGTCCTATATTAAGAATCGTTGTATTCTTTGTATACGGTGCAAAGACATTTTTGGTGAAATATGTTCGGTTTATGGGCATAATGAAATGTCTTTTCCGACAGTTTTTCGTTGGTGTAAGAAATTCAGCTGTGGGCTAGGCTCAACAGAAGATGCACCACATGATCGTCGGCCGAAAAGAGCAACATCTGCCAAGATGGTTGCTAGAGTGAAAGAAATAGTTCCTACCGATGCACGCTACACCACTAGGCAAATAGTTAGTATGGTTGGCATCTCATTAGGAGCAGCTCAAACAATTCTGAAACGGGATTTGAAAATGAGAAAGATCTGTGCTAGATGGAATCCCTATCTGTTGACAGATGAGCAGAAAAAGACACGCGTTCAGTGCGCCAAGAAGTTGCTTAAAAAGTTTCCAAATTACAATGGACGGTCTTTCGCTAATGTCGTCAAAGGCGACGAGACATGAGTTCACTTTTTTGAGCCTAAACGAAATATTCAGAACAAAATATGGGCAACAAAGTATTGCAAAAGACCGTGCATTGCAAAGCGGACCATGAGCGCCAAGAAGGTAATGTATGGCATATTCTTTTCAAATCCGGGCCCTGCTATTCAGGTTGCTGTGCCTAAAGGCAAATCTGTAAATGCGAAGTTTTACAATAATAAAGTTCTTCGAAAATTGAGATATATTTCAAAGAACGAAGACCCGCAACTGGTTTGGCCAATGTCAGATTGCTACATGACAATGCGTCATCGCACAAGGCGTTCATTGTGCAAGACTATCTGAAGTATGAAAAGGTTGTTGAACTCCCTCACCCCCGTATTCCCCTGACCTTGCCCCGTATGACTTTTTTTTTTTTTGTTACCGCGGCTGAAAAAATACCTTTCTGGTCGAAAATTTGTACAGCGCAAACACCTCGGTTCTGCAATATTCCAGTGCCTTCATAGTATACCTCGAAAAGACTACCAAAATGCATTCAATGATTGGATCAGAAGACTGAAAGTTTGTATATCTGTTAAAAGGGAATACTTTGAGGGGACAAAATAAATTTTTCATCGAAATCTATCACGGAATCATTTTATGTGCTTAGTTGCATTCATATTTGAACAGTCCTCGTACAGTTTGTACATGGTCAGTGGTGGGGCTTGAATGGCTTGTATGATGCTTCCACGCAGAGCTGAAACCGACCGCACACGAGTACTGTTAAACCGCCTAGATGGTCTAAACCTGCCCAGGCAAATGGTTGCGAGTCAAGCCATCCGTGCTTGTAAACCCTATTGGTTACATTGGGCGAAAGAGCTTGAGTTGTCATTTCGTCTCAATGTCCCTGCCGCCATCTGAAAACAATATGGTTTATATGCATGGACTCACATCACTTTGTCTGGGCAGGTTTCGATCCTCCTGGCGGTTTACCAGTACTCGTCTGCAGTCGGTTACCAAAATGCATTCAATGATTGGATCAGAAGACTGAAAGTTTGTATATCTGTTAAAAGGGAATACTTTGAGGGGACAAAATAAATTTTTCATCGAAATCTATCACGGAATCATTTTATGTGCTTAGTTGCATAGTATATAAATTCAGAAAAATATATAACCGCAATGACTTCAGCACCCAATTTCGTAAAATCATTCTTCGATATAAAAAGATTGGGTACAACATGGATGTTATACGACAGACTGCATGCATGGTAGTTAACCCAATCACGGTTTGCAACTTTGCTTCCCTCTTTAATTGCACGCCGGTGGGTCAGGCCTCAGATTCTATGACGGCTCCAACGTAAAGGCTTATTGAAAATTAAAGAGATAATGTTGGTTGGTGCCTGATGCTCTGTCTCTGGTCGGGCTCATCGGAGTCTAACTGTTGGTTTTCTTTTGCTCCAGCATTTCAGTGGTTTCTTGCTGTCGAGTCCTCACCGTTGTCTCACCTCTGTGGTTCTTTGATTTCTCTGTTCACGGAGATTTTGCACTGATGAGTTAGGAGGCCTTCATGCGGACTGAACAAACTATTTGTCTAAATCGCGACGGAAGTAAGGGCGAGGATTGTGGCCACGTAAAATCGATTTAAGCCCCCCAGTGGAAATCTTCCACTGACCGTTCCAAGGCGGCTCTTCTGTGGCGATTTATTTATGTTGTTGTTTGTTACTTACTGTGTGTATCACTTGTGTCTTTTAATTTTGGATGGCCATATGGCCATTTGTGGGAAAGTAACTGTCCATATGGCCTTCCTTTGTTTAGGTTTCCATTATGGTCTGGTCGCTTAATGTTTGTATTTCTTTCCCTTTGGTGTCTTTTATGGATGGAGTAAGTTAATTGTATCAATTCCTGATCTTTGTTTTACTTCTACTTTTCATATTTGAACAGTCCTCGTACAGTTTGTACATGGTCAGTGGTGGGGCTTGAATGGCTTGTATGATGCTTCCACGCAGAGCTGAAACCGACCGCACACGAGTACTGTTAAACCGCCTAGATGGTCTAAACATGCCCAGGCAAATGGTTGCGAGTCAAGCCATCCGTGCTTGTAAACCCTATTGGTTACATTGGGCGAAAGAGCTTGAGTTGTCATTTCGTCTCAATGTCCCTGCCGCCATCTGAAAACAATATGGTTTATATGCATGGACTCACATCACTTTGTCTGGGCAGGTTTCGATCCTCCTGGCGGTTTACCAGTACTCGTCTGCAGTCGGTTTCAGCTCTGCGTGGAAGCATCTTGCAGCCCAATGTATTTCTCCAAGCCCCGATGGACGCAATAAACTAAACAGTGATTTTCAATTATCTGGCAGGATACTCAAAATCGCGATACTAACTACATTATAGCGATAGCTACATGTATCTCGTGGAAGAAATATGCCCAAGGACACACCTCGATACCCGTGCCGGATTCGAACCTTGACTGCAAACATGTTCTATGCTCTAGAAGCCTTTGCTTGAAGTTTCAACTTGATATGCTATTTTGAACGTTGTTACTCCCCTTTAATATACACATTAAAATATTTGCTACAGAATTTACCAGAATTTGCCAGTATTGTTCAAAATTTGTATTTACATTTCAATATAAACTAACATTTTGTCGAGAAAAGTTCATTTTTAAATAAATATTTTAAAATATTGACACATTGCTTTATGGTCGATACCATTTATCAGAAATCCGTCTTGAAATATATATTATGACCAGTCCCAATTTAACTTTACATTGGGACCGGCCCCGATAGCTCAGTTGGTAGAGTGTCCGCTCCGGTACGACGCTTGCGACATCAGCCAGATCACCCCTTAATTTTTCTGTATTTTTGGAAAACACACATTAATTTTTCGTAGGCATTATTCGTTATATATATATAATTATATTTGCATAAGAGTCAGATCATTACTAACCTTTCAATTACGACACCTGTTAGGGCTAGGGTTTATTAACTTAATTTTCATATATTTGTATTTCTGTGCACCATAATGGTGTGCACATAAGGTTCATTTTCATTTCAGTCAAATCTATCCCTTTCCAATTTTCTTTCCTCATATCAGTGTTCAAGATAAATATACTATCTAGGCTTTTGCAATATTCTCTGTAACATTTTTTTATTTTCAATCTCGATGTGTAACGTTTTTTCTAGGTCTTTTGATAAGTTTCATATTGTTATTTTAAAGGTGTCGGCCGTGTGCGGCTCCTTACACCCCACCGGTTTTTATTGTAAATAGGCAAATTAATAAATTTATGAAAAACAAAAAAACAAAAAAGTGTCCGCTCCGGGGAACGGGAGGTCTCGGGTTCGATCCCGGGCCGCGACATACCAAAGTCGTTAAAAATGGTACTAGCTGCTCCTCGTTTGGCACTCAGATTTACGGGGTAGAGCTAGGACTGGTCGATCCAGTGTCAGGATAATGTGACTGGGTGTGGTATCATGTAATGTGTCTGGGACATGATACTTCAGTGAGGCAGCACTATAAACGTGAGCATTGAGCTCCCTGTCGCAACCAGACACCGTCGTGATATGACTGAAAAATTGTTGAAAGCGACGTTAAACCCGAAATCACACACACACACACTTTACATTGGACGAAAGTCCAAATTATATATCGCTCACCTGAGTTCAACTCGGGAATTTTTCTAACCCGTTCTGTCAATTATAACACGGCATTCAGCTGTCCGCCCTTCATATCTCGGGTGTTTCATAATCAAAGCAGATATAACACATCCAGCCAAAGGAGTCCGGCACGAGCAGGTTATTTTTGCCAAAATGACAAAAACGTTTGGATAGGCTTGATATATACTCGAGTACTGTATCTATTGACAAGGGATCCAGGTAAGCAAATGACAGTTTTGCACCTCTTCTGTTTAAACATGTACAGAATCGTGCAAATGCTAGATTATTTCTGTTCAATGTCCACCAATATATTGGTCTATGAATCCTTCATGAACAAAAACAAACAATAACTTCATTCATTCATCGATGTTGCGCGATCTCGTTCGCAAAAATAGCTGGTTATTGGAGGCCTTCATGCGGACTGAACAAATTATTTGTCTTAATCGCGACGGAGGTAAGGGCGAGGACTGTGGCCACGTAAAATCGATTTAAGCTCCCCAGTGGAATTCGTTTCCGCTGGCCGTTCCAAGGCGGTTCTTCTGTCGCGGTTTATTTTTGTTTCAGTTTGTCTTTTGGTGTTTATGTCGCTTATATTATTTTATTTTGGGTAACCGCTTATATTATTTTATTTTGGGTAACCTATTGGCCATTTTGTGGGAAAGTAACTGTCCTTCCGCTATTGTTGTTTCCATTAGGGTCTATAGTGTTTCATGTTTGTGTTTCTTTCCCTTTGGTGACTCTGATGGGAGCTGTGGGTTAATTGTATCGATTCCTGATCATTGCCTCCACTTCTATTTTGATGTAAACATTGTGCCATTTTGAAGAAAGTGATGAGTGAATGTAGTATTCATAAACCAATATATTGGTGGGCATGGAACAGAAATAATCTAAACTTTGCACAATTCTATGCATGTTTAAACAGAAGAGGTGCAAAACTGCCATTGGCTTACCTGGAACCCTTGTCAATAGATACAGATACAGTAAAATTCCTATATTAAGACCATCTTTGGGACTGTTCAAAAGTTGTCTTTAAGACCACTTTTGAACAGTCCCAAAGGTGGTCCCTGACCAGGTCATTGTGTGCAGAAAACATGATGAAAGAATAAGCGCACCATTTTAAATTAGGCTTTTAAAGCGGAATTTGTCTTAATTTTAGGTGGTCTTAATAGCGAAATGTCACTGTATATCAAGCATATCTAAACTTTTTGGTCATTTTTGGCAAAAAATAACCCTGTCATACCGGCCCCCAATTGAGCAACTAAGAGCTCTAATGTCCAGTCATTATATCTCACAGTGTATACATTAGGAAAACACAAATGCATTGTAAACTTTACCGCCGAAAAAAATACAAAGTTTAATATAAAAATTTGTGATATTTGTCTTATTTCTGCTCAAAATATAGATTGTGGGTACTCGTTAGACCCGCCTCATCGAGGCGGTTCTAACGGGTACCCACAATCTTTTTTAGAGCAGAAATAAGAAAAAAAGGTTTACCCATGTGAAGCCCGGATTTACTATATAAAAGTGGGGTTCATGGGGGTCAACGTTATATATGCGTGTTTTCTTACTGTCGTCAACAGAGCAGTGGTAAAGCAATATATCAGTCATTTGTTTTTCCATTTAAAACCCTCCAATAACAATTTTGAGTCTCCATAATCCAGCAGTACCATCGACCACAAAAGAGCTTTTTGGTTCATTTGACAGTTGCCAACAAAAAGAGCTTTTAGGTTCATTTGACACTGTAATTACATCGAATCTGATATGATATATGTGTGTGTGTGTGTGTGTGTGTGTGTGTGTGTGTGTGTGTGTGTGTGTGTGTGTGTGTGTGTGTGTGTGTGTGTGTGTGTGTGTACACGCATTTCACACACATACGTATATTTGAAGGCGTGATAAGTGTAATGGTCCGGTTTTTAGGCATTGTTCAACTTGCACTTTTGAGGGAAAATTGAAGTTCGTGTATCAAAAAGTACCGACACTTTATACAATAAACAAGAAGTTTCATTCAAAATCATATTGAAAACATTTTTCGGATACATTTTATTGAGTCTTTCGGCATCTCTTTTGCCTCTCTTTGCATATTTTACACCCTTTTCTGATCTATTATCGAAAAGAGCCTTGGTTCAGCAGTATCACAGGACTTTTTCTAATCAACCATAAATGCCTACACCCTCACAGATATCTAAAGTGGGGCCAAGGTGTCTAGGTGTCTAGGGGCCGAAGTGACAGTGGGGCCGAAATTTCTAGGGCCAACCTGGATTGGGACCGATCTGTCTACGGGCAGGGGTGGTAGTGGCACCGAAATCGTAGATTAGCACACGTTCACGCTTTCCACTCTTCAACGTCTCTAACTGTAATGCTATGAGCATGCTTTAATCTATTACCCTTCTAACTCCCAATTTTCCCTAGATCATAGCTCGAGGGGATGGTTGGGTGAGGCAAAGATGACATGTATCTTGCGTCACTGGGGCGCCCAAGTGATACGTATACTCGCTTACAGTTTGGAAGGCCTGCTGTCCTTGCAGCAGGTAAGGGTAGAGGGGAAAAGTTGTTATTTTTCTGTTTCCACACCTTAGTTTCCTCATTCTGCCAATATTTACTACTATTTCTTCTGTCTCTTTTCTCCCTTTCTCTGGGAGACGACACAAAATGATACACAAATGTTGGCATGTCATTAATCAATCAATCAATCAATCAATCAATCAATCAATCAATCAATCAATCAATCAATCAATCAATAGCTCGAACACGCATGGAACCAGGAATCTTTCTTCGAGAGAGGTGAAATCAACGTCGGTGCAACGTCATGACGTTGCACCGACGTTGATGTGACGTTGCATAAACGTTATGACGTTGTATCGACGTTGATGTGACTTCATTATTACGTCATGTGCCTGCTGGGTACATCTGCAATGAAACTTCGGTAACTCGAATGCGGATAATTCGTTTACTGTGGCTGATTCTAGCTCACAATTGAGTCCCTAGAGAATTGATCATATATCTCCAGATATCCATGTGTTCAGGTTAATTTACAGAGGATTATTTGATTTAAACTTGAATATGTATGCTGTGTGTACTCATTAGAATCACCATAACAAGTCGAAACGAAAAAAACAATAGCCGAAGGTCATCCCTATTATGCCTTATGGACTGGCAGTATGTGTATCCCTCATTAAGTCGAACAACCCCTATCTGGAGCAAACTTTCATGGTCCCGAAGGTGTTCGAGTTATCGACTACAATTCGTATATGAGTACTACAGTTACGAAAAAGACAAACACAAATAACCAAAATAAAAAAAATACAGTTACAATTAAGAATATTTGCGCATTTGACTGGTGATCAGGAGGACGCGCCGGGGTCGGCAATATTCTTTCGTGGAGATTGAAAATGAAATCTTATCTACGGTCATTCTCTCCCTTTCGCTGATTCAAGAGGGGGCAGTTGTCAGTTTCTGGGGAAAATATGTGCACTGTACTGGTTCGCCGCTTACGTATAAGCCTGCCAAGGAAAAGTGTGGATAAGTAGACTGACCGGCTCAAAAGTCCAAAACAAACAAACAGTGTTGACTGGGCCGTTCAACTCCAGTACAAACAAACGAGCGACCCCCGCCCGTCGGGGCTTGAAGAAATAGATAGGCTGCATGATGCTTCCACGCAGAGCTGAAACCGGCCCGCACAAGAGTACTGGTAAACTGCTTAGAGTATCTAAGCTTGCCCAGGCAAAGCGGTGCGAGTCGGCCCGTCCATGCTTATAAACCCTGTTGGTTTCAGTGGGCGGCAGGGATTGAGATGTCATTTCATCTCAATGTCGGCCGGTAAAAGTCCCACAAAATTGGAAGCAGCGTCTCCAAAATGACCTTTACAGTGTTGACGGGACGTTAAACCTCAAATCAAACAAACAAACGATAACTTTTACGAGAAATGGAACAAAGGGTTCGAAACAGCGATGATAATCGAGTCATCGTTGTATATAGTGGGGTTCGTAAGGGGTTTGTAAGGGTGTTCAACTCCCGCACGTGTGATCGATCCCGGGCTTCTCCAGACTTTCGGATGAGTCTTTAAACCGAGGTCCCGTCTCCGTATGACCTTAGCTGTTGGTGGGACGTAAAACTAAAACTCACTCACTCACTCCCGCACGTGACGCTGTATGAGTGGTTGGCAGAATCAAGGATGTCGTTGTAGCAGCAAGCTTCCAGCAAAGAATATCGAGTCCAAGATCGATATGTGCACCGTGCAAACGTATCTTTATTTTCATCCGACAGTAGTTTTGTGCTGGCTTGAGAGTCCAAAGTCCATTGACTAGCTCTGGTGAACTGTGCAGGACCTCCTAGTTCTCTTAAGCTTGTTTTACGACTAAAACCGTTTATTATACAACGAAGGAAAATACTCGTTACTGACGATTTTTCTACACATATTTTCTCCCTAACATTTGGCAGTAACACATAACTGACGAGTGAGGGGAGGGAACTAATCCATTAATTGCTAAGGAAAGAAGTTTAGCCCTTATCCTGCTGAATAAATTAATTCAGTCACAACCCATTTATGAATATAAATCAGTAAAGCAATAATATTTCGCAATTATTCAGTTTTCAAAGTACACAAAAATGCGTGAGATGATTGTTTTAAATTATTTCTATGTCTTGCAGGAAACTAAAAATTATCTCCATACTTTTCTATATTATCCCGATGGCTATCTCGACGTGAGACGCCAAGTTCTGCAACAGAGGGTGAGATTGTTTTTCTCCGGGAACTCCGGTTTTCGCCCAATTCTGATTGATGATCGGCTCGATATAAGTAAAATAATCTTGAAAAAGCCGTAAACAGACAAAAACAAAATCCAGCTATATCGTGGCAGAAATATGCTACCATATTATATAAACACTCCGAGTCAAAATTGGAAAGAACTGTTTTTCACCTTGACTGCAAGCCCTTGCTGAAAGCTTAAACTTGTTATGATATTTAGAACATTGTTACTCCCCTTAAATAAAGATTAACACCGTGATATATGTTACACCTTAAAATACTCTGAATGAAATTTTTATTCAATATGTATCAATTTTGCTAATATTTTTCAAAGGTTGTATTTACATTTCTATATATAAGAACTTTTTTTTTCGAGAAAAGTTGATAATTACATTTTTAAATCAACATTTTAAAACATTGTCAAATTTGCTATATGGTCGATACACCATTTATCAGAAATCCGTGTTGAAATATATTTTATGACTAGTCCCAACTTCAGTTTACATTGGACGAAAGTCCAAATTATATATCGCTCACCTGAGTACATCTCAGGAATTTTTCTGACCCGTTCTGTCGGGTGTCTCATAATCAATGATAAAACAACTCATTGTACGCTCTTTATAGCTGGCTATGGTTTCTCGCCAGCAGAAATATCATGGGGCTTAAAGCACTGTACCTTTTTTATTTTCATTGAGTGAGTGAGTTTTAGTTTTACGTCCCACCAACAGCTAAGGTCATACGGAGACGGGACCTCGGTTTAAAGACTCATCCGAAAGTCTGGAGAAGCCCGGGATCGATCCTGCGATCCCTGGTTTACAAGGCGAGGAGCGTAACCACTGCACCACGGAGGCTTCTTTTATTTTCATTGAAGGGGAATGGCAACGCCTGGCAGATTTTCCTCCCACCAAAGCGAGACAACTTTCGGTCCCCCCGCCCATTTGGGCTTGAAGAAATTAATGGGATGCATGATGCTTTCACGCAGAGCTGAAACCGACTGCACACGAGCACTGGTAAACCGCTAAGAGGGTCTAAGCCTGCCCAGACAGTGCGGTGCGAGTCGGACCGTCCATTCTTATAAACACTTTTGGTTTTATTGGGCGACAGGGCTTGAGATGTCATTTCATCTCAGTGTTTTGTAAAAATCCCTAAAAAATGAAAGAAAAGTCTCCAAAACTGACGGGGACGTTAAACATTAAATCAAACAAACAAACAAGAGACAACTTTCAGAACTTCCTGTTTACTTTTCTATGAACTCTATCCCACGGAAAAGGGATCTACTCTTAAAGGAAAGAATTTGCTCCTCGGGAGACCCCTATTGTCATGGCATTTGCAGTAGTTGAAGGCGTATCCATTCCCCTTAAAATCCTCCAATAACACATTGGAGTCTCTAGAGCCCACCAGTACCATCAATGATTTAATACCCGGGCCATAAAAAAATTATTAAGCAAAGCTTAAGTTATTTTGGTCTGAATAATTTAGTTTTGACGAAAAATATATCAAAGCACTGACAGCACTGATTGATCGGTGGTCTGAGAAAATGCTCCTGAGCGGTGACTTAGACTGTTAACATTTCGTGTAACCCTTACACTCCTGTAGTGTAAACCCTGATCAGTAGCCACGTTCTGTTGGGGACAGCCATGCGTCTTGACGTCTAGCTCGTAGAACTGTTGACTGTGTGCGTATAAAAATAGGTGATTTCGACGGGGTCTTTTGTCTCGTTTACGTTTAGTGATTGAAATGTTTATTTACAAATGTTTACATCGCAGAAATAATTTTAGATATAAAACCGGCTTAGATTCGATTATCTTAAGTAAGCACGTCACAAAACATTAATCCTGGCAGTTCTCTTGTAAAAACAAAACAAAAAAAAAAAAAAAACAACAGAAAACGGTATGTAAGCAAAGGTGTGCAAAAGTGTTTTATAAAAGCACATTGAATAAGAGTGACATAGAGGATCTTACATGAGTGTTCATGTATTATTGAATTTATTAAACGAGTTGAGGAAAAGGGATAAAATGCGTGGCTTTGTCGAGCATTTTATCCCTTTTCCTCAACGAGTTTAATGAATTCAATAATACATGAGCACGAATGCAAGATTCTGTTTATCATATGACATTTAAAATGCATTTTATTCACAATTGTTTACAAAAATATCAATATTTCGCCGTTAGTAAACGCGACGTCGTTAAGGACGTCGTACATGTAACGTTACGGGACGTATCTAGCTAATTTGCATATTTAATCCACTAGTGGACTTATCGAAAATATTACATGACGTCATATGATAAAGCATTATAAATGAGGAATTTAATACTATTTTATTTAGCACGTACAATAATTCTAGCCCCCCCCCCCCCCCCACACACACACACACTCACGTCCAATGGGGCTTGGAGAAATAGATTGGGCTGCATGATCAGCTGCATGGTGTTTCTACGCAGAGGTGAAACCGACCGCAAATGAGCACAGGTAAACCGCTTCGGTATAAGCCTGCCCAGGGTAAGTTCCGCGAAACCTTTTTTTTTTCAATTACATTCAGGCTGATTGCTTAAGATCAAGGATAATCAGAGTGGTGGTCCTTTGCTATAAGATGCTATACCGAATGACCTTTACATGAAGCATTCATAGACACTCATTTTAACTTATTCATAATCCACAATATTTTCGAAAAATGCATTGATTTACCTATTTCCCATTGAAAAGCCTAAGGAGCCAAATCTGACCTTAACCTCACTGAGGTGATTCTAATGAGTATACACAGCATACTTATTTTATAAAAAAGGTCGAAAATATATTCTATGGTTATCCCCATTATGCCCCATGGACCAGCAGTATAAGTAAGTCTCAGCCCATCTCAACCCAGCCGGCACACGTCGCCAGGGCAACGTCAAATCAACGTCGGTGCAACGCCACGACGTTGCACCGACGTAGATGTGACGTTGCATAATCGTCATGACGTTACATCGACGTTGATGTGACGTCACAATTACGTCATATGCCCGCTGGGAGTAGTTCGAACTACCACTTTCACGAACAAAATGTCATAGTCCCGAAGGTGTTAGTGTTATCCACTTTCAACTGTAGATTATTAATCGTATATAAATAGAGAATACCAGGTTGGTGTCTTTTGATATCAAGTTTATTAGGCAAGGCTACGGGAACGCTTGTAGAATCGCGAGGCTTGCCGACCGATTCTTCATGCGTTCTCGAAGCCGAGCCTGATAAACTTGTTATCAAATGATACGAATCTGGTATTCTATTTATCAGTGTATCCCCTTGTTCACTCTTAAATTAGCCATATACGATGTTATTGATGGTCCTCGGTGCGTCCCAGCATTCTGGCGGTATATTTAGTATCAGCTGACCATATTCATTCCTATCATATTTTTTCAAGTTTTCTTTCCATTTTGTCCAATAATAATATTATTTTTTCTAGTAGCCCGGTTCAGTCATAAAAGTGCAATTTCAGGTTGACCTGACAAAGCTCACTTGTCCTGAGATAGCGTATCTGTATCAGGTCAACGTGCTGCAATGCAATTAATAGAGAGGGTAACTGATAAATTAGTATCTACAGTTATAAGAATTGTTTAACAAGGGATTGAAGAAAGAGTTCGAAACAGCCATCATTGTATATAGTGGGGTTTGTAAGGGTGTTCATCTCACACACTTGACGCTTTGTGAGTAGTTTGCAGAAACAACGATTTCGTTGCTATGACAGAATCCATGCAGCAAGCTTTCAGCAAAGAAAATCGGGCCAACGTCGGCCCAAGCAAACGTATCGCTGTTTCCATCCGACATTTGTTTTGTGCTGGATTGAGAGCTCGGAAATCAAAGTCCATCGAATAGCTCTGGTGAAATTTGCAGTAGGACCTCCAGGTTCTCTTGTCTTACAAATGAAACCCTATCTTATGCAATGAAATATGATTGACTCGTCAGGGACGATTTTTTTTCTGCACAAATTAGCTCCCTTACTTGGCAGAAACCTCATAACTAATCTTTAGTCCGAGCGAGTGAGGGGAGATAACTGATCCTTAGTGGAGGTAACTGATCCAATCAGTCATAAGGAAAGAATTTTAACCATTATCCTGCTAAATAAATTAATTTAGTCACATCAATTTTTGATTCTAACACAGCGCACCTATATAGGCAATAGAAAATAACTGTGTTTTATTCGACAACAAATCACGGTAAGGAAGAGCGTGATGAGTGACGTCATTAAAATTGCAAATAAATGACGTCACTAGTCGATTTTCTTGACGTTAGACGGTGTAACGTCATTTTCTCGCATCGAAAACGTTAGAATAGGATATAAATGCATGTGTTTCAGTCGATAATTTTAGCGAGATTTCTTCTAACAATGGCGAAAAGTTGTGAGATTTTGAAGGAAACAACAGCATTATTGCCGATTTTCAGCCTGTTAGAATCGAAATAGATCAGCTCTAGTTTGTGATTTGTTGAGTAATAAATCACAGTTTGGAGGTCAGTTGTAAAGTAGACAAATCACGAGCGTGTAGCGCGCGTGATTTGTCTACTTACAACCATGTTGAACTTTTTCCTTCATTCGCCGGAAATTACCGAGTTGAATATCGATTTCCGTAGGAAATCGGCAGTTAAAGTTACCTGTATATTTTGAAGGTTTTTTATATTAAAATTATGAAGGAAAAAAATCTTAACTCCTCGTATCTTATTTATCCTTAACACTAGAAAAAAGTCACTGTTATCCTCATGTAAGAAAATTATTCAGTTTTTATTTGGTGCATTTCAAAGTGATGAATAATTAATTCTTATTGCTTCCATCTGCAATTTAATGTCATGCCTATATGCTCTATAGACGGCAATGTATTTTTTAAAAAACGTTCAGATTTCCATGTTTGGTTGCCAATATTAAATAGAAATGATTTGCTTGGAATTAAGTCACTGTTATATACTGTTAGACTGTTGTTCAAAGTTTACGATGATACAAAGTTTATTTCTACTGAAAAATGATAAATTGCTTCCCCGAGAGCTTAAAAATCGTTTATAAGCTGTTTTTCAGTACTGCAGTTCATGATGCGAAAATCGCTAAGTCCACATTATATGTACCAGAAATCGTATCAAATAAAAATCAAAAATGAGTTCCTTCAAGAGCAATGAAAACATTCATAAGAAAGAAAATGGGTCATACTACGTAGTTTCGGCTAATAAAGCCTCATCAGTGACCCTGTAATGATCCGGCAAAGAAAGCCAGAAGAAACACACTGCAATTTGCGAATATCGAATAGGCAGTCGATTCAAGGACTGATATAATTCAAAATGGGGTCCAAATAATTAAAAACCTGTCTAGAATATGAATCTAAACCAATAATTTATTTCTGATTTCTCAGAATATTCACGCCGATCTCAAAGGACCAAAAGTAAAATATAAACTGCACTATGGTTGATGTACGGGGAGACGTTTTACGGCCGCCACACGGCACAACACCAGCTGCAGTGAAGGCAAATAAAAATCAAAAATGAGTTCCTTCAAGAGCAATGAAAACCTGTAAAACTTTTTTGTATTAATTTTGTAATTACTAGTAATAAACAACATGCGGATAATATACTTGATACAGTGGTTATATATTTTTCGGATTTCTTTATTTTATTTTGTCTTAGTTTTGTTACATGTATGTTTCCATTCATTATGAATGGGCGGCAACTATGTCAAAAGGACAAACATTGTCGAAATCATTAACTGTGAAATGGCGATTAAATGGTGATTAAAACCACCATGAAAAGATAATTGGCAGTCTGAAGCCAGTGATTGATTTTGTTTGTTTCTTTTTATTGGAGTTTAAGGCCCAGTCAACACTATTTAGGTCAGTTTTGAGCCGGTCAGTTTACCTGTCCACACTTTTCCTGAGCAAGCTTATACGTAAGCGGTTAACCAGTACAGTGCACATTCGCCTCATCGAGGGGGTTCAAACGAGCACCAACAATCTTTGTTTTTTGCAGAACAAAACACTGTTTGCTATTCTGTTAATTTCTGTTGATGAGGTTCAACTCTGCCTGTCCGCACAGTTACTTTACAAACAGTGTAGAGCATGGTGCGACTGCTCAGGATGAGCCGTCTTTTCTCCAGATCTACACTGTTTGCCATTCTGTTGATGACTTTGACTAAACCACCGTCAATAAAAATGGAATTGTCTAAATTTCCATTACGAAATCACGCCTATACTGACAAATTTTACCACAAAAAATGAATATGTTTAGATAGAAAATTCTGCTATTTTTCATACTTCTGTTCCAAAAATAGATTATAGGAACTCGTCAGAGCCGCCTCGGTGAGGCAGTTCTAACGAGTATCCACAATCTTTGTTTTGATCAAAAATAAGAAAAAATAATGTATACTTCTGTAAACCCCAGTTTTACTGTATAAAACTTATATATCTTCACTGTAGCTGATTTGAGGATTTAGAGTAACAGTCAAATAAATAATGTATACCCCTATAAACCCCAGTTGTACTATATAAAAGTGGGGTACACGTGGGTCAGAATTATATAGGTGTGTTATCGTGATGACGAAGTTAACAAACCTGCTTTAATATAACAATGAGTTGGCGCGTGCCCGTCGTCCCCCACTGTGTTAATCTTTAAAGTGTCAGTCATGTGTAACCCTTAAAGTGCCAATCATAATATTGAAGATAACAATTTGATTAATTAAAATAAATAAATAAATAAATAAATAAATAAATAAATAAATAAATAAATAAATAAATAAATAAATAAATAAATAAATAAATAAATAAATTAACAATAAATAAATTAACAGTCTCATCATTGTTCACATTTTGAGATTGATTTGATAGACAATTTTTGTGGTGTCTTGATTAATGTACAGTTTTATTAACTCTTAAAGTGTAAATCATAACTAGTGCAGATGACATTTTCCAGGTTTTGAGTTGATTAATTTCGAAAACACGTCTATTAAAAAATATTGAAAATTTCACCACCAAAAAATGAAAGTATTCAGATAAAAAAATGCTACTCTTCGTATTTCTTCTCGAAACATAAATTGATGGAATCGTTAGTTCCACCTCAGCAAGGCGGTTCTTACGACAAACAACAATACATGTTTTAGCAGAAATAAGAAAAATAATGATCTATATTTTACTACATAAAAGTGGGTAATATGGGGTGTTTTTGTGATGTGATCATAAAACTATTGCAGCCCATTCACATATTAATTGCATGCCTCATTTTAATAAATAAATAAATAAATAAATAAATAAATAAATAAATAAATAAATAAATAAATAAATAAATAAATAAATAAATATGCCGTATCTGTAATAACCGTCTGTGACCGACTTTTAAGGCAATTTTTCTATCTTTCTTGAATTCTTAAAGTGTCAACCATAGCTCGACAAATAACATTTTTCGAAATTGTGTTAAAATTGTTCAGGACAAACTACAGCCGATTCAAATATGAGTGAAATGTCCTTTTTAATAAATAAATAAATAAATAAATAAATAAATAAATAAATAGGCTTATCTGTGTTTACACATTATGTAAATTTTATGGCGTCCTTTCAATTATTCAGGGAATATCTTATACAATATATTGTATATCGGTGTAGTGTTAACTCTTAAGGTGTCAATCATGACTTTGGAAGACAACATTTTTCAAAATGTGTTTACCTATAAGTTACTTTTTATGGCGTCCTTTTAGTTATTCAGGAAATGTCTTATACAATATACTGTATATCGGTGTAATGTTAACTCTTAAGGTGTCAATCATGACTGCGGCAGACCATCACGAAAATTTGACCCCCCCTATAACCCCACTTTCATAAAGTAAAACTTGGGTTTGCAGGGGTATACATTATGTTTCTTATTTCTTCTTAAAAACAAAGATTGTAGGTGGTTCTAATGAGTATCCACAATCTATGTCTTGAGCAGAAATAAGAAAAATATATAAATATTTTTTTTTCATCTGAAAATTTTCATTTTTTGGTGGTAAAATATACAATGTATACGTATAGGCGTGTTTTCGTCATGGAACAAAATTGATTTTAATGTAAGAACTTTCTCATCTGAGTTCATCTCGGCTCCCGCCCGTAGAAGAAATATATGCGCTGCATGATGCTTCCACGCAGAGCTAAATCCGGCCCGCACAAAAGTACTGGTAAACCGCTTAGAGGATCTAAATATGTTCTATAAAAGGGTTATCCTTTGGAAGCAAGGAATACACCACAGAACTGAAAAATATGGAGTGTACATGTTTTCTGGGCCAGACTAGCTAGTTTCGGCCAATTAGGCCTCATCAGTGACCCTCATGTCCTGCATGTCCTAAGCCTGCATGTCCAGGAACCGCGGTGCGAGGCAGATGCTAATAAACCCTATTGGTTTCATTTAGCGACAGGGCTTGAGAAGTCATTTCATCTCAATGTCGGGTAAAAGTCCCACAAAATTGTAAGCAACATCTCCAAAATGACATTTACCGTGTTGACGGGGACGTTAAACCTCAAATCAAACAAACAAACAAAATCTGAGTTCATCTTGATCGAATCTTATAGGCGTGTGTTCGTGATTGGCTAACAATATTTTTCATGGAGTTATTTATTTAAATAAATAGATAAAATAAATGCATAAAAAGATCGGAGTCAAGAGATTTCAGTATCATATTTGACCTTAATCCTTATTTAAAATCACTGGACAAGAAACTGACAAGAGATATAGACCCAATATCCTACATGTCAAAAAAAAAAAAAAAAAAATAAATAAATAAATAAATAAATAAATAGTATAAAAAACAACAACAAAAAAAACACTACTACTACTACTAATAATAATAATTATAATAATAATATTGATAATTATAATTATTATAATTATTAAGCAATTCTACATAATGTAGCTCTTCAATATGTTAAATATGTTCGTTCATACTAGATGGCTCTAAATGAAAAGGCATGGTTGTTACTTCACGAAGTTCTTTTTCACATTTAGATAGTCTTAATTTGAACACTACAGGTAGATCAAAGTCTCATATCTGCAGATAAATGATTAATGATTCCCTGAGGTCAGCGACTAGAGAAAAAATATTGACTATTCTGTACCTTGATCCCAGTGGTGTACAGGGAGATAACTCGAATATCTCGCCCAGATAGGGTTTAACGGAAATTCACGACTTATTCCGATCGCCGCCTATGAAGGAAAAAGTTCGGTATGTGACCGACAAACTGTGATTTATTACACAACAAATCACAGTTAGAGCTGATCTATTTCTTAAAAATAAACCAATCAAGTAAACCATTCAATTTACAAACTGCATGACAAACAGTGTAGATGCTGATCAGAAACCAACTGATCTGGATCTACATTTTTCGCAAAGATAGAGGTTGTCGTGAGTGAAACTAAAATTTTTTAAATATTGACCAGTCTTAAGTGAAGGCCGAATTCGGAATATTTTTGACAGCAATGAATTGATCAAATAGATAATACACGTTTCTTACGCAATTAATTTTAGTGAACTCTGTCATAAAGTAATTTGTTATTTTTGTTACCCTTCAAAAATTGATTTTAGGCCTACATATCAATATTTGAATCAATCAAACTATGGCGTTAACCACAATTCGATAGGCATACTATGCATATGTACACGCAAAAGAAACGTTTCTTTATTTGAGGCTCGGAAAGCGAAAATTTACCTTTAAACATGTGCGCATTCTGATCTGAGTCTCTGCGTGCGCTATATATTGGGTGTGGTCCTAACTTAGCTATTTTGGTAGACGGTCACCAAAGCAACATACCTGTGAAGGTCAGTTGCCCCAAAACGTCTTGCTGTTAGCAAGGTAAAATGTATTTCTTATTGGTGACAGAATGGGTACACATGCTAATCCAGGTATTCGTAGAAGACACGTTTTCATTTGAGACGGCTCGTTTAGTGATACGGGAATTTGATGACAGAAAAGGGAGTGGTCCATCTGTTTTGCACACTTTACATGCATCTAATCCCGTAATGAACAGCCCCACTAAACCCCATTTTATATAGAGAAAACTAAGGCAGACACGATTATTCGTATAATCGATTAATCGATTGATAAATTCCACAAAAATGATTATCATTTCTGATTTGTTTTTAATCGATTACTTGATAGGTACAATTTACTACCCAAAGTTATGCCCAAAATAGTTGAACGAGTGGCAAACAGTGTAGACCCTGATGAGACGCCGCATTATGCGGCGTCTCATCTGGGTCTACACTGTTTGCTCAGGCCTGTCCGTTCAAATAAACATATGGTAAAATGCAACATATGGTAAGAACCATTCTCAGACAGAAAGCCAGACAAGTAAAATTATGACAAAAACCTTTGCGATTACTTATCGATTATCGATCACAGTGACAGGACTGATAATCGATTATCTTTTCAGCTTCGATTAGTCAGCCCTAGAGAAAACTGGGGCTGATGAGGGAATTCATTATTATTCATATTACTGCTCCAATACATAGGTTCTAACGAGCACCACAACCTATGTTTTGAGCATTTATAAGAAAAATATCACGGATTTTCATCAGATTAGTAGCCATTTTGGAGGTGTGAAAATGCACTATGTCGCACGGGTGAGTTATCGTTATGTAAAGTATGAAGAAAGATGTACACTCCGTATACCCGCTTTTTTAACCAAAGCCGGGCTTGAACACATCGTCTTTGCCTACCTCTATTATAACAAGGTTGCCAAGATGGCCCTGGAACGCTTCTTCAGCTCACGTTGTTTCATACCTTGTGGAACCCACGGGGTCACTGTCGTCGGATGCTTCAATTTTGGGTCCAGCATCCATCGTGTTCATTTAGCTCTGACAGTCGCCTCAGTCACTGGGACAGAGCTATTTTAGCTATTCTGGTAGAGAGAGAGAGAGAGAGAGAGAGAGAGAGAGAGAGAGAGAGAGAGAGAGAGAGAGAGAGAGAGAGAGAGAGTCGACTGGGCAAACATTTTTGTGATGCTCAAATAAACTTGGCGAACTGGTACAGGGCGATTTTGTCACTGAAATATTGTTATATTTATTTGGCTGTGGTGGCCATCTTGTCGTCAATTAATATAGAAGAACTGTTTTATCTATTTAAGTAGGAAGTCATATAGGCAACACCCAGGGTTTCGGAGGAACTGTCATTTAAACTTTATATTTCATTCTATTATAGTGTTGGTTGCCATCTTGCTCATTGAATCAGAACCGCTTTGCTATTTTTTCACCTTAGCAACACACTTGTGAAGTTTGACTGAAATTGGTCAAAAAGTACAACGCATGCCAGAAAAGGATTTCTCAACTTGTTTTTAGCTCTGGTGGCGATCTTTTTTATTAAGATGTTACCTGAACAACATGCTTGTGAAGTTTGAACAAAGTTGGCCATTATGACAACTTGTCATAAAACGAGTTGTGTATGTTTAGCTCTTGCGGTGTGGAACTAACTTAGCTATTTTGGCGGACGGTCACCTAAGCAACATGCTTGTGAAGTTTGAATGGAATTGGCGCATTTGTATAGAAGTTGTCATTTACAGATTCTCTCCGACTGTTAGCTCTTGCGAACATCTTGTTTAGTGCAGAAACACCATTCTTGTGAAAAGTTTTAATGCCATGAGCCAGCGCATGACAAAACCTACACTAAGACATGTGCGTCCAACGAAGATTCAGATCAGCCTGCGTATCCACTCTAAGGATAGCTAAGGGCCCAATACTCCTCCATGCAGCAAGAGAAGTATGTGTGTAGACTATATGGATGCGCGGACTGATCTGAGTCTTCGATGGTCGCACGTCTTATTGTCGGTTTTGTCGTGCGCTGGCTCAGTTATAGGAGATACTCAAGCATCGTCATTTACTCATTATATTGACTGCATACCAGCTCCGAGTTCACAGGAAAGAATAATGTCTAAAAATAAACATTGTTTGTCCATAAGATCAAAAGTGACTATTTGCCCTTTGCAAAAAATAGGACAAGGTCAAACCATAGTTTGAAGCACACTAAGATGGACCCGAACTCATTTTCTACCTACCAAGACTCAAGGAAACCGGCCCACTGATTTCGGAGGTTTTTGAAGGGTTTTACCATATATGACGGTTCTAACGAGTACCCACAATCTATATTTTGAGCAGAACTAACAAAAATGACACAATTTTTTCATCTTAAAATTTTAGAACTGAAAACCGTTTAGTTAACAAGTTTTTTTTCTGGGCCAGCTAGTTTCGGCCAATTAGGCATCATCAGTAAAACGTTATTCATTCAATAAACACGTTTTTATTTCATTGTAAACCACTAACTGTATCCATTTACTATTTATTTATTTATGTAAAAAAAAACAAAAAACATTTTCTTATAAAAAAAAACTTACTCATTCGGTCAAATTAAAGCACTTCTTCAAGGAATATATTTATTTATTAAGGGGAATGGGAACACCTTCAGGGGAGGCAACGCCTGCAAACGTATTTTTGTCTCCCATGTGAATAGGGGTCAACTCTTAAAGGAAAGAATTTGCTCCTAGGGAGCAAATTCTTTCCTTTAAGAGTAGACCCCATTTTCCGTGGGATAGAGTTTGTAGAATAGCAAACATGAAGTTCAGAAAGTTGTCTCCCTTTGAAAAATGGCACATGTATCCATTCCCTTTAAGGGGAAGTGAACGGTAACATTCCCTTTAAGGGGAATGGTAACTGCGTCAGCGAATGCGACCCATTAGTACGGGACTGCTCTAATTCTGAAGGAGCATTTTTATAAGAGTAGATAACTCTCAAACAAAAGAATTTTTTTCTGAGATGCATATTCTTCTGTTTCTTTTTAAGGTAGATCCCAACGGTATGGCGGCTGGTATATTTCGGTATATCCACCTACCTTAAAAGTGATAGCCACTCAATCAGGAGAGGAAACTCCTACAAAACTAGTTCCATTTCCCTTATCAAAAGGGTTGTCCTTGGGAGCAAATTCTTTCCATTAGTAGTAAACCCATTTTTTAAGAGAGACTCGGGTTATTGGAAAGCCACCAAGAGGTACAGGAAGTTATCGCACTTTTACAAAATGGCGGGAAACGTGCCAACTGTAAGTATGCCCCTTAAAAGCCTTTTCTATTCCTTGTGTCTATATATAAACAGTTACGGTGTCATGGCATTTTGTCACCTGTAATAATGTGTCTAATACCGTGTACACAACAATAGGGAAAAACTTATTTTCAAACAAACAAAAGAAATCTGAAAGAAAGAAATTAAATCAGCCAAGTTTTGAAAGAAAATATTTCATTCGCTTTCATTCACTGCGAACTCAAATGCGCAGTTATAGCACTTCCGCGGTGCCGTTCATACTTAACGCCCTTTGATACCAGCTTAACTGTGGTATTTACGAACAGCGAAGGTTCTGGCGAGAAGGTGTATTGTGTATGCGCCGTCTCACCAGAACCATAGCTATTCGGACATTTAGTAAGGGCTCTTTTTCCTTGCTCCAGCACAATTAATTTTCAGCATAACAGAGGGAAACGACCCTATCAATTAAGTCATGACTAATTGTCAATTATTCCTATCTTAATTGGGCGTATTTAAAACGGTTAAGATTTGTAGACATTGGGAAGATTAACGACCAGACGGCATGCAGTTATTCGCCACTCACAAAGAAATAAAAAGTGCATCTAGGTCGCGAGTTCGAATCCAAGAGCGACCATAAACTTTCCTCAGGGTTACATGTAACTATTTTCTGCTTAATACTTTTATGCTATTTTTCCCTTCCCCTGATTCAAGAAGGGCAGAAATCATTTACATCGAAAGCTGGAAAAACCTTTAGTTCGAGCCTGTTCAGGAAAACAGATGTGGTTAGGTACACTGAGAGTCTCGACGTGAGCTTAATAGCGTTGAGTGGGCAAACTAACCAAAAGCGTTTTCTGCTTAAACGTCACACTCCTGCTGGGTTTCTCATCTGCACCGTGACTGCCGTGACAAAACGGCCTATCACGTTTGCCCATCCCGTCCCCAAGACTTGAGTTTTGTCCACGGACTTCCATGGCCGCAATACATTTCATTATCAAGGGAAACAACCGTAAAATAATAATTATCAGTTACAGATAGAGTTGCGGGGTCTTACGCCATTGTGGTATGTAGGAAGGGAAGAAACCCATATTTAACCATACGCCTAAGCCAAACATGTATACATGTATATGCCTAGAAATGACACTCGGAGAAAAAAAAATCTGAAAAGGGTGGCAACACTGAACACTTCACAGATGAAAATGGGACTTTCGGTTTTTTTGCACCTCTTCATAAACTCTGTGTGTGTACCGGGATAGAACCCACGACCCCTGGTTTATTCTTCATAAACAACAATCTAGCTCATACACGAGCAGAAATCAGTACGACAGCACAACCGTATGACATTCTTTCATGCCTTTAAACGGGTAACTTGTGATTTTTTTTTTTAAAAAAAAATAGGCGTTTCTAACGAGTACCCATATCCTATGTCTTTCTTTGTTCGTTTGTTTGTTTCATTGAGGTAACGTTACAGGTCATTTTGGAGACCGGTTGCTTCCGCTTTTGTGGGACTTTTATCTGACTTTGAGATGACACTATGTAACTGGGTAGTTTCGTTTCTTTCTTTGATTGACGGGCCAGTAAACAACCAAGATCATATCGTGAGCTTCAGGCAAGTCGGTACTTAGACAAAAGCCCTTTTTGAATTAGTCTATGGGGCTCAGCATGCCACAGTTTTGTGCCAATGCTTGATGGTGAATGGGTATGCTTTGCTCGTTGGTTGCACATCGGCAGGCCTATGACAGCTCCGACCGAAATCTTTCCTAAAAATGTTGATGCCTGACGTCATGTCTTTCCCCGGTCCTCTGTGGTTCTGTTCCGAGTTTTCGTCCGCTTCAAGGATTATCCTGCTGAACAAGACAACCCTTACCTTTGTAATTTTTTCTTGCAAATAAAAGTTCCAATTACATAAGCCTAAACACGAAAAAAGATCCCTTAGAAATCACCTATTTGTACGTGCATTGTCAACAATACCATCACGAAAACACGCCTATATAATTTTGACCCCCTCGAACCCCACTTTTATATAGTAAAACTGGGGTTTGCAGGGGTAAACCTTATTTTTCTTATTTCTGCTCTGAGATATAGATTGTTTGTACTCGTTAGAACCGCCTCGACGAGGCGGTTCTAACGAGTACCCACAATCTATATTTTGAGCAGAAATAAGAAAAATATCACAATTTTTCATCTGGAAATTTTCATTTTTTCGGCGATAAATGAATCAATGTATTTGTATAGACGTGTTCTCGTAATGCCACGTTTTTAAATGTTCAAGGCGCAGGGCTACCCCAAGGTGTCCTCGGCATGTCCACGAGCAGAAAAAGAAAAAGGCCCTGACGAGACTGGGCCCCGTCAAGCGATTTTGGTACTTATCGCCTATGCGAGCAGCGAAGGTTCAGGCGAGCCTGCGCATCCGCGCAGTCTCGCCAGAACCTTCGCTGCTCGCTCATACAAGCAGGGAATCAAGAGGAACCTTCAGACAGAAAGCCATATCCCTGGCCCCTCTGAATGGCTGGGCATGCGCAGTTAAAATTTGTCATGAAGGGATGCTCGAAGACACAAATTCGCTTGGCGGGGCTCAGACTGAGGCACACCTGAGTCTTTACTCATTACGAAAACACGCCTATACAACTACATTGTAAACTTTACCTCCGATAAAACGAGAAATTTAAGATGAAAAATTGTGATATTTTTCTTATTTTTTGCTTGAAATATAGAGTGTAGATTATCGTTAGAACCGCCTCACCGAGGCGGTTCTAACGAGTGCATACAATCTACATTTTAGAGCAGAAATATAAGAAAGTAAAGTTTACCCCTTTTAACCCCAGTTTTACTATATAAAAGTGGGGTTCAAGGGGGTCAAAATTATATAGGCGTGTTGTCGTGATATGGTCGTCTATGCTATAAATAGCCCTTTCTAATGCACTGGCTCATAAATGTACAGTTACTTTGAATGTTAAAAGCAGTTTGTATGCACTTTTTGGGTCGATTTTATTTTTTCAATCGACTCAAAAGTTACAAATTTCAGTGCTCAAGTCCACGTAGGTTTAGTTATTTATAGAAAATAGCCGCGCTATTATCGAAGTGGGGTAAAAGTGTTGTGTAAGTGGGTTTTCTTTAGAATCTAAACTTGAATCGCAAACAGTGTAGACCAAGATCAGACGCCACAGAATGCAGTGTCTGATCAGGGTCTAAACTGTTTGCTTACAGTACAGGAGTTTATAGGGTAAGATGCGACAGAACGTGGCGTCTGATCAGGGCTTACACCTTTTGCTTACAGTACAGGAATGTTAACAGTCAATGAACCTTTCTGGAACATTTTCCCAGCCTAGATATATCCTTTTTTTTTCAAAACTAAATTAATCAGACCAAAATAACTTAAGCTTTGCGGAACAATTTCTTTTTATGGTATAGTCGTTGGTACTGGTGGATTCTAGAGACTCCAGATGATGTGTTATTGGAGGGTTTTACGGCGTCCCGTTTGGGTTTATACCCATTTAATACAGATATCTGCTTTTAAAATGCAGATATCTGTATTTAAAATACAGATATCTGCATTTGAATTGTAGATATCTCTATTTGGTTATTAAATAGAGATATCTGAATTTCAAAGATAGTTATCTGCATTTGAATTAGAGATATCTGTATTTAAGCTTTATTAGAGATATCTGTAATTGAAATGCAGATATCTGTATTTGAAATGCAAATATCTCTCTTTATGAGCCTGGTTATTTTAGACTTTTATTTTCAACAAATAATCAATACTTTCTAGCTCAAGATTCAATGGCAACAAACTGCGTCACGATGACGTTGGCTATTGTGAATTTTAGTTATTCGACTGGCACAAAAATTAAAACATTTGAATTTGTTTCTCAAAGGAATGAAACGCTTTCAAAATAGTACCTGGTACATCAAATAGACTACACAGTATTTAAAGAAGCAATTGTACAAAAACACACAACGATGACACTCTGTCAATACATTACGAAAACACGCCTACACAAATACATTGTGAATTTTACCCCCTGAAAAAAGAAAATTTCAGATGAAAAATTGTGATATTTTTTATTATTTCTGCTCAAAATATAGATTGTGGGCACTGTTAGAACCGCCTCATCGAGGCGGTTCTAATGAGTACCCACAAACTATATTTTCGAGCAGAAATAAGAAAATTAGGTTTACCTCTGTAAACCCCAGTTTTACTATGTAAAAGTGGGGTTCAAATGGGTCAAAATTATATAGGATTGTTATCGTGATGATCATAACCATGACCATTTTTGGCAAAAATAACCCTGTACGTGCAGGTTGATCGAAATAGGTAAGCGTAGCACAAAGACGATTTTGGCCGAGGTGTTAGAAATAAAAAGAAAACAAGTTTGTAAAATTTTCTCCATGAAAACATGTCATCCAGATGTTAACCATTTTAGTGCACTGGCCATATTGCACGACCCGCAGAAAAAGCGACCGACTGAAGTCGGTTGATTTTCTAAGAGTGTCCTAAAATCACCGTGTCATTCTGTCAGTCTGTCTGTCCGTCCGTAACCCGTTTGTGAAAATTGGTGATAGTGACTTAACCGATTGGAATATTTAAATAATTTTTGGCATACTGATAGATATCAATGAGATCTAACCAATGAACTTGCCAAATATTACATTCCATTTAGTATAACCTCGCCGAGGCGAAAAATGTGAAAATTTTCGAACTGCTTCTCCTCGAAAACCGTTGGGCCAATTGAAGTCAAATTTCATATGGAGCCTCTATGGGATGGGTAAAACCAAAATTTGCTCATGGGGACCAGGTCACATGACAAAAATGGCCGCCAAGCCATATATGGTAAAAACTTTTCAAAAATAGTCTTCTCCAGAACCACTGGGCAGATTTCCACGAAACTTGATAAATAACATCCGGGACGTAGGCCCATCATAAAGTGCTAAAATGGTGACCCTGGGTTGACCTTGACATTCTTTGTGCCTAGGTCAACTTTGACACATATGCTTTTGTATTGGAAAAGTAAGAATGCATTTTATCCTACAAACGATTCAGAATACAGTACTAAAGTATAAGATATATTTTTGCTCCTTACGATAAGGCGCATTTATTGGGGGAACCGTTTTAGGTCCTGGTCACATGACCAAAATGGCCGCCATACCCATATATGGTAACACTCATAAAGCTAAAAGCATCCGGCGGGTCGTGCACTTCAGCTGAAGCACTGGTTTTTGAATACAACTTCTATTGCGACGCCCTGGTTAATATTATAACGGACACTAGTTACAGCTGAACGGTTGAAACCCACACAATACGTGACGTAACGGTGGCGTGGGTTGTTTGGGGTGTTAATATCAGCAAATATATATTGAAACTAAAAATCTATTAATTTGATTTGTTTGTTTGATTTGAGGTTTGACTTCCCCGTAAACCCACTTTAGGTAATTGTGGAGACGTTGCTTCCCATGCTGTGGGACTTTTACGCGACATTGAGATGAAATGACATCTCAGTCCCTGCCGCAGGGTTTATATGCATGGACGGCCCGACTCGCACCACTTTGTCAGGGCAGTCTTAGACCCTCCAACTTTCCAGCGGATTACCAGTAGTCATGTGCGGTAGGTTTCAGCCCTGCGTGGAAGCATCATGCAGCCCAATCTATTTCTCCAAGCCCCGATGGGCGGAGGCCATCTAAAGGTAATAGATAGATACACATAACTGGCAAGCTAATGTAGAAATTGAACAGAAAAAAAGGTAAAAAGAAATGAACTCAACAAGTATAACAACCTGGAAACATAAGAATATTAGGTGTATGTGTGTGTTTGAGTTTTACATCCCATCAACAGCTAAGGTCATACGGATACGGGTCCTCTATTTAAAGACTCAGCTGAAAGTCTGGAGTAGCATGGGCTCAAGCACACGATCCCTGGTTTGTGATGTGGCGAGTAGCATAACCACTACACCACGGGGCTCCTAGAATATTAGAAGCCGGAATAACTGAAGCTGTCTACATAAAAACTGGAGGCTAATGGTTTGGCTATAATGGATAACAACCCTAATAATAGCACTCCCGGGATCGCCGTGTTGGTACAGAAGTACAATCAGTCCCTGTTAGGGGAGCCGTATTGGGGTGTGTTGTCGGTGCGGTCAAGTTAGTTAGGAACACATCAAGGTGACTTTTGGAAATCAAAAGGGAAGCGGGGTCTGACTACAGAGCACTGAAGGACGGTAGGAACCGTGGGTGCCGGCTCACTTTATAGAAAATAAAATTAGTTCAATGAGGGAGCATTGATCGAGGACACTAGACAAACGCCAAATCAACGCCGGAAGAACGTGAAAATATAGGGATCAACCATGGTTTTTCATGCATTAACATTTGCCGGATCCCGAGGAAGCTGTTTGAACATGAGGTCGCTTGGCCGAATGTTCAAATATCTTCCGAGGGATCCGGCAAATGTTAATGAAATGAAATAACCATGGATGATCGTTGTTCTTGCATAACTTACGAATCCGACAGTAAATTTTGACGAAAACGTCCAAAAGGTCCATATAAATTCCATATAAACTCTTTAAATGCGATAGGCAAACCAAAATGGCGGCCAGTTCAGAATGTTGTTTACAATGACGTTGTCATGCAGTGACGTCATCATAGAACTATAAACCCCTACGTTCAGGGCGATAACGTTACGTTGCTCAACCTAACGTAAACAAAGCAAGGCCCGTCTTGTGATATCAAAAGCTCAAAATCTATGTTCAAACAGCACGCGAATTTCATGATTTGAACTTGGTTTTGCTGTTTGAGCACGGCTTTCGGTCCATTTTACAATGGCTTCAAACAGCCATGCGCATAGGTATTTATGCAAGAACATTTTTTCAACGTCGATTCAACACTGAGTCAGCGCCGCGTGCCCGTGAGGTTGTTTTGATTTTTCCCGCCATATTGGTATGTAAAAACCATTGATTAATGTAATAATCGGCGAGGGAGGCATCCGTTTACCATATGTGCAGTAAATAGAGATATCTGTATGTCAACGTTAAATACAGATATCTGTAATTGAAATGCAGATATCTGTATTTGAAATGCAGATATCTGTATTTAATTCTGTTATTCAGATATCTGCAATTGAAATACGGATATCTGCATTTCAATTGCAGATATATCTAATTAAATGAAAATACAGATAGCTGTATTTAAAATACAAATATCAGTATTTTAAATGCAGATGTCTGAATTAGATGGGTTTAAACCCCAAAAGGGACAGCAAACACCTTCAGGGGAGGCAACGCCTGCAAAAGTTTTATTTTGCCTCCCATGTCAGTAGGGGTATAATCTTAAAGGAAAGAATTTTCTCCTGATGAGCAAATTCTTTCCTTTAAGAGTAGGCTCACACCCCTTTTTCCGTGGGATAAAGACAATAGAAAAATGAACAGGAAGAACCAAAAGATGTCTCCCTTTGGAAAATGGCGAACTAATCTGTCAGGTGTCCCCAAACCCTTTAAATGAAAAATAAAATATTTTGATATTACTTTAACCCTACATATTAGTACTGGTAAACTGCTTAGAGATTCTAAGCCTGCCAAGGCAAAGCGATACGAGTCGGATCGTCCATGCATATAGACTCTATTGGTTTCATTGGGCGGCAGGGCTTGAGACGTCATTTCATCTCAATGTCGGGGGTAAAAGTCCCACAAAATTGAAAACACCGTCTCGAAAATGACTTGCACATTGTTAAAGGGGACGATATGATAAGTGGTAAAGGGACTGTTCAGGTGACATTTAAATTATGGAACACCCGACAGAACGGGTTAGGAAAAATTCCCGAGTTGAACTCAGGTGAGCGATATATAATATGGACTTTCGTCCAATGTAAAGTCAATATTGTGTCTAGTCATAATATATATTTCAAGACAGATTTCAGATAAATGGTATCGACCAAAAACAATTTAACCAGATATTTTAAAATATTGATTTAAAAATGTAGATATGAATTTTTCTCGAAAAAGAAATACTATTGGCTATATCCTGATTCTTTCCCGTAAAACATTAAAACGGGAAAATTTGTCCACCCAGATTTACTCCAAATGAATTTACGTAGTAGTGCGCGATCAATGTCAATGAGACGCTTGCATTTCACGGGGACCACGGAATACCGTAAATTATGACTGAGAAGTAGTTCGATCAATAACCGTGGTTAACCAAACTGTTGTTAAATCATATTTATGTGTAAAAATATGTAAAATATGCACAATATGAAAGATAGAATCGGCACTTGTATTTCTACAGTGTTCAAAATGGTGATCTTCCTCGTCGACCCAAAAAATAAAACGTGGCACGGGGCTGCCATGTTTGTTTACCAAAGGTCTACCAGAGGGAGTTCGATCACACCGCTGAAAGAACTTCCGCTACCATAGTATGGTATGATGATCGAACTGCCTCAGTAATTAACGATTTATTCCGTGAATTCCAATATTAAATGCACCGGTCTTTCACGGAATAAATCGCATTGTCATTACCTCGGTGAGGCGAAACGAATAAATAAGTATGGGAACGCTACCTACGGCTGTAAATCATAACTCAATGAACGGTGATAACAGCGCTGTACATATTAAATGCGCAGAATAAAGTACGAATAACAAAACAGAATCTTACCTCATTTTCTGAGATTTTTAGGTGTGTATATGCGGACACTACCATTTAAATACTCATATCTGTTATTGGTCACATTATATGCATAAAGTGTGTAATTTCTGCCGTTTCTGAATAATCTAAATAGAGCCTGAAAATGTCTGTAAGCACTTGAGTCTCTGCCTAAATTCATTAGTCGTGCCCATTCTAAAAATATTTCTGGATTCAGCCCATTAATAAAAACAAAAGTACAAACAATAATCCTGTCAAAATGTTTTAAGTTTGATGTCCAAAACAATCTCCTGACATTATGTGGCCACAAAGACGCTGACCCAACAATATCTTGTATGGAACTCCACAACTGATAAATTTGCTGATTTTTGGTGAGATTTTGGCCTTTTTCTCCGGTACAAGACATGGTAGTGTGTTTACAACTGACAAATCATTTACGTATATTGGAGAAACATGAATAGCACGTGGGAATAGACTAGGTTTAATTTACAGTGTAGTTCACAATTGCACAAAGTATAAAATTGCAATACTACTGTCTCCAATACGGTTATATTTGTGGTGAAAATTTTTACTTTAATTTTTTTAACTACAAACATAGACGGTGGTTTCTCTCATTGAGACGGAATGAGACGGTGCTAACGAGTTCACTCAACGCATGCCTTGGAGCAGAAATAACACTAATAGTGTTTACCCCTCTATACCGCAAAATTCTCTATATAGTGTGCGTGCGGGGGATCATTACACAGACTTGATATCGTGATATGTACTAAACTTACCAGTAATTACATATCCTGTCTGTAGAAGAAATATCCTGGCTAGTCTGTTGATACACACTTTATTTTCGGCTTCTAGTTCAGTTTATAATGTTTGTTTTGTTTTTTGGTCATTTAAAAATTTTATATATTTTTTTTTAATTTATTATTTTATAATTTTTTTTTTTTTTTCATTTTTCATAAAATTTTTTTTACACAGGTTACTAAATTTCACACAAAATCGCTGTCTGAACTATCTCCAAAATAATAGGCTGCTTTGGTATAAGGATTTTGATTTGATGATTTTTTTCCTTTCTCACTATCAGCTTTCTTCACTCCTTTTTTGGGGACTTTTTTCTGCACAGGCTGATATTGTCTGGGGCACTGAAGCTTTTTGGACACCGACTGATACTCCCACTCACTGCTGTCATCAGAATCAACCACAATTGGTGTTGATTTTGGTTTTCTTTTTGTTACAAATTTGTCATCGATGTGTGTGTATGAACATGATGGCTGTGGTACTGATGCGTGTGAACAGTCTGGTGTAGCAGTAGCGCTATTGCTAGGTTCGGTTGAAGTTGCGACCCTAGGGGCTGATGATGCAATGGACATTGTATTGGTAGATTTGCTGGAATCTGTAACAACCGGGGTTGATGCTGCAGTGGGGGCTGTAAACTCTTCCTCTGAACCGGAGTCTGTATCAGAGTCTGAAGAGGCTTGAATTATGGTAATGTGATGATCTCTTTCATCTTTCTTTGATGGAGGTGTCCATGTATTGAACAGAGGCTTTGTGTATGTATATTTTGGTGACGCATTCAGTGGGTAGACTGATTTGAGCAGATCAAAAAATTCTTCATATGTATTTCCCTTATGGGTGTGATTTCGCCACACTATTTCTGCTAAGTGTTGCTCGAAGAGGGCAGTGTTGGAACCATTTATGCGTCGAAAATGATCTTTACATATTTTCCAGGCCCCTTCTATCCTATTTGTATGGCATTCAACAAACTGTCCTGTATCAACATTTTGGTATTTTTGCTTGAAATTTGTTTTATGCACCACAGTAAAATGTTCATAACCAACCTCGTTCAAACCCATGTAGGCTGCCCAGGAGTCTGAATAGATTCGTGTACCAGGTACAACATGTCTCTGTATTATGGGGATAAGGGTTTCAGAGTCTCTTTTATCAACTGGATATAATATAATTATATTGCTCTGGCGTTGGATTATCCCAAAAATCCATATTTTAGCCCCCCTAGGGTCACCCTTATGGTATTTTATCTTCCGCCCAAACAGACTCTCATCTATTTCGACCTCACCGTCAAAACTGAGCATATTATATGTGTTGAAAACAAATTCGCAAAACATTTCCCGTATATAGCTCGCCCAATTTACAGCGGTATGTCTGTAGTCCATACCAGTACTTAAAGCACATTGGTGGAGTGTGTGACCTTCTAAATAATACTTAATAAATATCATTAAATCTCTGATGTCATATGACGAGCCCTCAAAAAAAGAATTTTTCCTCATACCAAGTTCATGATTTGAACCACATCTGAATGTGTAACCATCTTTACTTCGGTTCCTTCTGTTCAGTTTAGCCATTTTTCCACAGTGACAAACTAATTCACTTGCTAGAAGCCCATTTTTTCTCAACCAGCCAAATACTATATCATTTTCAGAATCAAACAGATTGTGAAATGTCCAAGGGTTAATGAAGTTGCGAAATTCTATTTCATTTACTTCCCTTATACGCAAATTGTAATTTCCTTCTCCGTGCTTTTTTCTCGGTTTTGCCATCACGTCTTAACAGAACCAAAGGTTAACACAGAAATAGTATTTTAAGTGGTTAGCATTATTTATAAATCGCTCAACTGAAAATCACATATTTCACACGTGAACTTACCTGTTTACTTACATAACTTGCATGGTGAAATTCTATTGACCTTTCATCAGTTAATATGTGAGAGGTATTCATGATTTTTAGCACTGGTTGCCAGGTCATGTAGGCGCTCGTGTATAGAAACAGGGATCCAGGAAATACAAATTGCAATCAGTTCTAAGTTTTGAACGCAGCTGTAAAGCAGAACTAAAAACACCACGTGACTAAACTTAACTGTAGTAATATTTTACTACGTACCTTTCAATTCATATCATTAAGTGTATTTATTTTCGCTATATACTGTTCCTGATTCTCTCCCGTATACAAATTATCCCGTATACAAACTTTCCCCTGTCGGTCTCAACAATTTTCTCTCTATATCTTTAATAGCCCCTAAATATTCCTAGCCCCTTTTACTTCTGGAATTGTCCCCAAAGAAGACCCTTTAAGACACTCGGGGAATACCTCCCCTGCAAGGCAACGGAAGTAAGAATGTAGGAATTTCTGTATATATACTGTTCCTGATTCTCTCCCGTATACAAATTTTCCCGTATACAAACTTTCCCCTGTCGGTCTCAACAATTTTCTCTCTATATCTTTAATACCCCCTAAATATTCCTAGCCCCTTTTACTCCTGGAATTGTCCCCAAAGAAGACCCTTTAAGACACTCGGGGAATACCTCCCCTGCAAGGCAACGGAAGTAAGAATGTAGGAATTTCTGTATATATACTGTTCCTGATTCTCTCCCGTATACAAATTTTCCCGTATACAAACTTTCCCCTGTCGGTCTCAACAATTTTCTCTCTAAATCTTTAATACCCCCTAAATATTCCTAGCCCCTTTTACTCCTGGAATTGTCCCCAAAGAAGACCCTTTAAGACACACGGGGAATACCTCCCCTGCAAGGCAACGGAAGTAAGAATGTAGGAATTTCTGTATATATACTGTTCCTGATTCTCTCCCGTATACAAATTTTCCCGTATACAAACTTTCCCCTGTCGGTCTCAACAATTTTCTTTCTATATCTTTAATAGCCCCTAAATATTCCTAGCCCCTTTTACTCCTGGAATTGTCCCCAAAGAAGACCCTTTAAGACACTCGGGGAATACCTCCCCTGCAAGGCAACGGAAGTAAGAATGTAGGAATTTCTGTATATATACTGTTCCTGATTCTCTCCCGTATACAAATTTTCCCGTATACAAACTTTCCCCTGTCGGTCTCAACAATTTTCTCTCTAAATCTTTAATACCCCCTAAATATTCCTAGCCCCTTTTACTTCTGGAATTGTCCCCAAAGAAGACCCTTTAAGACACTCGGGGAATACCTCCCCTGCAAGGCAACGGAAGTAAGAATGTAGGAATTTCTGTATATATACTGTTCCTGATTCTCTCCCGTATACAAATTTTCCCGTATACAAACTTTCCCCTGTCGGTCTCAACAATTTTCTCTCTATATCTTTAATACCCCCTAAATATTCCTAGCCCCTTTTACTCCTGGAATTGTCCCCAAAGAAGACCCTTTAAGACACTCGGGGAATACCTCCCCTGCAAGGCAACGGAAGTAAGAATGTAGGAATTTCTGTATATATACTGTTCCTGATTCTCTCCCGTATACAAATTTTCCCGTATACAAACTTTCCCCTGTCGGTCTCAACAATTTTCTCTCTAAATCTTTAATACCCCCTAAATATTCCTAGCCCCTTTTACTCCTGGAATTGTCCCCAAAGAAGACCCTTTAAGACACACGGGGAATACCTCCCCTGCAAGGCAACGGAAGTAAGAATGTAGGAATTTCTGTATATATACTGTTCCTGATTCTCTCCCGTATACAAATTTTCCCGTATACAAACTTTCCCCTGTCGGTCTCAACAATTTTCTTTCTATATCTTTAATAGCCCCTAAATATTCCTAGCCCCTTTTACTCCTGGAATTGTCCCCAAAGAAGACCCTTTAAGACACTCGGGGAATACCTCCCCTGCAAGGCAACGGAAGTAAGAATGTAGGAATTTCTGTATATATACTGTTCCTGATTCTCTCCCGTATACAAATTTTCCCGTATACAAACTTTCCCCTGTCGGTCTCAACAATTTTCTCTCTAAATCTTTAATACCCCCTAAATATTCCTAGCCCCTTTTACTCCTGGAATTGTCCCCAAAGAAGACCCTTTAAGACACACGGGGAATACCTCCCCTGTAAGGCAACGGAAGTAAGAATGTAGGAATTTCTGTATATATACTGTTCCTGATTCTCTCCCGTATACAAATTTTCCCGTATACAAACTTTCCCCTGTCTGTCTCAACAATTTTCTCTCTATATCTTTAATACCCCCTAAATATTCCTAGCCCCTTTTACTCCTGGAATTGTCCCCAAAGAAGACCCTTTAAGACACACGGGGAATACCTCCCCTGTAAGGCAACGGAAGTAAGAATGTAAGAATTTCTGTATATATACTGTTCCTGATTCTCTCCCGTATACAAATTTTCCCGTATACAAACTTTCCCCTGTCGGTCTCAACAATTTTCTCTCTATATCTTTAATACCCCTTAAATTTTCCTAGCCCCTTTTACTCCTGGAATTGTCCCCAAAGAAGACCCTTTAAGACACTCGGGGAATATCTCCCCTGCAAGGCAACGGGAAGTAAGAATGTAGGAATTTGTGTATATATACTGTTCCTGATTCTCTCCCTTATACAAATAGTCCCGTGCAAACGGCCTTCGTTCCGACCTTTAATATTTTCTGCAAGCGTCTGAATGACTCTGATCAGCAAAAAGTAGTGCGGATGTAATGTTTTTTGTGGGGTTGAAAAATTTTGTTCCCGGACGGGAAAGAATCAGGATATAGCCATACTATTATAAAAATAAATGTAAATAAAACTTTTGAAAAATACTAGCAAAATTGATACGTTCTGGAACAAAAAACATTTAGAATATTTTAATGTAAAGCATATCACAGGTGTCATTTACAATCTTTATCCAAGGGGAGTAACAAAGTTAAAAATAGTATAACAAGTTAAAGCTTCTTGCAATGGCTTGCAGTCAAAGAGAAATAATTACACAACAGTAATAGGAACTAGACATCTACAACAGTACTTTCCCAAATAGAGCTGCTTGTTTTTTGCTTGTTTGTTTGTTTCACTGCTTTTAAGATTATTTTACTTATATCGAGCCGATCGTCAATCAGAATTGGGCGAAAATCGGAGTACCCGGAGAAAAACCACCCGACCTTCTGTTGCGAACTTCAGAATCAGAATCAGAATTGTTACTGGTGACACGTCAAATGACATTCATACACCAGGACCTGTGATATGGGAAGTTAGTCCCTAGCTCTAACCAAAGATGTAAACTTATAGCTACACAATCCGCAGCACCTTCAGCCGTCGAAATAATAGAATCGGGAAGGGCATTCCAATCTCTAATGGTTCGGGGGAAGAGCGATTCTTTATAAATATCCATTCTTGCAGTAAGGGTCTGAAACGTCATTGAATGGTGCTTTCTACAGTGCCTAGCCGGGGGAACAAGGTCATCTGTTGGAATGCTGGCAGCACCCTTTAGACCTTTGTATAAGAGTATGGGCCTACTGTCTCTTCTCCTTTTCTTGAGAGACTCCCATCTTAATTTTCCTAGAATTCCAGTCATGCTCCCTCTCCCAGTGTCAAAGCAGTAATTTCCAGTTACAAATCTAGCAGCTCTATTCTGAACTTTTTCAATATCTTCATTTAGGACCACTCCGCTTGGGTCCCAGATGCAACTACCATATTCCAAGATTGGGCGAACAAGTCCCCTGTATGCTGTCTCTTTCACATCCTGAGGACACTGATGAAGATTTCGCCGCAGGAACCCAAGTGTTCTATTCGCCTTTGTACACATATTGCTAATGTGTGTATTCCATCTCAAATGGTGAGTGATTGTCACACCAAGGTATTTAATGGAATTAAAATTTTCGAGGACCGTTCCCTCTCAAGTGTAAGAAGCCTAAACTCTTTTAGATCGCTTCCTTGTTATCTGCATAATATTGCATTTAACTGGCTGAAATCTCATGCCCAATTTTCGGGCCCAACATCCTAATTTATCTATGTCAGCCTGAAGTTTCAGTGAGTCATCTGTATCTCTAATTTCCCGGTAACAAACACAGTCATCTGCGAAAAGTCTTATTTCTGAGTCAATGTCAGTGGAAATATCATTGATGTACAGGGAGAACAATAGAGGACCAAGAACAGTCCCTTGTGGGACTCCAGACAAAACTGGCGCCCATACTGAAGATTCACCATTAACAACAACACGCTGTTTATCTGTAGCAAAGAAAGGAATCTATCCATATACTTCGCGTCTCACATCGCAATATAACTTTAGTTAGCGTTCGCGGTAATATAGAAAAGTGTCGCGATAATTTTGAGTTTCCTGTCCGATAACTGCAAATCTTAAAGCGATAATTTAAACCAAACATCTCATGCATTTTTTGTGTACATTTATTAACGCGATGATTTAAAAATGTCGCGAAAACTGTAAAGAGAACATGGGCGTAGCTAGAACCAAAATGTTATCATGCAGAACAAGGAAACATCTATGTAAAGATGGGCTGCTGTTAAAGGAAAGAATTTGCTCACGAGATGATGGGCTGCTCTTGAAGGAAAGAATTTGCTCCCCGAGGGGAGCAAATTCTTTCCTTTAAGAGCAGCCCATATATAATATGTTATGGAGAACACTATTATTTAGGTGCATTCTCTTTATTGCAAACATTTCACATTACGCACATGCGTATTACGCATAATGGGTGTTACGCCTTTGGAGTATCTACATATTTTCACTGGAAATATTATTGCGATAATTTAAACTTTTTCCGCCATTTTGACAGCTCGATATCATTAAACAGAGGTGATAGTGGAGCGTGCCGGCCTCCGAGTAGCTCAGTCGGATGCGCGAGCATCTGACTGGTGATCAGGAAGTCGCGGGTTCGATACCTGCCGGGGTCGGAAACATTCTTTCGTGGAGATTGGCCATGGAATCGTTTTTTACGGCCATTCTCTCCCTTCAGCTGATTCAAAAAGGGCAGTTGTCAGTTACTGGCGAAAGAATGTGCAATGTACTGATTAACCGCTTACGTATAAGCTTGCTCATCGAGGCTTTTCTAACGAGAACCACAATCTATATTTAAGAGCAGAAATAAGAAAAATAAGGTATACCCCTGCAAACCCCAGTTTTACTGTATGAAAGGATAACCCTTTTATAGAACATATTCAAGGGGGTCAAAATTATATAGGCGCGTTTTCCTGATGGACGAAAAAAGCTTTCAGAACGTGTTGTCTGATCAGGGTTCAAAACTTTTGCTTACAGTTGAAGAGTGTGAGGTTTTAACGAAATGTTAACATTCTATATCACCGTTCACGATCAATTTCCCAGCCTGCTCTTATATATATAGAGAGACAAAAGACCCTAAAGTACTGTCAGCGTTTCGATATGTCCCAATTTTATCCAAAACTAAATTATTCAAGCTAAACACACATCATGCAGATAGAAAATAGAAGTGAAGGCAATGATCAAGAATCGATACAATTAACCAACAGCTCCCATCACAGCCTCCAAAGGGAAAGAAACACAAACATGAAATAATTAGACCCTAATGGAAACATCAACAGCGGAAAGCCAATAGGACATTTACTTTCTCACAAAATGGCCAATTTGCTGTCCAGAACAAAATAATATATGCGATACAAACACTCAAAGACAGACCATAACAAAAATAAAACGCGACAGGTGAACCGCCTCGGAACGGTCAGTGAAACGAATTCAAATGGGGGGGGGGGGGGGGGGGGGGAGAGGCTCAAATCGATTTTACATGGCCACAATCCTCGCCCTTACTTCCGTCGCGATTAAGACAAATAACTTATTTTGTCCAAAACAAAATAATATATGCGATACAAACACTCAAAGACAGACCATAACAAAAAAAAAAACGCGACAGGTGAACCGCCTCGGAACGGTCAGTGAAACGAATTCAAATGGGGGGGGGGGGGGGGGGGCTAAAATCGATTTTACATGGCCACAATCCTCGCCCTTACTTCCGTCGCGATTAAGACAAATAATTTGTACAGTCTGCATGAAGGCTCCTTACTCATCAGTGCAACCACAGAGAAACAACGGCGAGGACTCGACAGCAAATATCCGTTAAGACGAGAACCTTGCGTCTGAGTTGTAAGCAGAGAAATACAAAGGAGATACTCTTACTGATTTTAATGTGGATAAATCTGTCTTGACACAATAATGGCCGATTATCTATCTGCCTATTTAGTGAGTCAGTATGCCTTATCATGCCATCATTGATAAACAACTTCGCATAAGACAATTCTAGTTTTTAGTTGCTCACAAATAATATTCATCTTTCTTTCTTTCTTTCTTTCTTTCTTTCTTTCTTTATTTATTTATTTATTATGAAATATTGTTATATTCTCATTTATGCTGATAACACAGAGTTTGAACACACGTAAGAACGCCTCGTCGAGGGGATTCTAATGAGGTCCAACAGTCTATATTTTAAACAAGCAATAAGAATACTTTATTATTCTCTTTCCCGTGAAGAGGTAATTGTGGCGGCCTGTGCTGCAAATGTCTGTTAGCTAGTTTATATGTTTCTCTTCCTTATTTTTTTTTACGTGCAAAACGAGTAAATCTTTCTGTTTTTCTTAACTGACGATACATCTTTGACGATAACTTCATCATATGCGCTCTTTTTTTTTCTTTCTGCTCAGGTAGATGACGCTCGTTTAGATGGTAACAAGACGTTTCGCCACCAAGACGTTTCCCCCCTGGTCGTTTCCCCCCTGGTCGTTTCGCCTCCTTTTTTGGCCCCTAGTCGTTTCGCCCCCAAACCCTAGTCGTTTCGCCCCCAAACTATTTTCCTATATTTTATATATAAAATATTCATATAAGAGACAGATAGAAAGATGAGAGAGAGAAGAACTGTTCTTTGAATGAAAATGTTAATTAGGAATAATAAGTATTACCTGTTTTGATCAATAACGTTAACCACATTGTTTATTTGATACGGCATATTAATCACGCAATGAGGTGTGAAAACATGCACTCTTTGCATAGTTAAACGTCTTTAATTATCGCTTAAGCACCGTTACCGGTTTTGTTTTAAATTGGTCGGTTTGTTCGTTAACAGAGTCGGCCAGTAATACATTGTTGAATATTGCCGCAAACGCCGTCTACGCAACGTCGCGTCAACGCCGATGCAACGTTATAAAGTTGCATCAGCGTTGATACGACGTTGTATAGACATTGTTTGCCCACTTAAGGTAATACATGGCTGATTATTGCCGCAAATGTCGTCCATGCAACGACGCGTCAACGCCGATGCAACGTAATAAGGTCGATCCCTTTCATCAAGGTTCTGTTAGCAATCCGTATACCCTGATCAGATTTGCGGCGTCCGACCCAGTAATTCCAGATTTGTAAGCAAATAAAACAGACCCTGATCAGGCAACGCGGTTTGCTTTATACATTCAAGTACAGCTTCTTCCCTAGGACTATACCCGATTGGAATTCTTTCCCAGCATCTGTTGCTGAGGCCCCTGACTTGGTATCCTTTAAGCAGGGGCCGTCCACTCTCTTGTTTTAATAGCTAGGTAGGGGCCAGTCTGTAAGTAAAGTCTGAGTGATTTTTTAACCTGTGCCGGTTGGGCGACCCAGGGGCAGCTACTGTAGTCTGAGAGGTCTGGTTTCCAATGAAAAAGCAGGTTGGAATCTAATTATCTTTCCTTTCTTTTCTTTCTTGTCTATCCACTATATATATATAATTCTCTTGCTTTCCCATTTTTCCCCACTTTCTCTTTTTCACCCACCACCAGACACATAATGTTCAAGTATGAATGAAGGCTCTTAACGAACAGATACAATACTTAGGCTGACGTGACAGGGCCATGATGCTACTCCTCTTGGCTTTCCGCTGTTGGTGTTTCTGATCGGGTCTGTTGCTTCATGTTTGTGTTTCTTACCCTTTGGTGTCTCTGATGGGAGCTGTGGGTTAATTGTATCGATTCCTGATCATTGCCTCTACTTCTAATTCCTCTAATAAAAGTTTAACAGTGAAACTTAGTCTTACAGTGAAAAGTGGGCGAAACGACTAGGGGGACGAAACGACTAGGGGGGCGAAACGACTAGGGGGGGGGGAAACGACCAGGGAGGAAACGTCTTGGGGGCGAAACGACTAGGGGAGGAAATGGTTTGGGGGCGAAACGTCCCGGAATCGTCTAGATGACGCTCGTCAATATAATCTTCCTTGATGGATTGTTAATCGATCAATACATTGAGTAAGCACACTTCCGACTACCTGTTGATAATCGAATTATCACCAAGTATCTTGACGCGCGCTGTTAAACACAGTAGTCACTAGACCAGTAAGTGGCAACTTGACCTGGGCCCAGGATTACAATGCGTACTTAAATTTTAAGTACCTACTTAAATTAAGTATTTCCTTAACTATCGTATAAAGTGAACTACAAAGAAATTCTTTTGTTTAAGTCGATACTTAACCAGATAAAATACTTAAATATTTAAGGTAACCCAGGTAGGTACCTTAACTTTTAAGATTTGACCTTGACACATGAATGTATATATCAATAACGGCAAAGCTTAGGGCTTTTATTTGCTCGAAATCACAAGTGATGCTCGGTAGCTCAAACGGTAGAGTGTTTTCTTGATATGCGAGAGTCCCTGGGTTTGAGTCCCAGTCGAGCCATTTTTTTGTTTTTCTTCTTCCCTGTGGCGCAGAGGTACTGGGATGTATTGCTCCCTTGATGTGTCAAAGTATGCGACGAATAGAGCTGTGTAAAAACTTCCTTTTACATAATACTGTTTATCACATGACGTTATTGATAAACAGTGGATAACGTCGTGTAATAAAAATCGTATGAACACACGTGTAATTACACTTTGGCGGGATTACGTAACGTCATGACGACGTCCATGTCAACCATGCACTTTCTGTGAAGAAAAGTGTCAAATTTGAAAGCGATAAAATCTAATTTCAAGTGGTCATATGATAAACAGAAACGACCACTCGTGTAAGACCCTTTATATAATACTAGTGACAGGGCAATACTTAATTGTTTGGTGCAGGAAGGTTCTTACAAGTGAGAGGAGGTCCTAAACGACTTGGTTGTTTTTGTCAGGGTAGGTGTGTGTATGTGTGTGTGTGGCGGCGAATATCACTTTTGTCTGTTATTTAAAAACTGATCATCGGGTCCATGTTCCTACGCTTATGCCCTGCTAGATTTACGCATACAATGTTCCCAACGTTCATATGCCGTCTTTATCTTGAAATAGTATGACGCCACGTGCATTTAAGAAATGACTTTTGTTTTTCTGCTGTTCATGAAAGTATAAACGGACAGGGTCGCGTGCAAAGTAAATGAACTCTGAAGGGGTTCATATAAACTTTGCTAGCGACCCCTCCGCTGTCGTTCATACCTTCATGAACATCTGAAAAAATATTTCTTATATTTACATTCTTTTTTCCTCATCACTCGGCGGAAGAATGCTTATAAGGCAAACTGTTAAAGCTGAAAAACATTTACACGCTGTTTTTCTACAAAGAGCGGAACAGCATTATCGTCGTCAATGCCCAATGAGATCATAGAGAACGATGGTTTAGGGTGTAGACTGGCGACACTTGACGTCATTGAAAATCATGCGATTCGATGCGTTCATGGACGTATGAACATGCGTATAGGTTTACAATAGGCTTTACACTTGAAATGTGAATATTAACTATTTTGGCGTGAACAACTGTAACGTGTGTCAATGATGTACATTTGTTGGGCAAATGGTCAAGGTAAAGGCAATAAAATCCTTTTTAAAATCCAATTCGAAGGCCAATTTCGTAACTTTCATATGAAAGGACCATTTGTGTAAGATTCTCGATATCAAAACTAATGAAATACAAAGAAGTTTTTTGATTGATTGTCGCACTTTTACCCGACATTAAGATGAAATTACATCTCAAGCCCTGTCGCCCAACGAAACCAACAATATTTATATGCATGGACGGGATTTATATGCATGGACGGACGGCCCCCGCCCATAGGGAGTTGAAGAAATATATTGTCTGCATGATGCTTCCACGCAGAGCTGAATCCGGCCCGCACACTAGTACTGGTAAACCGCTTAGAGGATCTAAGCCTGTCCAGGAACCGCGGTGCGAGGCGGACCGTCTATGCTAATAAACCCTGTTGGTTTCATTGGGCGACAGGGCTTGAGATGTCATTTAATCTCAATGTCGGGTAAAAGTCCAACAAAATTGGAAGCAACGTCTCCAAAATGACCTTTACAGTGTTGACGGGGACGTTAAACCACAAACCAACAAACATGCACCACTTTGCCTGGGCAGGCTTAGACCTTTTAGGTGGTGTACTGGTGGTCGCGTGATGTCGTCGTGTACTGGTTGGGTGAGGCAAAGGTGACGTGTATCTTGCGTCACTGGGGCGTCCAGCTGATTGTGACAAGGCCTGCTTTCCTAGCAGCAGGTAAGGGTAGTTATGTTGTTATTTCTTCTGTTTCTGCACATCCAATCATTTGCCTCTTCTCCCTGCCTTGAAATTCTCAATACAAATAAGTTTGAGGCGTTCCACCTCCCTTTGTAAGCTCGTGCATGTGAGTGATCGAGTGTGTTTGTGAGTGAGTGAGCGTTTTGTGTCTCATCTCACTCATAAAAAGACGGGGAAATCCAAGATCGAATGTACAGTGATTTTAAATTCATGCTTTTTTTTTTTTTTTTTACTCCGGCTGGAGCTACGGTTTTCACCGTGTTTGTCTGTACGATGTTTGATCGTGTCCGTAATGGCTATATCAACTACATATATGTACATGTAATGATGACATCCGAAAACAATATCGTAGCTGGGGTTAAGTGTCGGAGTCTTCCCTGTTCTTCACCATAGCGCAGAATATATTTTTTTTCTTAATTATCGACTCTACCAAATTGTTTTGAATATTATTCAATACGACTAACGGCATGAGAAGGGTTGAATCATGGATAGACTCCATAAAACCGATTCCGCCCCCGCCCCTCGGGGCTTGAAGAAACAGATTGGGCTGCATGGTGCTTCCATGCAGAACTCAAACCGACCACACATTACGTAAGCACGCCTATACAAATACATTATAAATTTTACCTCCAAAAAAAAAAAAAAAAAAAAGAAATTTTTAAGATGAAAAATTGTGGTATTTTTCTTATTCCTGCTCAAAATCTAGATTTTTGGTTCACGTTAGAACCGCCGCGATGAGGCGGCGGTTCAAACGGTTACCCACATTCTATATTTTAGAGCGGAAATAATTAAAAAAAAAAAAAAAACAGGTCGACCCCCCCCCCCCCAAACTCCAGTTTTACAAAATAAAAGTGGGGTTCAAGGGGGTCAGAATTATATAAGCGTATTTTCCTGATGCCCTAGTACTTTTAAACAGCTTAGAAGGACTAAGCCTGTCCAGGCAAAGTGACTAAGTCTGTCCAGGCAAAGTGATGTGAGTTACACCGTCCACTGCATATAAGCCTTTTGGTTTCATTTGGCGACAGGGCTTGAGGTTTCATTTCATCTCAGAGTCGGATAAAAGTTTCTCAAAATTGGAAGCAATGTCTCAAAATGACCTGCATAGTGTTGATAGGGACGTTAAACCTCAGTTCAAATAAGATTCCATAAAACTGAGCTTTGCATATTCAAATATTGTATGAGTTCTTGTTTCTGAAGGGACCCCATAGAAACAGCGTTTTGAATATGTCGTGGTCTACTTTGTGACCGATGTTTGCCCGCACAAATCGATATCGAGTGTGATCCTTCAATTATACAGGTTTTATAGTATATAAAACATTTTTCATGGTTTATGCTGGTTTATGCAGTGAAATGGAAACTAAACCATCATATTTTCTATTGTCTCCATTCAACCAAACAGAAGAAGAGATTTTTGACAGATCGCGGGAAAGTTGTGGGCCGCCTTCATCAATGTGTAATTGAAACATACGTGCTAATCTTCGTGAAAATTTCCGTCAAAATTACGACTTCATCCGAAGTTAAATACTTAGCTAAGTAAATGAAATAGGTGGCTTTCGAATGCACTTTTTAAGGAAATACTTTACTAAGATAAGAATGCAACCTTAAATCGTTAAGTCGACCTTAACTTAAGTAACGATTGTAATCCTGGGCCCTGTAGTTGTATTTAAAAAGTAATATCATATACCTAGAATAATTCAGCTAACATGAACAATTAAGACTCCGGGTCTCATCCGAGATTACACTTCTTGCTTAAATAATCACCGATATATCATCACGATAGCAAATCCGTGTAATGAAAACCCTCTACCCCCACTTATATAGAGAAAAGTGGGGCTTCGGTGGTATACATTATTTTCTTTATTTCTGCACCAAGACATAGGTTGTGGGTACTAGTTAGAACGAGGCTGCTGAAATAATGAATATTACTTTTTTGTTGTTGTTGTTGTTTTGGGCCACAATACTGGCCGTGTATTTAGATAATATAATTATTTACAACATTTTTTATTTAATTTGTTTTACGCCGCAGACATAGAATGATATTGTTGTCATATCGAGTTGTACGCAAAAAAATACTGAATAAAGACAATGCGTTTCTAAAGATTTAGAAAGTAAAAGGTTTTCCTTGACATATTTCTGGTCGCACATTTTAAAGCAATTACTGAGTTTCATGCGGGCAGATCTTCATTGACACAATAAATCTATCTATCTATCTATCTATCTATCTATCTATCTATCTATCTATCTATCTATCTATCTATCTATCTATCTATCTATCTATCTATCTATCTATCTATCTATCTATCTATCTATCTATCTATCTATCTATCTATCTATCTATCTATCTATCTATCTTGCCCCCGCCCATAGGGGCTTGAAGAAATATATGGGCTGCATGATGCTTCCATGCAGAGCTGAATCCGGCCCGCACACTAGTACTGGTAAATCGCTTAGAGGATCTAAGCCTGTCCAGGAACCGCGGTTCGAGGCGGACCGTCCATGCTAATAAACCCTATTGGTTTCATTGGGCGACAGGGCTTGAGATGTCATTTCATCTCAATGTCGGGTAAAAGTCCCACAAAATTGGAAGCAACGTCTCCAAAATGACCTTTACAGTGTTGACGGGCACGTTAAACCTCAAATCAAACAAACAAATCTATCTATCTATCTATCTATCTATCTATCTATCTATCTATCTATCTATCTGTCTATCTGTCTGTCTGTCTGTCTGTCTGTCTATCTATCTATCTATCTATCTATCTATCTATCTATCTATCTATCTATCTATCTATCTATCTATCTATCTATCTATCTATCTATCTATCTATCTATCTAATCTATCTATCTATCTATCTATCTATCTATCTATCTTGCCCCCGCCCATAGGGGCTTGAAGAAATATATGGGCTGCATGATGCTTCCATGCAGAGCTGAATCCGGCCCGCACACTAGTACTGGTAAATCGCTTAGAGGATCTAAGCCTGTCCAGGAACCGCGGTTCGAGGCGGACCGTCCATGCTAATAAACCCTATTGGTTTCATTGGGCGACAGGGCTTGAGATGTCATTTCATCTCAATGTCGGGTAAAAGTCCCACAAAATTGGAAGCAACGTCTCCAAAATGACCTTTACAGTGTTGACGGGTACGTTAAACCTCAAATCAAACAAACAAATCTATCTATCTATCTATCTATCTATCTATCTATCTATCTATCTATCTATCTATCTATCTATCTATCTATCTATCTATCTATCTGTCTGTCTGTCTGTCTCTGTCTGTCTCTGTCTGTCTATCTATCTATCTATCTATCTATCTATCTATCTATCTATCTATCTATCTATCTATCTATCTATCTATCTATCTATCTATCTATCTATCTATCTATCTATCTATCTATCTATCTATCTATCTATCTATCTATCTATCTATCTATCTATCTATCTATCTATCTATCATGCATATAAACCCTATTAGTGTAATTAGGTGTCATTTCATCTCAATGTCGGGTAAAAGTCTCACAAAATTGGAAGCAACGTCTCCAAAATGACCTATACAGTGATGATGGGGGCAAATTAAAGACGTATGTTGTCAATGAAGCGTTTCCAGCAATTATCCCAAACCTTTTCTTCTGTACAAGACATAGGTTGTGGGTACTCTAAAGAACGGCTCTAGCAAATCTTGGATAATATGTATTTGTCTGTTGAAGCAATTAAAATAAATTTCAAAGCAACGGTTCTAGTAAAAACCCACAACCTATTAGAAGGTACTATGTCAAACGGATGTTTACTCGTAACTTGGACCCAGTATACATGTATATTTCACGGTCCCCGCCCATCGGGGCTTGAAGAAATAGATGGGCTGCATGATGCTTCCACTCAGAGATGAAACTGACCGCACACCAGTACTGGTAAACCGCTTAGAGGATCTAAGTCTGCCCAGGCAAAGCGGTGTGAGTCGGACTGTCCATGCTTATAAACCCTATTGGTTTCATTGGGCGACAGGGTTTGAGATGTCATTTCATCTCATTGTCAGGTAAAAGTCCCACAAAATTGGAAGCAATGTCTCCAAAATGACCTATACAGTGCTGACGGGGTCGTTAAACCTCAAATCAAACAAAGAAACAAACATGTATTTTGGATCCAAGATATAAAAATAATAATTATAATAATAAGAATAGATACTCATTATCTAAATAGTACCGATTCTGCTTAAAACTTAATGCATATGAATAAAGTCATTCGATAAATTTTAATATCTCCGGAAAGACGGTAATACAGTATACATTGCGCGCGTGTCCATTAATCGTCAGGCTTCCTGACGGTCAGTAGCCGGTATACAATACACATTACGTGTGTCATAAAAAGCGATAATTGTCTTCAGTATGGAACGCCATAGCTGTCTGATGATAAGAA